>CANXME010002290.1:0-307176 GCA_948144175.1 Closterium sp. NIES-65 | reverse complement strand
CACGCGCCCCTGGGAAAACGGAGAAGTATGAAGGGGAGGGAAGGAATGCAGAAGCAGTTATCCTAGCCATCATGAAGGCAGAACCCACCGTATTTGCGGACGAGCTTGGGTGCGTTCTTGCGGCCGATGCCACGCGCCCTGGGAAAACGGAGAAGTATGGAAGGGAGAAGGAAGGACAGGGAGGGAAGCAAACATGGACTGC
Source organism: Closterium sp. NIES-65 (assembly GCA_948144175.1). Taxonomy (NCBI): domain Eukaryota; kingdom Viridiplantae; phylum Streptophyta; class Zygnematophyceae; order Desmidiales; family Closteriaceae; genus Closterium; species Closterium sp. NIES-65. The sequence goes on along the minus strand of CANXME010002290.1, from coordinate 306,974 downwards.
CAGTACCCACACCACATGAACTGCTACCCCACCACATGAACTGCCAGTACCCACACCACATGAACTGCCAGTACCCACACCACATGAACTGCCAGTACCCACACCACATGAACTGCCAGTACCCACACCACATGAACTGCCAGTACCCACACCACATGAACTGCCAGTACCCACACCACATGAACTGCCAGTACCCACACCACATGAACTGCCAGTACCCACCCCACACACATGAATGTGACGCATATCATGTAACTCTCACATTGCTCTTCGAACACCAAGACGATTCTCAAACTGCACTTTCTCACATAAAACAAAGCCTCCGTAAGACCTCTCCAAAGAGTCACCACGAACCGGGATGTTGTCGCTGACGTCACCCATGAGGGCGAGGATGTCAGCAAAGAGTGGCGGATCCACGTCACCCCAGTCCCTCCGAAAGTCCTCCTCCGCGTAAGTGTAGAAGTGCGACGTGGGTAGCGCGGACTGCCACGCCTGTTCACAAGGGAAAAGGAAGGCAAGGGGCGGGAGGTGGGGAAGCATGTTGCCCCAGTCTCCTCAAAAGTCCTCCTCCGCGTAAGTGTAGAAGTGCGACGTGGGTAGCGCGGGCTGCCCCGCCTGCGTTGGTAAGGGGGTGTCGGATGGGCGATAGGCAGGGGGAGGGAGGTGGGGGGAAGGGAGGGGTTGGCGGGTAGGAGGGGGGGGTTGGTGCAGGGGAAGAAGGGTGTGTCGGGAAAGAGTATGGGAACGAATGGAAAGAGAGCTCTATATGGGATGGAAAGAGTTTGGATGGGCACACCAGACGCACTCCAGCATTCATTGAAAGAGTGAGGCGGAAGAGTGAGGTGAGTAAGGTGGGTGAGACATGAAACATGAGGTGAAGTGAGCGTGGTGGTGTGGGTGGTGTGAGTGGGGTGACCGAAAATATCTCATGAAGGCCTGGATTGAATCAAATAAGAGTCAACGGATTGAACGACCATATCTGAACGCAAAGCGACCAAAGGGGGCGAGGGGGAAGGGGGAGGGAGCAGGGGGAAGCCTGTGTGCAGGCTTAGGGTTATTGCCTGGGAGAATGGGGGGGAACGAGTGGGGAAATGGCACTGACTTGGGGCGTTGTGTGAGGTCGGCAGGTATGCTTGAGGTTGGAGATAGTAGAGCAGCTGAAAGGAAGTCCTTGTCAGGACGATCGCTATGCGCACCTGAAGGGGTGTAAGAGTGGCGGAAACAAAAAGCACAGGCGAACGAAGAGAGAGAGAGTCAATGATTGCGTGTATGACTGACATGTCATTGAGCGGGAGGATGTGGGAGAGGTCACTTCACGAGCAATTAACCATGGCCCTGACGGTGGGCAGTGGAGGGGTTTGGGAGGAAGGGAAGGCGGGGTTGGGGGGTATGTGCGGTCATAGGAAGAAAGCAGGAGGAGGAGCAAGAGGTGTGTATCTGATGTGTCAGAAACAGGAAAAGGGCCCTTGCAATCTAGCTTCCTTGCATTGCAGGCACCCTCCATGCAACAATCACTCAAACTACCCTCACCTGCCCAATCTTGTCTGCTGCAGTTCTGACCTTCCCTTCCCTCCCTCACCGTGCCTTCATCTGTTGAGCCAGTGCGCTACCTTCATGCCATTCTCAAGAGCTTCTGCTTCGGGGTCTGAACGTTTGAGGCAATCTAAACGACTCCTCACCTCGCCCGCACGCTTGTGATGAGTCGATTTTTAAGTCGACTTAAAATCACCTCACCCCGCACGCTTCGGAGCAGCACAGTACCTACCTTCATGCCATTCTGCAGCACCTGTGTTGCGAGAGTGGCACTTTTGAGACATCTTGCTACTCCTCACCCGGCCTCCATGCCTCACCTGACATCTTGCAGCATGCCCACCTTCATGCCATTCTGCAGCGCTTCTGTTGCGAGAGTCGCAATCACATCGTCCGCCTCCACTCCGGATATCTGTGGGCAGAGCGATGGGTACACAAGGACACAATACACAAGGTCACGATACACACACACAGGCAAAGGCAACATCACACCAAGGCCGCATAGCAGCATCAGTCACTGTGCCTCTGTCGTGAGAGTCGCTCACAATCACATCGGTCGCCTCCACTCCGGATATCTGTGGGCCAGAGCGATGCACAAGGCACATACACAAGGGCAGAGCACATGCACGCTCAAGACAGGCATACACACATGCAACACACACACACTCCACAGGCGCTGCTAGCACGTCCCATAGCCTGCAAGCGTCCGGGAAACGCACAAGCCCACCCCCGGTGGCCACAATCTCACATGCGCCACTCACCGCAAAGGAGGGCGGCTTCAGTGCGTGCAAAGCAGCCTGCATGAGCTCCATGGCTCGCGACACGGCGTCAGATGCACTACCAGCAATTCAAAGCTCCCCTCCGCCACTCACTGCAAAGGAGGGCAGCTCTAGGGCGCGCAGGGCGGCGCGGCCTGCATGAGCTCCATGGCTCGTGCCACGGCATTGAGAGCATCCAATAAACCCTGCACCGCACTGCACCACACAACCTCAAGCCTCAAGCCGTGCACTCACCGCAAAGGACGGCAGCTCCAGCGCGCGCAGAGCAGCCCTGCATGAGCTCCATGGCTCGTGACCACGGCGTCAGGGCGAGGCGGGCGCGTGCTCTTGTATCCCTGGAAGGAGTCGTGGCGGAACGTGGGGTCTGCGTGGGAAGATGAGCGGAGAGGAAGGCGTTAGAAGGTGAGTATGAGATCTAGGAATGACTTCTGCTGCTCTTGTAGCCCTGGAAAATAGCGAGATGACTTGTGAGTCGACCCGAAAGTCATCTCCCTAGGAATGACTTGTGATGCTCTCGTAGCCCTGGAATATCACGTGACAGAACGTGGTGTCTGTGCTAGCAAAGGTTGTATTTATGAATGGGCTCAAGAGAGGCAAGGTATACATAGATGGAGGATATGTGAGCTTGGCCAACAATATTAAAGGCCCCAATAAGTGTTGGTTTGGTTTGGACCAACATTATTGGAGCTCCGATAATTGTTGAGTGGGTTTGAACCAGCATTATTGGAGGTCCAATGATTGTTGGGAACCCAACCAAGCTTCAACCACAAATTGTGGTTGAAGGTACACCCAACAATCCTACACCTATTCTAGCATATGCGTGTTGTATATAAGATATTACAGCAGTCTGCATGGGGAAAGGGGGGGTTGACAGGGGGAGGGAGGAAGAGGGGGGAGAGCTGGGAGTAAGAGACAAGACTTATACGACCTGTGAAAACTCGGCATGAGTCTTATTGTCATTAAAAGGCGCCATGAACTGGAATTGCGTTTGTGAGGCGAACTGGAAAGTGTAAGTGGTACGCACAACATGGAATCACATAATGCATTGTATGTTACAATGGTAAACAATGGCTGACTCACTCACCCCCATGGTCGAACACCAGCTGGGCAGAGCCGAGGAGCCACAAGCAGGAGGCCGCGGGGCAGGAAAAAGACGGCGCAATTTCGTGCAGGAGGAAGAAGAGAGAGAGAGAAGGAGAGAACAGGAAAGAGGAATTAATGGAATGAAGAGAGGAGAGGAGAAGCTTTGTGACAGTGCGTGCAAGATGCCGAACCACATATCATATCATATCATATCATATCATAGCATATCATATCATATCATATCATATCGTATCGTATCGTATCGTATCGTATCGTATCGTATCATATCATATCATATCATATCATATCGTATCATATCATATCATATCATATCATATCATGTTGTGCAGGTCGGAGGGGATATGGAGAGACATGAGTGTTGTGTGCTCTGCACGCGACTCTCTCTTCCCCATTATGCGTCACACAGATAAAAAAAAACTCAATAAACACATCGTCACACCCCACCACACTCACTGCTACGTGTGTTGGGAGCATCGCTAGAAGGTTGACGATCTGAAACCACGTTACCACCGCAGAACACAAACACAGGCATATGGGACAGAGTAGAGCAGGTACGAAAGGGATGGAGGTCAGGCAAAGAGATGGTAAATGAGGAAGGGATGGGCTGCGGCAGGTATTCTAAAATGCCAAAGACAAGAGTGGGAAAGCGAGGGAGGGGTGGGTTATGGGAGGGAAGCAATGTAAGATTCAATTGAGGCTGTCTGCTGCCTCACAAACCAGTCAGAGGTAAGAGGAGATGGAGTGTCGGGTGGAAATCCATCCACACACCCACCTGCTGTTGCTTGAGGAACAGGTAAGCAATACATGCACCTGTCCAAAGGACTTGCAACGTGCGCACCTGGCCTCAAACGGCTTGCAAGTTGCAACACACGCACACACCTGCTCGAAGGACTTGAACAGCATGCCCATGACGTCCTCGTCGTTCAGAAAGCATCAATCTGAAGCCCTTGGGAGCACATGCACCTGCAGAAACGACTAGCATTGCAACAAACAACACGCACCTGCTAGAACGACTTGGACAGCGTGCCCATGACGTCCTCGTCGTTCAGAAAGCATCATTCTGATGCCCTTGGGAGCACACGCATCTGCAGAAACGACTTGCGTTGCAGCGCACGCACACACCTGCTCGAAGGACTCGAAGAGCGTGCACATGACGTCCTCGTTCCAAGAGCATCATAAGCCCTTGGGAAGCACATGCAGCTGACCTCAAACGACGTGCAACAGACGCACGCACCTGCTCGAAGGACTTGAAGAGCGTGCCCATGACGTCCTCGTCGTGTGCGAAGGTGTTGTAACCGCTGTGGTGTAACCGCGCTGCGAGGCACACCGGCATGCAAGAGAAAAAAGTAGTTGGGTTTTTTAGAGTTCTCCAAAACCAGCTGTGGTGTACCCATGCTGCAAGACTAACCGGGATGCAAGTGAGATCACACGACATTGAACAGGAAAGAGAGTTAGAGGATGAGCGAGTAGCCATCACCTGATGCTTGGTGGTATGCTCTGTACTCTTATAAACCACCTCAAAGTAGCGAATTCGCCTGATAATCCGCGGACCCTGGTAAGTCTGGCACACTAAAATTGCTACCGAGCAATCTCAAAATCACCTTGGGAGTATCGGACTCGCCTGATATCTGATGGTAAGCCCGGTACACTACAGGATGGCCGTCGATCAATAACAGCCGTCCGTTGTCCTCCTGCCAGCCCTCCATCGCGCTAGGCTCGTGCTCGTCTATCAACGCTTCCTGCTCCTCGATCATCTCCTCTTGCTCGAACCTTATTTCTTGTTGCACCACTAACTTATTTCGTCGTAGCGCCACTCCCGTCATGTCCTGAGCCTCAACCCCATCAGGTGCTTTAGGTGAGATTCTTTCCTTTTGGCCTGGCGTATCTGGCAGATTTTCCACGTCAGCAAGGGCATCACTGCCAGCTCGGACCACGACGCTGTCGATCCGAGCGACGCGGCTAACCCTAACGGTAACGGACGACGACGACGACGACGCGGAGGTTAAGGAGCGAAGCGAACCGAGAGAGCGAGAACATGAAGTAGCGGTGATTACGTGTTTCCCAGAGTCAGCATGTGACGCTTGAACGGGTACTCGAGTCAAACGCGCTGTGGACGCGTTTTCGTGCCGAAAAAAACTGGAATGGCGAGGGTAACAAGTGACGATGCCATCGTGCGGCCTTATAGGTGGTAACGCGAGGGGGTTCGCCATGGCGAATTCGTTCGAATTCGCGAAGATCTTCGCGCTACCGGAGGAAATGACGGGGAGATTGCGCGCGGAGAGACGAAGGACGCACTGGAGCAAGGAGGATCGACGAGGTCTGAGAGCGAGAGGACGAGGCGCAGCGACGCCTCGAGCCAGCATGGCTGGCGTCACGTAAAAGCTTATTTGCTGCTGAAATAACGCCTGGGCAGATGTGGATTGTGGATTTGGATTAGCAACCTTGTGGCTTCGATTCATCAGTTGGCTATTTTTCTGTAACTGGATCTCCAAAACGAACGGACGAATTCTCGATTGAATTTCGTCAGACATTACGAGATGCGTCGCCACGAATCACGACCCAGGGGAGTTGTGGGGAATAAGGGGCCAACTGGCATCGCGAAACGTTTTCTATCGCTTGCGCAAGCCTCGTGGAAAAAATCCGCAAATCCACCTCCATTTTCAGGGTAACAAGGAACAAGCCAACCAGCTTCGCGAAACAAGCCAACTGTGTTACCAAAACGTCTACTGTTTGGAAACTTCTCAGGCCATAAATTGCTTGGATTTTGGCAGCGAGCGTCTGTGAGGGGCAGTATTGTAGGTTTCTATTCCAGTAATTCCGACTTGTAGCTGGTTACAGGACGTGTTGAATCGGCACACTAGCTGACCCCCGGTTGTAACAGCTGTTTCTTGTGATAGTCAAGTCACGAAGCACCATCGCCTGCTTGCGTCCGACGCGCTTAGCGAATACTTCCGTGTCGGCGCTGTCCTTACCTCTCGCCCTTTGACGTCGCCAGCCAGTGTCCTGTTACCAGTCCGCACCCGTAGTCTCTCCACGAAGACGGATTCTCTGTTACCAGGCAGTTTTCGAGTTCGTGGCAGTGCTTGGCAACAATAGTCTCGAAAGGGCGGGAAAAGCCTGTAGGTGATGGTGTTTATTTCTTTCTTCCTTCTAAGGCGAACCTTGTTCTTTTGAGCATTTATCGGTTCCTCTGACCTCCTTGCAGCCCTCTCAGCTTCTCTCCTCCTCTCTCCTCCTCTCCTTCCTTCTCTCTCCTCTCCACTCCGGTTGTCTCTCAGCCAGCAATGAAGCGGACGGAGTGGCGCGTGAGGTCGTTCAGGAGGCACACCTGCTGTCTTCAGCTCGAAACCTTTTAAGGGGCCTAAAACGATCGCCTACTCTCATCTCTCTTCCTCTCCTCCTCTTTTCCTCTCCCCCTATCCTCGCCTCTCCTCTCTTCTCCCTCAGCCAGCAATGAAGCGCAGCGAATGGCGCGTGAGGACGCATCCAGAAGGGAGCACGCCAGCCGCGGACGGAGCACCCGGAAATCCTGGAGTGGGGGAGGCACTGTCATGGCAGGATGAGGAGGTGTACCGAATGTTTTGGAAGCACGGGCAGCACATGATGGGGCTGCTGCAGGGCTTTCTGGGCACGATCGACCTGACAGTCAACCACCACAGAGTGGTCCAGGCCACCAAGGTGCGAACACGGTGAATTTAACGGAATCAATAAATGTGACGTTGTGACTCTTTTTTTGAAGGCGCCCTAAAACTAAATGTGACGGGATAACTCTTTCAGTCGACTCAAAAGTCACAAGATCAGTCACATCCTGAGGCAATCGGGTACAAAAGAAGAGAGAGAATTAAATAAGGAAACGAAAAAAAAGAACGGGAAAAGTCTACGCACTCCTCCCCCATTCCCTCCCCCGCACCCCACCTTTCCCGTTTCCCCCAAAACGAAACCCCACCCATTTCCTTGTGTTCTCCCCCACCCCCTCTTTCCTCGTCCACTGCACCCCTTTTCAGCCTGTCAGCGAATATCCCCCCAACATCCACCGGGCTCTCGAGAACCTGAAGGAGCACCGCCGCCAGCAGCAGCTCAGGCCGTCCCAGTTTGTTTTGAGACGTCTAAAAACCTGACTGTCTTTTCCCTCCCCCATTCCCTCCCCCGCACCCAACCTGACTGTCTTTTCCCTCCCCCATTCCCTCCCCCGCACCCAACCTGACTGTCTTTTCCCTCCCCCATTCCCTCCCCCGCACCCAACCTGACTGTCTTTTCCCTCCCCCATTCCCTCCCCCGCACCCAACCTGACTGTCTTTTCCCTCCCCCATTCCCTCCCCCGCACCCAACCTGACTGTCTTTTCCCTCCCCCATTCCCTCCCCCGCACCCAACCTGACTGTCTTTTCCCTCCCCCATTCCCTCCCCCGCACCCAACCTGACTGTCTTTTCCCTCCCCCATTCCCTCCCCCGCACCCAACCTGACTGTCTTTTCCCTCCCCCATTCCCTCCCCCGCACCCAACCTGACTGTCTTTTCCCTCCCCCATTCCCTCCCCCGCACCCAACCTGACTGTCTTTTCCCTCCCCCATTCCCTCCCCCGCACCCAACCTGACTGTCTTTTCCCTCCCCCATTCCCTCCCCCGCACCCAACCTGACTGTCTTTTCCCTCCCCCATTCCCTCCCCCGCACCCAACCTGACTGTCTTTTCCCTCCCCCATTCCCTCCCCCGCACCCAACCTGACTGTCTTTTCCCTCCCCCATTCCCTCCCCCGCACCCAACCTGACTGTCTTTTCCCTCCCCCATTCCCTCCCCCGCACCCAACCTGACTGTCTTTTCCCTCCCCCATTCCCTCCCCCGCACCCAACCTGACTGTCTTTTCCCTCCCCCATTCCCTCCCCCGCACCCAACCTGACTGTCTTTTCCCTCCCCCTCTCTCCCCTGCCTCTTCTCCTCATCCAGCCGTTCGACGAATACCCCCCCAACATCCACCGTGCTCTCGAGAGCCTGAAGGAGTACCGCCGCCAGCAGCATCTCAGGGCAAATGACGGCATTGCTCCGGCGCGCAAGCGGAAGAGGAAACCGCAGGGGCGGTGGCCGCGGCGGTTCAAGGAGATCTGCTTCTTTTTGGGTGAGGCAGGGGTGCCGTGCCCCTCTGACTGGCAGCAGCAGGTGGAAGCGGCTACTGCTGCTGCTCTGGCCGCTGCTGGCCCTCGCCGTCGCAGGGCTGCTAGGTCTGCTGGTGCTGCTGCTGGTGGTGATAGCTTGGCTGATGACAGAAGGGTTGATGCTGGTGATGGTGGTGATGGTGATGATGTTGGGGAGGTGGTTGATGGGGATGTTTCCTGCAAGGCTTTGAAGCGTTCCGAGGCGTCTCAAAAGGTGGCTGGTGGGGGTGCTGCGCGCAAGAGTTTGAAGAGTTCCGCCCGCGGCAAGCCGTCGACAGCAGCTGATAAGCCAGAGGGCATGGCAGGGGTTGTGAGAGGGGTTGGTGTTTTGTCTGGTGTTTCGTCTGGTCGTGAGAACAGGGTGGCTGGGAAGGGCAGTCACAGGAGCGATCATCGCAAGGAGAAAAAAGCTGGTGACGGGGAGGGGGAGGGGAAGGCCGCTGGGGGCAGTAAGGCTGCTGGTGGCGATGGGAAGAGAAAAGTCGCTGGAGACAGGAAGACCGCTGGTGGTGATGGGAAGAGGAAGAAGGTTGCTGGTAAGCGGGAATTTTGCAGCACAAAAGCAGGGAAGAGGAGCCGGACGACCATGCGCTGCCTGGAGCAGGCGACCAGGGAGAGGCTGTGTGAGATAGGCAAGCAGGCAGAGGAGGCGAATAGGCGCGCGGTGGAGGCGAAACGGGCGTTGGTGGATAAGTACTTGGGGATTTTGAGAGAGAAGCTTGCTGAGGGGGTGGAGGAGGAGAGAAGGATGCTTGCTGAGGTGGCTGAGAGGGAGGAGGCTAAGCTGGCACGCATGGCTGGCTTGCTGTGATTTGTTGACTTATTCCTGAAAGGGGAGCGGCTGTGTGAAGTAGGGAGGCCGGCAGAGGTGATTTTTGAGTCGACTCAAAAATCAACTCGGGAGGCAGGCAGGCAGAGGAGGCGGATAGGCGTGCGGTGGAGGGCAGGAGGGCGTTGATGGATTAGTACTTGGGCTGGAACGGGGGGTGGAGGAGGAGGGAATGTTGTTGGCTGAGGTGGCTGCGAGGGAAGAGGCTAAGCTGGTGCGCATGGCTGGCTGCTTGTTGTGGTTTGTTTTGCTTGGTTTTTTTGTTTGAGTGATTGCAAGGAGCATGGGCACGGTGGACTGTTGAAGTCTGGCCACCACTCAATTGTACCCATGTAGGACAGCTACGGTACTTGATGCTTCTTCACACGGTACGTCCGTGTAACAGTGACCAGGAGTAACCTGGTAAGTACTTGTACGGCATTTGTGTACATAGTGTTCTGGCCAGCCAGTTGATACCCTAATCTAAGTCCAGATTACAGCTGGTGCTTAGACTGGCTGCATTTGGTGTTGTGTATATTGCCCCCCCACTAGTGAAGTACGGTAGGTATCGCTTCATCTTTTGAGTCAACTCGCGAGTCATCTACGGTAGTGAAGTAAGGTAGGTACGGTATCGGTTCATTTGTGAACTCAAGTGACGGCGGTGAGTGGCAGAAGCGCACAGGACAGGAGTCGCTTTTAAGAATTTGCATGAATGTGCCGCGGGGAAGGCACAGAGGCAGGAGTCAGAAGGCTGAGAGGCAGAGAGGCAAGGAAATGGGAGCTGATGGTAGTGCGAGACGCGACAAGGAACTGGAACTGTACAGCATAGAATCAACCTGGCACATACCGTACCGTGCCTACATTGGCGCTCTACGTACACTGAACATTGTGTAGCCACATTATACCGTCATCGCCCGGAGAAGACATATATGTCTTATCTTATACATTGAAAAAAAGCTTGCTGTGTCTTGTAATTGGGACGGTTGAGGGTGTCTTATAATTCTTATAAATGGACAAAAAACCGTTTAGAAGATACCCCCTGGTCATAAGATTGCCCCTAATCCCTATACTGGCCTAACTCGTACACACCGACAGTTGTCTTATAATCAGGAACACCCATCTATAAGAAACACCCGTTTTTAAAGACACCCCATGTCTTCAATTCGACACTGTCTTATATCCGGGCGATGACGGTAGTGGTAAAGAGACGAACTGAGACTATACAGTACAACCAGCTAGGGTGCATGCACCATCGTGAGAGTGCAACCGCCACACCAGCCGTGGCATCTTCCCAGCTCACTGGTCCCTATGGGGTGTTGGACCCTCAAGGGACTCCAACACGCCCTTCAGGGGTGGGGTTCGTTTGCACTGTGAATGGCGTGTTGGAGTTCCTATCCCTATTTGAGACGACTCAGAGCAGCTGTGACATGGAGGCTATTCCGAGTAACGAAGGCAGCCAGTGGCACAATGGCAGCTCCTGCAACCCTCCACTGGTACGAGGTGACTTTTGAGTCGACTCAAAAGTCACAATGGCAGCTCCTGCTACCCTCCACTGCTACCGCTCCTCCTTGCTGGGCTTATTGGGGTTGGTGACCATGTCTAGCACGACCCTCTCTCTGGTTCGACCTGTCTGAAGTCGTCTCAATGCTGCTGCCATACGAAGCTGCTCCTCTCAACAAAGCAGCTGCCGCTACCGCTCCTCCTTGGAGGGCTTGTTGGGTTGGTGACCATGTCTAGCATGACCCTTTCTCAGGTGCGTCCTGTCGTGCTGCCATACCAAGAAGCTACTCTCAATACACAGGCAGCTGCTGCTACCGCTCCTCCTTGGAGGGCTTGTTGGGGTTGGTGACCATGTCCAGCATGACCCTCTCAGGCGCATCCTCCCACTTGCCCACAAACTTGGCCAAATCCACCTGGGGAGGTGCATGTGGGGGAGGTGCATGTGGTGTAGGTGCATGTGGTGGAGGTGCATGTGGGGGAGGTGCATGTGGTGGAGGTGCATGTGGTGGAGGTGCATGTGGTGGAGGTGTATGGGTGGAGGTGCATGTGGGGGAGGTGCATGTGGTGGAGGTGCATGTGGGGGAGGTGCATGTGGGGGAGGTGCATGTGGTGGAGGTGCATGTGGTGGAGGTGCATGTGGTGGAGGTTTGAGATGGAAGGAGAGGCAATGGTGCTGGATTAACGCACTGAGCCAGCTTCTGTCAGGGACCTAAACCCGAAACCCTGAACCCACTCTTACCTTCCTACTCTGACCTTCCCCCATAGCCTCTCTCACCACCCCCCTCTGCTCCATTCCCCTCCACCATCTCACCCCCCCCCCCCCCCCCTCTGCTCCAGTGCCCTGCCCTGTTCACGCTATCTCACCTTTCTCCTCTCCTCCACCCTTCTCCCCCACGCTCACCTTCCTCCTCTGCTCGGTGAAGAGCTGCTCTCGCTGCTGAAAGGCCACCCTCTTGTCCTCTGCTGCCTTGCCGTCTAAACCTCATACGTTCACATCCTCTCCCCCTTGCTCCGTTCCCCTCGCCCACGCTCACCTTTCTCCTCTGCTCAGTAAAGAGCTGCTCGCGCTGCTGAAACGCCACCCTCTTGTCCTCTGCTGCCTTGCCACCTAAACCCCATACAGTCACATCCTCTACACGCACACTCAGCTCCGCATAGCCCTGCATGATTGGCACAGAAATTGGACGTTAAGAAACATAAACACACAGCAGTGCCGGTAGCACACTGGCCGAAGAGAATTATATTCAATCCAACATGTGCATAGGAGAATATACGAAAAAATCAGCATATATGCATGGAAAAAAATGTAGGGAAACTGAAGCCAACATACAACCCACACCCCCACTCCATTGTGGGTAAGTTCAGAAGCTCACCTGGTCCAGGTGCAGGTGGCCCGGTCGGTAGGTCTTATCCACTGCATGGTGCCTCACAATGGCGCATCGAAACTTCTCATCCACCCACACCCTCATCTACTAGGAATTCTTGGATACTCACCTGGTCGGGGTGCAGGTGGCCTGGTCGGAAGGTCTTATCCACCACATGGTGTCTCACAATTGCAATCTGAACTCCTCATCCACCCACCCACACCCTCAATCCTTCTGAGAAATTCTCTGAAGCTCACCTGGTCAGGGTGCAGGTGACCCGGTTGGAAGGTCTTATCCACTGCATGGTGCCTCACAATGGCGCTTCGAAACTCCTCATCCACCCACACCCGCTCCCTCCCCCTGCTGCCCCCCACGCCTATCCCCAACACCCTTGCCTTCCCCCCTGCTGCCCCTGACCCGCGCACAGCACCACCAGCCCCACCAACACCAGCACGAGAAACAGGGCCGCCCCCCAGCTTTGCGGATGTAGTGCAGATGAAATTATTCGCTTGACCTGGTTTGATTCGTAGACAGGGGGTTGAAAGGGAGGAGAGGAAGCGGTGCGATAAATGTGCGAATACAAATCATGCTGGGAACCAGTGGGCTTGTAGAGCGAGACGGAGGGCGAGAGCTGCTTGAAAACAGAGCCCCTGGCGTCACCAATATAGGTATCAGCATTGGCCACAGCAGCAGACCATCATCAGGTGCCTCGACAACAGTCTCAGAAGGCTCACCAGTGGGCTTGTAGAGCGCGAAGGAGGGCGAGAGCTGCATTAAAGCGCAACCCCTGGCGTCACCAGTATAGGTATCAGCATTGGCCACAGCAGCAGACGCCATCACTCCCACCAGCCACGGGGGCTGCTTTGCCATGCACAGGCGGGTGCAGTGAGAGAGGAGACCCCCGCAGTGACAGTGAGAGGGGGAGGTGGAGGAGGAGGAGGAGGAGGAGGAGGAGGAGGAGGAGGAGGAGGAGGAGGAGGAGGAGGAGGAGGAGGAGGAGGAGGAGGAGGAGGAGGAGGAGGAGGGCGGGTGGCGGAGGGAGAGCAGCAGCAACCAGGGACCACCATAGCCTTCAGCTTGAGCCATGAACCTTCGAATGCCACGGCCATGCAGGGATGCCCGGTACAGCAGCTGCGCACCATGCACCATATGCCCCCCTCCTGCACCACGTGTTTCTCTTGGCCCTGCACCTGCCCCTGGCCCTGCCGCTCCTGTTGCTCCTGTTGCTCCAGTTGCTCCTGCCGCTCCTGCCCGTGACATTCCTGCTGCACTGAGAGGGTCCGGAAACGCCATGTCAAGCGCCCAGGCAATGCCACGTGGAATGGCTTCCGGGCTCGTATTGGTGGAATCAGTGCTTTCAGTGGATGCAGCAGACGTGCTTGTAACGGTGGGAAGGAAAGAAGCAGCAGGAGCAGGGACATCGTGCGTGAGTGCTGCCTTGCTGGCATCATGCGTGGTTGAAGGAGAGGAGTCATCTGCGTGTGAAGCAGAGGCGAAGCGGTGAAGCACAAAGGCTGAGAGGCGGGTGGAGAGGCCCGGCAGCCGACCCAGCAGCCATGACACGAGCTCTGCCGACTCCAGGCGAGGCAGAGACCCGTTATAGGCTGATCCGCTATCGGTAGCAGCACCAGGCGCAGGCACGGAAATAGCAGCAGCGTTCTTTGTGGCAGCAGCATTCTCAGTGGCACTCGCAGCAGCTGAAACAGCTCCTTGGGCAAGGCTCTGAAGCATGTGGAGCACATTTGAAGGTATGGTAGACTGGCCACTGGTGTGTGCTGCCACATTGGGGAGATCAGCATCAGCACCACCACCACCATCCCCATCCCCATCCCCATCCCCATCACTATCAGCACCCCCATCAGCACCCCCATCACCAACTTTAATACCATGGCCTGCCTTGTCTTGGCCCAATGTCTCCACCTGCTGCCCCATGGCCCAGCACGTGAGGAAGAGAAGCCACACGTGCCATGCATGCACCTCCCCGCTCTCACCTTCCCCAACCCCTAGCTGCTGCTGCTGCTGCTGCTGCTGCAACTGCGGCTGCGATTGAGTTTCTCCCTGCAGGTTGTGTGGCGTGGAGAGCGGGGCTTGGGGCACGGAGGGAGCGCATGGGATGGACGGCATCACAGGGAAACGGCTGCTGGGCTCGTCACTGCAGGCACAAGCATCATTCTGATCCAAGCTGGAAATCTGTGACTGTACGCTCTGAGACTGTGAGGATTGTGACTGTAACGCAGGGGAGCAGGCGGATGGCGGGACGAGCGCCACACGAATGAGAGACATGACTCGCAGCAGCCTTCTCATGCGAGCTGCTGACGAAGCTTCCTTGCAGCATCCCGCCAGACCAACGATAAACTCCTGCCAAGTCACCCTCGCCCTCCTGCTCACCCTCCTGTGCGTGTGCATCGCGCCACCACTGCCACTGCCAGCAACACTCGCACTACCTTCACCTCCACCGCTGGCTGTAGCAAGGCTCTGTTGCGTCTCATCCCTGGCTGTAGCAAGGTTCTGTCGTGACGCATCCCTGGCAGAGCAGCTGCGCATGTGGGAGCTAGATCCGCCAGCAGCGTCAGTGCAGGCGGAGCCATCAGCAGCATCACGCCTGACAATGACGACCGGCGCCGTGAAATTTCTTTTACCAGCATCTGATCCAGCATCTGATCCAGCATCTGATCCAGCATCTGATCCAGCATCTGATCCAGCATCTGATTCAGCATCTGATTCAGCATCTGTTCGTGCTTCTCCTTTGTCTTCCTCCTCCTCCCCCTCCTCGTCCGCCTCCTCATCACTCTCATCACTTGCACCATCCATCGGACCCGTCCAGAACGCCTCCCAGTCTTCATCAATAGCTTCAACTGCTACCTGCTCGGCTGAACCGCCCCGCCGACCACTTGATCCCTCCTTGCCGTTATTGCTACTACAAAGCTTGGCCTCCAAAGTTCGTACTGATTTCCTGTAGCGAACCCCAAACACGTCTGTAGCAATTGCTCTTGCCACTTGACGAGATAACGCCTCAACAGCCACACGAGAGGGAGGAGCAGCAGAAGCAGGAGCAGCAAAAGCAGAAGCAGAAGCAGAAGCAGTAGCGGTAGCAGCAGCAGAAGCATCACTGCCATCCATGCTTTCTTGCGCTCCTTGAGGCGCTGCTTCTGCTTGCCTCTGCTGCTGCTGCTGCTGCTGCTGCTGCTGCTGGCGGTGGTGGTTTTGGAGCTCCATGATAAACCGCAGCAAGGGACATGGCAGCGCTTCTAGAGGAAGAAATAGCTTCAGCTCGTCCTGCATGGGAAACGAAGCAAAAATGGTAGTAGGGGATTTTTTTTTGTTTTTTTACTGTCAGATTCCGCTCGATCATCTTCTGTGCGAGAGAGTACTCACCGCTAGGACCTGCGCCGGAATAGTATCACGGGTAGTTTTTCCGCGTCTACCGCGCTGTACCAGCTGAGAGAACGCGATCCTTATTCGAGCTAATTCCTGAGGCGGAAACTGTGCTTCGGCTTGCGACACCGCGGATGTCTCCGATCTGTCTACCGCAGGGGACGGCGACGACGATGCTATGCCCATAGTAGACTATTGATGTTTAGAAGCCAAATCGATCTCACCACGGCGCGTGGAACAAGTGAATTCACCACTTAGGAGTTCATGAGAAGTCCAGGAGACGAAATTCCGTGTAGTAACTCGAACTTCAGTGGAGCGCGCTGGCGGTGACGTGCCACGATCGCTCTGCTTGGGTAAGTTGCCCGTTACTCCCTGACACTCGCATATTGTGTTAGCGCCACTGCTGAGTAGCAACTCTACTCTCTGATTCGGGGGTTGTTTGCATCTTTGGCTTCCTCCTGTCCTGTGGCTTGATTGGCTGATCAATCTGTTCGTGCGTGTGGCTCTGGGAGTTCTGCTTGTTCTCTTTTCTCAAAAGGCGGTTTACTCACTCTAACTTTCCCAACCGTGAATAAAGTAGCTGGAAAACCGAGTTAACGTTTACAACCACGAACTAAATGAACCGTACGAGTGAGTTCTAGGGACTTGAAGTTTGTGCTTTCATCATCACTCATGGCTCTGTGGCCCATAACTTGAGCCAATCTTGCATCCCTGTTTTCCTTTCTCTCCACTTAACACCCTCCCAGTGTCAGCGCATACTAAGTCTCACCCAATACCCAATCATTTCGCACTGGCCCAGTGAAAAAACTCGCAACCTCGCAGTCGTCGTAAGACGGAATTCTCCACAGCTGATGCATTATTGACGGCATTTGATCACCCTCTCCGTTTATCGCCGATCCAATTCCGCAAAAGTAAATTCTATATCACTAACAAACCCTCTCATTTTCTGAGCCGCAATGCCGTCGAAGCTTCAGGAATGGCTTGACATCCCGCCAGGGACCATACTGCAGCATCTCCCGACGGGATCATGGGGTAGCTTGTCAGAGGAGGAGAGCTACATTCTCCTGCATACGCTCGTCGTCGCCACCGGCACATGGACTCTGCTCTTCCTCACGCTCCGCCTCTCGATTTTGTCGCGCGTCTCCTTTGATTTCTGTAACCGAGCTGTTTCGCAGGCAAGTTATGCAAGCTATTCAAAATCCGCGCTCATTTACTGATATGTAAGGTCTGGCTCCAGACTCAGACGTCTCAGGCCACACATTCATCGCTTCTTCACCTGAAGTACACAATGTGCACGCACAAAATAACCTCTAACAATGCACTTCGGCTTGCTTTCACAATGCCTGCTACCAGCTGAGTCTATTCCTCTCTCACGTGCTTGTTAATCGTTTATTCGGGATGTCTCGTCGCCCTCTCCTCCACTCTCATCGCCAGGTGCATGTGGTCATTGCTCTCGCCCTCTCGACAAGGGCTCTCAATTGGTATGAAGAAGTGTTTTGAGATGTCTCAAAGCACTTCTTCATATGCATGTCTCGTCGCCCTCTCGCCTCCCACTCATCACCAGGTGCATGTGGTCATTGCTCTCGCCCTTGCTACAAGGGCTCTCAACTGGTCGGATCCGCTTGGGAACTTTGGAGGCCGCAACACCCTTCCTCAGGTGACCTCCTCGACCGCATGACTTATGTTTCGGCACAGTGTGTGTGTGTGTGTGTGTGTGTGTGTGTGTGTGTGTGTGTGCGTGTGTGTGTGTGTGTGTGTGTGTGTGTGGATAAAATCATAAAACATAAATCCTGCCACAGTGCATCGCTTTTGTCTGCAAGCATTACAACCTGTCACGTGCATTTCGCGTTTCAAAGCACAGCATATGCCTGGTACACAGTTTGCTAGGTCTTCAGCACGTTCTGACCCAGCCTGCCAAGTATGGTTGCAATTCGAGTCACCATCCCCTGGCATCGTTACATTCTCCAACCTTCTTGCATTCATGACAAAAGTGATCCTGTGTTCGATCCTGCTCATCCAACCCACTTTGTTCGTGTGCCACATCACCACCAGGCCCAAGCCATCGTAATCAGCCTGAGTTATTTCATCTATGACTTCATCTGCTGCTTGTTCTGAGGCGCCTCAAAAGCCCATTTGTTTGCATGCCACATCATCACCACCAGGTCCAAGCTATGGTGATCAGCCTCAGCTATTTCCTCTACGACTTCGTCTGCTGCCTGTTCGATGTCACATTCGACTGGGCCAACGCTTTCCACCACATATTTTCCATAGCCGGATTCGCCTTTGGCCTCATTTCTGGTCGGGTACGTACGTGGCACGCAGAAACTTTTACTAGGAACACAATGAACAAACCTGCGAAACCGTTTTGCATGAACTTCCAAAAATGGCTGTTCTGTCCTTACCCTGGTCTTCTCTCAGCAGCCATTGTAACACACTACCTCCACTTTCATTGCCTAAATTCCAACTATTCCCTGGAGCAGTGTGGGGAGGAGTTGATGGCGTGCCTGTGGCTGGTGGAGCTGTCCAACCCCTTCATGCACGCCAGGGAGATGCTTCGCGAGCTGGATGCTCCCAAGTCGGCACTCACCTTTGCTGTTGATGTGAGACCATTGATAGTAAACATTTCGCATTGCAGTCTTAAGAACAAGCTACTACACCAGTCTGTGCACCACACTACACATTCGAGCTCCTAATCACTCTGGGGAGAGATTGTTTCTTACCGTCGTACTGTCACTTGTTTCCTGTCCTGCCCTATCATTCCCTCTTGCCGGCTTCTCTGACTCTTCTACTGCCTCCCTACCACCCTCCATCTCTTGTGTGACATGGTTGCAGCTGGCTTTTCTCATTTCCTTCACAATAGCCCGCATGGTCGTCGGTCCGGTGGTAACATGGAATACTGTTATTGGGACGAGCCCCACTGCTGTTAAGGTAACCACTGGCGTTCCTCACTGTCCCACTGTTCAGCCTTGTTGTATATTTTTTATCTCTGATTCCCTCTGTCTGTGCCTCTCTCACTCTTCCACCCGCAACCCCCTCTCTCGCTCTCCCTCCCACCTTCACCCCCCATCTCTCCATCCCCCCCAATCAGTCACGCACCACGTCCAATGGATCCTGTCTCGCTCAGTATGTCTCATTTCTATTTTCTAATGTGGTGTTGGTTCTGTCACAGGTCGGTGCAGTGGCAATCCAAGCTGTCAGCACTTTCTGGTTCTCCAAGATCCTCAACGCAATAATTCGCATGATTAGGCAAAAGCCTAAGCGAAGCTAGTACACAGCTCAGGCTGTGATATTGTTTCGCTGTTGATCTCCTAAGTTTTCAAGCGATCCTGTGCAGAATAAGCAGCTCATTCAAGTGGATGTTTAGCCCATGACAAATCAACAACTTGGCCATCAGCAAGGGTAAAAAGGACATGACCACAGTGAACATTTCCAGCCTGGTTACGTTTCAGGTGCTCCAAGTGAAGGTAAGGCTGTAATAAGTGGATGGTGCTTGTGGTGGATGCCAAATGCAATGGCGCAGCTGTAAATGCCAAATGTAAAAACCACCTTTTCAATCCCAAATCCTGGTGAACGGGAAGTTAGAAATGGGTATCAAAGCACTATGGGCGCAGCTTGTATTAATACAAAAGGTGAGGGGGATTGGGTGGGGTCTAAGCGACGCAACCGCATGTGAATCATCCGCTCTACCCCCTAGTCTCAGCCTTCATACTTAGGGTCCGCAAGCACGTAATGATAGGCCACGACCAACATGAAGATCGTGATGCCGAGGACGTTCGCGAAGAACCCGAGATCTTGATCGTCAATCATCTGCCACAGAGGTCGATGGAAACGATAAATTGAATGACCACTGAGGTCAGGAAAATCGGCCGAAAGGATTCTACGAAACAATCACTTGACGGCTTCCTAACCGGGACTCAAGAAACTCAGATATAATACCTTGATGAGCTTGCGAACGGCTTCGCGCCGCTGTATATGGCGGGAGTTCAAGTGGAGGACTGCTAAGAATGATCGACTAAAGCTGAAGCTGGCAGCTTTCCGTCAAGATCTAGGGCCCGATTTGAGAATTCGAAGGATGAGCAAGTATGCGGAGTAACTGTTTCTCACAATTTACTCGAAGTGGGACAAAATTGCTCGCATGACTTCAAAATGGTGGGGGTCTGTTCCCTCGCGTTGCAGTTTTGTGATCTGGAACACTTCCGAACACAAAAATCCGTCGCAGGTTCATGTGGGTGGATGATGTAGAGATCAACGAATGAGCATTTTAGGCAACGACCATACTCTTTCTGTGCCCTTGGGGATTGGCGAGTTCAGTTGCGAGACGACCTTTCTGGTTACAAATTTGCAACGAAAACACAAACGAACCAGGAATGGCAGAGCTGGGATACTGTACTCGAAAATTGTAAATCAACGAATAATCGCCAACTCATATTTCTGAAATACCTGTTCTCAGTTTTCACAACCCGACCATTTTCCAGCCAGCCGCATCATCCTTCGGAATCCATCAAAGAGGCTGACCTCCTTAGCTTCCTCTGGTTTGTCCCTGCTCAACTTCCCTCCATTTTTCACCATGAGCTCTTCACAGAAATCCGCCAAGGGTTCTAAACCCTCGAAGGAAAGCAGCAAGCCCGCTCCCGCTCCCGCAGCATCCCCGTCGCAAGGCACCTCGCCAGACATGAGCAACACGAACGTCTTCGAGTTCGGCTCCGCGTCCGTGTCGGAAGATAAATCCACGCTGGCGGGGTACTGTCCGGTGTCGGACGATCTAGAGCCGTGCCGATGGGAGGTGCTGCCATCAGGAGGAGGAGAGGCGCCTCGGTTTCGCATCATATTCTAATGGTAGGAGAAATTATTGAGACAGAGGCGGTCTTACAGGCAAAAGCCTAGTCGGTCGTTGCCCGAGATTTTGTCAGATACCTTGGATTGGATGTGCTGTGTCGAGGCCTTAGATGTCATCAGACTAATCATCTTCCTCTTCTCAATCAATAATCTGCCTGTTTCCCACCCTGCAGCATCCATACATGCGTAGAGTTAAGGGATGGTGGATTGGTGACAGCTGGCAGATCCTGGAACCAAGAGTTACCCTAGATGGTTGACCTAGAATGCTTGCTGGTGTAATGATCAGCTTTGTTCAAATTCATTGACAGGAAGATTTTGAGTGCGCCTATCCTTGCATCAAGACGTTCCAGAATCTCCCTGTCGCTCGACCAAACTTGGCTGGTCGGAATCAGTCGTGAGAGAGAAATACAGGGGTGGTGAGTTGATACTGATGTGCAGAATAACTTCATTACGATATTAAGGTGCAATGGGGTAAGATACGACCATAAACTATGTCCGTCCTTAGAAAATCAGACATATCACATCAGAGGGAGGGAGGCACATACGCCATCTCCTGCACCTGCACATACGACGTCCCGCCATCAGCCGCGCGTCTCCACTTCTGCCTCCGCATCAGCTGCAATGCTGCAAAAGCTGCCAGCGCCCCACCCACCACCACCACCAGCAGCACCCCCAACCACACCGAACCCCCACTCCCGTCCTGGCTGCTCCCTCTGTTGGTTTGCAACGGCACTTCCGCTGACGGTGAGGAGGAGGAAAGAGACGGCTCGCCGAACTCCGTGTTGACGGAAGGCTCATAGGAGGGGTCAACTGTCGGGCTGGTCCTGCTCTGGGGAAAGTCCGCATTGCTGCCTCCACCGCTTCTGCTGCTGCTGCTGCTGCTGCTGCTGCTGCTGCTGTCAGGATTCCTGCCGCTCCTTGCCTCCGCAGCATCTTCCTCCTCCTCTGCTTTCTCCATCTCCCGTTCCTCCTCGTCCTCCGCATCCTCCTCTCGCACCCTCTTGTCTGACGAACCACGTGAGCCCACATCACCACCTCCTCCTGCCATGCCTTCTTCCCTTCCACCCATCTCAACCCCCTGCAATGCTCCCTCCGACCCTCCTGCATCCCCACCACTCGACCTGCCCCCTTCCCTTCCTCCCATCACAGCCGCAGCTTCTCCTCTCTCCACTCCTCCTCCCCTCACCACGCCAGAATCTCTCCCCCCACCAGCCCTTCCCCCGGCCGCCCACCCCCCTGCCGCCCGGCCGCCTGCTGTCCGCCCGCCTGTCTCCATGCCGCCCATAACATCTGCAGCCCCAGCAGTGCCCAGCACTTGATCTTGGGGTTCCCACGACACAGCACTGTCCTCTCCCTCGTCAATCCCCCCGAAATCAAGCTCCTTCTTCTCCTCCGCTTCTATCGCTGCTTCCTCTGTCTCCACCTCCTGTACCTCCTCCTCCTCTGCCCGTTCCTCCGCTGCTGCTTCACCCTCTGTAGGTGCCTCTGTTGCTTCCTCCTCGCCCCCTCTTTCCTCCTCTTCAGCCTCCCCCTCCCTTCCACCACTGCCAGCACCTGTGCGAGTACCAGTGACAGCACCAGCGGCAGCACCAGCAGTAGCACCAGCAGTAGAAGCAGCAGCAGCGCCGCTGTCACCACCAGCAGCAGCGCGGGTGCGTGACACGTGGTGGCTGACTGAAGCTAAGGGGAAGGCTGCGGCAAAGAGAACCTGCTCCAACCCAGCCTGCAGGTTGTGTGGGAGAGAGAGAGGAGAATGAAGATAAAATGGGAGGGTTTGTGCACGCATGTCCTAAGGACCAGCGTACAGTGTACTCGATACTGTCTCAACTGCATCCTACTCAATACAGAGCAACTCACCTGCATCATACTCGATATACACTGACTCACCTGCATCATACTCGATATAGACCGACTCACCTGCATCATACTTGATATAGACCGACTCACCTGCATCATACTCGATATAGACTGTGCCATTTGCGCCACAATCTCCACCGCCATCTCATCAGGCCTGTCCGCATCTCCCTTGCACCAATCACAGCCCCCTGCCTGCGCCATGACCTCCTCTCGTGTATGCTTGTAGCACTTTCCCTCGAAACCCGGCATATCCTGCCAGTGCCAGCAGCAGCCATAGTGAGAAAGAGACGGGTTGACGGTTTGGTGTAGTGTTGGTAAAAGCCGAACTAATTATTGAGTCGACTCAAAAGAAACCTCCTCTTGTGTGTGCTTGTAGCACTTACCCTCAAAACCCGGCATATCCTGTCAGTGCCAGCAGCAGCCAGGGCGTGTGAGAGTGAGAGTGAGAGTGAGAGTGAGAGTGAGGGTGAGGGTGAGGGCGAGGGTGAGAGCTGAAGGGGAGCAAAACTGAGTGAAGAGGGGGAAAGCTGAGACAAAGGGGAAGAGACTTACTGAAGGAGAGAAGAGGTCGCAGACGTGCCGATCCCACACATGCTTGAAGATCTTCTCAGCCGTCCGATTCGACATCCCCGTTGTGAATCCAACGGGCACCCTTACATTGGGCCCCTTGCCTGGACGGGCAGCCTCCAAAAACTCCATCGCCTGCCCGAAGGTGGTGATCTGCCCGCAGCTACAGAGCGAGGTGACTTCGAGGCACATTTCTTTGCAGGGCAGCCCGAGAGAAAAAGCTGCGAGCATGCGAGGGAGGGCGGCTTCAATGAGCTCGTCAGGCTTCTCCTGGCCAGTCGTAATCTGGCGCAGCTCCGGCTGGTGGCAGGGTGATAAGAAGTGGGTGGAGGGTAGGAGAAACGAGTGAATGTTATTAAAGCAACAAGAACTGCCCCTATGCGGGCCTCAGGCTGCTTCTGGTCAGATGTGAACTACATCCTGCACACTACTTACCCTTCCAACCCATCCTCCCCTCCCCACCACCCAAACTCACCAGGGACTTCGTCCACAATCAATCTTCTCAAAAGTGCCACAAGTGGGCACGGTCTGGCCACACCAGAAGCGGTGCAGCGCCTGCAGGCATGGCTCACAAGGCGGGGAGTACCCCGCCTGCTGCAAGTACTGGGACCAGCCTCACCTGCCCATCTCCACACTACAACCCACCGAGCCCCAACCCAAGGAGCCCAGTCAACAGGCACCTGCGCAGCACAACAAACCAGGGGCCATCCGCACTCACCAGCACTTCGTCCACGATCTTCTCAAAAGTGCCACAAGTGGGCACGGTCTGGCCACACCAGAAGCGGTGCAGCGCCTGCAGGCATGGCTCACAAGGCGGGGAGTACCCCGCCTGCTGCAACCTTGCTCGCACCACCACGTCCGGGTCCAGAGCCTGCCCCTCCCGCTCCTCTAGAGTGTACGCGCAGTCAACCGTAGGGTTGACCAGGTCAACGGCGCACTGCTGCATCATCCCCACACTCACAATCCCCTCCTCCTTCTCCTCTTTCTCCTCGCCTCTTGCCCCTCCTGTTCCCGTCTTCGGTGCTCCATTGCCCCGGCCAATGCCTGCTACTGGTCGGCATGCCGCCCGTCCGCCAAACAGGTTACACGGCCACATCTTGGCTGCTACCAGTGCCGCCCCCATGCCGCCCAGCAGCACCTTCTGGGAATCTTCTGGCAGATCTGCTGCCTCGTGCACGTCTTGCGATAGGGTTACCAGCGCATCAGCCTGCTGCAGCGTCAATGGGGGTGCTGCTTGTTGTTGCGGCTTGGCTTGCTGGTTAGTGTTTATTTGTTCTTGTGCCTGTGCTTGTTGATTTCCCACCTCTGAGTCTTTTGCTGCCTTCCCCGCCATGTCCCCATCTCCTTCCTTTTCAGGCTCTCCTTTATCCCCCTCTCCCTCTCTCCCCTCCTCCCCTTCATTCTCTCCCTCTCGCATTTCACCCTCTCCTTCCGCCGCCCCCTCTCCTTCCTTCTCTCCCCCCTCCTCCTCCTCCTCCCTCTCTCCCTCTTTCTCGCCTTCTCCTTCCTTCTCCCCTTTTCCTTCCTCCTCCCCCGCTCCTTCCTTCTCCTCCTCCCCTTCCTTCTCTTCCTCTCCTTCCTTCCCGCTCTCTCCTTCATTCTCGTTCTCTCCTTCCTTCTCCTCCTCTCCTTCCTTTTCCTCCTCTCCTTCCTTCTCGCTTTCTCCCTCCTTCACCCCCTCTCCTTCGTTCTCTCCTTCTCCCCCCCTTTCCCCCTCTCCAGCACCGTTCTCCTCTCCCTTCTTAGGCAATGGCGGTGTGCCTAGCTGCTGCGGTGCTACTCGCGGTGCCTTGGCTGGCTGCTGCGCTTCTGCTTCTGCTAATCCCTGCGCTTCACCTGCGTCCGCATTCAACGCAGAAGGAGATTGCCGCTCACCTTCCGCTTGCGCCTCGGTTAAAGGCGCCAGCGGTTGGTGCGATGCTGCCGAACCTGTTGAACCTGCTGAACCCGTTGAACCTGTCGAACCTGTTGAGCCTGCCGAACCTGTTGAACCTGCCGAACCCGTTGAACCTGCCGAACCTGTTGAACCTGCTGAACCTGCCGAGCCTGTCGAACCTGCGGAGCCTGCAGTGGGCTGTTGCTTCGAAGAAGAAGCCTCTGCTTGTTTCTGAGCAAGAGGGGAAGGAGGTGCGGCAGGAGGAGGGAGAGGAGGAAGTGCCGGTGGGTTGACAGTGCTGCTGCTGGTGATGCTACTGCTGCTACTGCTGCTGCTAGTGCTGTCGGTGCTGCTGGTGCTGCTGGTGCTGCTGGTGCTGCTGCTGCTGCTGCTGCTGCTGCTGCTGCTGCTGCTGCTGCTACCTTCACTGTTGCTGCTGCCACCACGGCTGCTGCTCCGACTGTGCCGAATGCTGCTGCTGCTGCTGTGCTTACCCCATTGACGTCCTGCAAGTGAACAGCCAGGGTGGGGAGGGTCGGGAAGAGGGGGGGCGCAGGGGCGACCCAGGGGGGGCCAACACGGAGAGGGGGGATCAAGGGGGAACAAGCAGGGACCAAGGGGGGTGATCAAGGAAGCGGGAGACAGGGCGAGCGGAAGCAATGGACGAGGGGAAGGGGGGAGCTTTAGCGTTGAGAGCACCCTAAGGGGTGGGATGGGAGGGTGGGCCGGTGGACGCGAGGATGTGAGAGATTGGAGGCGTAGGGGTTGAACTAGGGGAATAGGGCAGGCGAGGGAGGTGGGGAGGAAGGATTGCGAGCAGGGCAGGAGGTGAAGTGAAAGGAGAAAAGGAAAGGGGAAAGTTGCAGAACAGAGGAGAGGGAAGTGGGAAGAGAAACCGGAGTGATAGGGCAAATAGGGCGAGGAAGATAGGACGATAGCGCCAGGGCAACGGGCGAGGGCGCGCGGGCAACGGGAGAGATTGCGCGGGCACTGACCAGAGCCGCGGTGACCAGCTGTGCGAGCGGCAGATGCGGCGAGGACGAGGCAGAGGAGAACGAGCAGCCGCGTGTGAGCCGCCACGCGCCGACTCGCACGCACGCCTTGCTGCGGTCCCATGGCGGCCGCACCGACGGACGGACCGACGGATGGACGGATGGACGGACGAACGGACGGACGGTCGGTCAGACGGACGGACGGACGGACGGACGGACGGACGGACGAGTAGGAGGATTCTAAAAGTGAAAGAACGGCTAAGCGGTTAGACGACGGTGGAACGGACGCGGCCTGAACGTTCAAATGAGTCTCAGCGACGGCTACAGGTTCTGCCGCCGAGGTGATCTTAGGGCGTGTGGTAAAAACGAGCTCTCCGTGACACCTACAAGCACTTGCTCACTTCCACACGAAGCAGGACCCATGGCGGAAATGAGGAGACGCCTCGCACCAACTTGACATGGTGAGCAGTATTTTATTCCACTGGCTTCGTTGACCGAACGGTATCTTTATCTTATTGCCTTACCAGTTAGTAAGATTTGACAAGAGTGCAGGTTAGGTAAATAGGTTTCTATTCTACTAATTGAAACTTAAGTGGTTGACTTGCCAAGCCTCAAGAATGACATAACGCGTCCTCGTATCAACACGCCCCGTCATATAAACACTTCATGGAAAGTTTTGTGTGTTCTTTGGTTCTGTAAGGAATTTCTCGATATTCCTTAGCGCATCCTGCAACATCGCATACAGCAGCAGCCGTTGTTCACCCGTTACTGCTAACGGGGCTTCGCCGACTTCGTGCACACTGTTTCACCAAACCTCGCACTGCTGGCCTGGCCGTGTCGGCCTACGCTTCGGGACTAGCCCGAGCCTCGCTTCCAGCATAGCACTAGCTAGCTCGCACGCACCGCGTTACCGTTTGCATGTTTCGCGTATAAATGTTTGCTCATGCCTTCGCTCACATTTTGTACTCGTTTGACACCTTAGTGCAATTCTCGCTACTTCGATTCATTGCACCCGTAACACTTGGTATTCAGAGCCTCTTTCCTTTTCGGACCGCACATCTCCGCACCCCAGGAAATCAACTTTTGATTCTTTCACTCGAAGGGACTCACGCACCTTAGCACCTAGGAGCCGCTATCCTCGCGTTCTCTCGTAAACGCGTGCAGCCACGACTACGCCTAGACTAAGACGAGCCAACGCCCTTCGAAATGGCTGAGCATATCGATGTCACGACTCTCACGCAGGAGCACTTGAACGAACTGCTGCGGCAGATCCGCGAAAGCTCTGAAGAAATCGCGGCGCTGACGGCAGAACGCACGTCCCTACAAAACGACCTCGCACGAACACAATCCCAAGCACCTGGCACTCCGATTCAGCCCGCACCACAGGCATCACAGCACGGAAGTGTGGGGCAACCCGCGAGCGCCGCAAGTGATGGCGTCGTCCGCCATGACGGAGACGACTACCACGGCACGACACACCCCGACGCGACGAATGTGGCCAGGAATCAACCTCGAGTTACGATTTCAGTGCCGGCCGGCGAATCAGCTCTTCCGTCGCCGATGCCGCTGAAGCCGCAGCGTCCGCCATGTTTCGATCCAAGTCAGCGGGGTGGTCCTACCGTTCAGGCGTGGCTCTTCACGTTGAACGTTTTCTTCGACGCGAACTACGTCTCGGAGGATACGGCGAAGATTCGCTACTCCGTGTCGTTGCTGCGAGGACCCGCCATGGACTGGTGGCGTGTCATCGTCACGAAGCCAGTGGACTACGCGACTCTTTCGACACGGGAAGGACAAACCGGACCCTGGGCGCCGTCGTATTTCGTGGAGGTCCCCCACTATCGCACGTGGGACGCGTGGTGCGCAGGTCTGCACGCTCGTTTCGAGCCAATTGCGGCTTCGATCGCGGCGCGACAGAGGCTCCGCACTTGGCGCCAACTCGGTTCCGTCCAAGACTACACGAGCGGGTTTCTCTCGCTATGCGAGCAGGTGGGATACATGCACGAGAGCGAACGCATCGACCGCTACATCGGCAGCCTGAAGTAGGACATCGCTCAGGAAATCCAGCTTCGCGGTGTCACCGATTTTTAGGAGATTCTCGCCATGGCGGAGAAACTCGATTTCTTCCGCCGACCGAGACCGGGGTCCTACGGAAGCAGCAATTGGGGACATCGGCCTCGTGGGACGAACGAGGGCGCTACGATACGTGCCGTCGCCGCAAATGCCGCTGCCGCACCGTTCAAAGGGCGCTGCTTTGCGTGCAATCGGCCGGGACACCGTAAGAGCGAATGCCCGGAAATGCTAAGGGAAAGGGGGAAGCTGAGCAGCAGAAACAGACCAAGCAGCAGGGAAACGCTGGGAGTCAGTAGCAGACGGGCCCTCTACTGACAGGTCACGCCGCTCGCCCGACCCAACCGACCCTCACCGAGTGATTGTGCCGGTTCACGCAATCGACCACACCCGGTCGAATAAGGAGGGTACTGCGGTAGACAGCCCTATACTGCTTAGTGGGAAAATCGGGACTGACTTAGTTAAAATATTCGTAGACGGGGGGGCCAGCCATAGCCTTATCAACACTGCAACAGCACGAAAACTGCGACTGCCACTGGACAGATGTTTACCTGAGATTGACGCAAGACTGGTCGACGGCACGCCATTGGCGATACGGGAACGTGTGGACCGAGTTCGGATTCGATGCGGGGGTAACTTTACGTTTAGCCAGGAAATGCTTGCAACGACCCTCGACGGAACCGACATTTTACTCGGGCGTGATTGGCTGCGACGACACAATCTGCGAATCGACTGGACCACGGGTGACTGCAGTGTGCGAGTGAACGGTAAAAACATCGCCTTACCTCGCTGTGGCTCGCCTGAGTCATTGTCGGTGCGTGTCAACGCGATCACGATGAAACGCGCTGTAGCGGCAGGAGCTGAAGTGTATGCGGTTGACATTCGGGAAGCCGAGGCAGCAGACAAAGGAGGGGATTTACAGAATCTGCTAACCGACGTACCGAGTGATCTGGGAGCACTGTTGAAGCAGTACGGTGACATCTTCCCGGACGACCTACCGAAGGGACTGCCACCTCAGCGACCGCACGACCACATGATAGAACTAGAACCGGGGGCACAGCCGACAGTACAGCGACAGTTCCGACTGACTCAACGCGAACTGGACGAACTGAGGAAGGAGCTGGATTACCTGCTTGAGAAGGAATTCATTCGCCCTAGCTTGTCACCCTTCGCAGCACCGATACTGTTCACACCGAAAAAAGACAGGGATTTCGCATGTGCATAGATTACAGAGCACTGAACAGGGTTACCATCAAATCCCGTTTTCCCATCTCGCGAGCTGACGAACTGATCGACCAACTGCGCACAGCCCGGGTTTTCTCGAAAATCGACCTTCGAGGAGGTTACCACCAGATTCGTGTCAACCCACCTGACTGCCCTAAGACAGCCTTCCGAACACGCTATGGATCCTTCGAATACACCATCATGCCCTTCGGACTGACCAACGCCCCTGCCACTTTTCAAATAACCATGAACGAAGCCTTCCGCCCGCTCTTAAATAACTGCGTCATCGTATACCTGGACGGCATACTGATTTACAGCCCCGACAGAGCACATCACTTACAGGACATCGAAGCAGTTTTTAAGAGACTGAGTGAGAACCGCCTACTGACCAAAGCGTCTAAGTGTGAGATTTTACAGGACCGCCTGGAGTTTTTGGGACACGTTATTTCAGCTGTAGGAGTGGAAATAGACCCGAAAAAGATCGCGACGATTCAAGCATGGCACGCACCGACCAACTTGACCGAGTTGCAGAGTTTTCTGGGGTTCGTCAAGTACGTGCGCCGGTTCGTCCTCGACATGGCGAAGCTGACTGCCCCGTTGACTGACCTGCTGAGGAAGGGGTTTGAGTACACGTGGGGGGAGAAAGAGCAAGCTGCCTTCTCGGCCCTAAAAAATACTTTGTGCTCGCCGCCCGTGCTTCACATCGCAGATCCGCACCGTCCGTTCGAGCTCGTCACCGACGCTAGCGACATCGCTGTGGGAGCAGTACTGTTGCAGGACTTCGGGAACGGCCTTCAGCCAATCGCGTACGAGTCCCGCAAGCTTCACCCGCCCGAACGCAACTACCCGATACACGACCGCGAGATGCTGGCGATCTCGTACACGCGTTCAAGGTGTGGCGATGTTACCTCACGGGAGTAGACGTGACAGTACGGACAGACCACCGATCCCTACAGTACCTTCGCACCCAACCGAACCTCAACCCACGACAGATCTGCTGGTTGGACTATCTGGAGTCCAACTTCCACTATACGGTCACGTATAAAAAAGGCGCATCCAACATCGCCGACGCACTCACACGCCCCACCGCCCAACTCCACGCCATCCTTCTCGCCCAAACCAACCCACTGTTAACAGGCCTATTGACCCACGGATAGAGTACCGAACCATTCTTCACGACCGGAAATTCACAGCGACTCACAGAGGCCAGAGGAGTCTATTACGTAAAAACAGGCACCAACCGCATCTGGGTACCCGCGTACTCACTACTGAGGGAACTGTTACTACAGGAGGCACACGACGGGATTACCTCAGGACATTTCGGGGTAGAAAAAACGCGACAGCAACTGCAGCGGTATTACTACTGGCCGGAGCTGTTGACCGACGTACAACACCACGTGGGCTCGTGTCTTACGTGTCAGGTGATGAAGAGCTCGCGAAAAAGAAAGGCGGGTCAGTTGCAGCCGATCCCACCGCCTGAGCGCGCCTGGCAGCAGGTTACCATGGATTTCGTCACAGGGTTACCTTCGAACCCTGGGGGTAACGACGCGGTTATGGTCGTCGTTGACAGGTTGACGAAGATGGCACACTTCGCTGCGTGCAAGAAATCGATCTCAGCCGAAGAAACCGCTCGCCTGTTCATCGCAGCCGTCGTGCGACTTCACGGGATACCAGCCGCGATAATCAGCGACCGCGACATGAAGTTCACCAGCAACTTCTGGAAGAACCTCTGGGAGCAGTTCGGGACAAGGCTACAGTTCAGCTCGTCGTACCACCCCGAGACCGACGTTCAAACGGAGCGGACGAATCAGACGATGGAGTGGTTGATTCGTGCCACGTGCGACGACCCGACCACTTGGGAGCAGCAGCTGCCGCTGATCGAGTTCGCGTACAACAACGCCACGTCAGCGATGATGCAACAGTCCCCCTTCTACCTGAACTACGGGCAAAACCCTACAGTGCCCATGACGCCGAGTCCGGACAACCCAACACCACGTGCACAGCAATTCGCCGAAATTCTGCAAGCTGCCCGCACCAGAGCCGCAGAAGCAATTAAAAAAGCCAAAGTTATCGCTAAGCGCAACGGTGACCGCCATCGCCGCCCAGTCACGTACCAGTCAGGAGATTATGTACTGCTCGACACGCAAAACTTAAGACTGCCCGTCGTACCGAAATTACGACCCCGCTACTGTGGACCATTCCAAATCAGCCACATGATTACTCCAGTAACAGCTCACCTACTGTTGCCGACGGACTAGTACATCAGCCTTTCATTCCACGTCAGCTTGCTTCGCCCATACATCCCAACCACAAGCCAACTGCCCCGCCACCGCCCGCCACCCATGACCCGCCCTGCATCGGAGCCGATCATCGAGCCCGAAAAAATCATGAGCCATCGGATTCGACACCCCACGGGAATCAGGAGGATTGAATTCCTCATTCGCTGGAAGGATCGCACGCCAACTGAGGATAGCTGGGTGCCCCTGGCCAACATCGAAAACCACCCTGCCCTGCAAGTGTACCTAAGGAGCCGGGGCTTCTGCGATATACACGCACTCGCGTAGCGGAGGGGGCTTCTTGAGGGCGGGGGTAGTGTAAGGAATTTTCTTGATATTCCTTAGCGCATCCTGCAACATTGCGTACAACAGCAGCCGTTGTTCGCCCGTTACTGCTAACGGGGCTTCGCCGACTTCGCACGCACTGTTTCACCAAACCTCGCACTGCTGGCCTGGCCGTGTCGGCCTACACTTCGGGACTAGCCCCAGCCTCACTTCCAGCATAGCACTAGCTAGCTCGCACGCACCGCGTTACCGTTTGCATATTTCGCGTATTGTAAGGAAAATTCCTTTTCCTTACTTCGCATCCCTGCTCAACGCGTACATCACTGTAGCACCACAGTCAGCACCGTTACCACTCGCAATCCTCGCATCGACAATCCGCCCGCCACTTTCGCACGTCGCACCCCGACCTCACGGCTCAGCGGGTAACCCGCGCTCCGGGCCTCCGCTTCGTCACTTTTCCCAACCTCAGTCCCAGGCCCGTCGCGCGACAACCACAGTCCATTACCGTTACCACTGTAGTTTCGCTATATATTCTTCGCTCGTGCCTTCGCTCATTGTACTCTTGCTTCGGTAGTGCAATTCTCGTTCGTTCACTCAATTGCACTCGTAACACGTATAAATGTTCGCTCATGCCTTCGCTCACATTTTGTACTCGTTTGACACCTTAGTGCAATTCTCGCTACTTCGATTCATTGCACCCGTAACAGGTTCACGACATTTACCGAGTGCTTTTGAATATGTAACAGTGTTACTCGAAGCTTCAACTAAAGTCTTCGCTTTCCCGCCTTGTTGCGTGCTCGGCTGCTGGAACGTATTGGTTCGTGGGAAGCGTGTTACAGGAGGTTTGGCGTTCGTGCACGCAAATCCCGTCGCTTCGTTTCGCTCACTGCCAATCAAAGCTTCATTATTAGCAGCACCATGACACAGCGCTCCTGTACCTCCCCGTGTGCTTCAGGCCAAGATCTGCTCTCGAGGTTGTTCCTCCCAAGGCTGATCCAAGGTGCTACTTCTGGATCAGAACTATCAATACCACCACAAGCAGTACGTAGAACGGGCGCGTGATGGTTGCGTGCTAGCTGATCAAGGGTATGAACATTGCCGTCGTCAGACGCTCTTATTTTCCGAATGGCTGACCCTACGTGAGCTCCTCGAGTTTCGTGACTGGTTTGTAGGTGCGCTTATCCAGGTAATTCACGGAGTTATCCAGGTTAGTTGTGGAGCTAATGTGCAACCTCGCCACACCTCGCTACTTCTCCTCTTCACCTATCGCTCATAGATCTCTTTAAATTCCCTACGCCATGCAGACAAAAATAGCAGATTTGCCTTGATTACACCATACCAAATTTTGACTTCCAGCTTCCAGTCACCTCAAACCCTTCTATCCAGCATCCAGTCACTTCAAACCCTAATCCTTCACGCTAGCATCTAGCCATGGCGAACCCGTTCGCCCCGGCGGGGGGCTCTCCGTTTGGCGCGGCGCAGCCGGCGTCCCCTTTCGGCGCCACGTCCGCCTTCGGCGCGTCCGCAACTCCCGCCAGTCCGTTCGGCCAGGCGGGCACATCACTCTTTGGCGGAGGGGCGGCAACAGGAAGCGTGTTCGGCGCGACTTCTGCGCCCGCCTTCGGCGCGACGTCCGCGCCTGCTTTCGGCGCAGCGGCGTCGACTCCAGCGTTTGGGTCCACGGCTTCACCTTTTGGCGGCGGTAAGCGGTGCTTGGCGGTGTAAGCGGTATTGGGCTGCGGTAAGCGGTTCTTGCAGGCGGTAAGCGGTGTTCGCGATTTTTAAGAACGCGATCCGCGTGTGGTTTGTTCGGCGTACATGGGTCCCAAGCGTGTATTGAGTCGACTCTTAACACGTTTGTCCGGCGTACGTGGGTCTCAAAGCGCATTAGAAACAGCAACGGTTGCTAAATTCCTTCTGCGCTGCCGCACTGCGTTTCGTATCCAACCTGTTGGCTCGCATATCTTGAATCCATATTCTCCCCATTCACTGCCAATTTTATTGCTAGGATCATCTTCTCCTCACTCCTTCGCTTATTCTTCTTTTCTCCCACGCTACCTCACGCCAACAGGCTCGTCGCTGTTCGGGCAGCAGCAGAAGCCAGCAGCGTTCGGCACGTTTGGGCAAACCCAGGCCAGTCCCTTCGGAGCGCCCGCTTTCGGCCAGCAGTCCCAGCCGGCGTTTGGAGCAGGCGGGGCGTTCGGCTCCACCGCCACAACGCCTACCTTCGGCGCCGCCACTGGCGCCGCGCCCGCGTTCGGCGCCGCCGCTCCCGCCTTCGGCGCGTCCGCGCCCGCGTTTGGCGCGACCGCGACGACGCCCGCGTTCGGCGCGGCGAGCGCGCCAGCGTTCGGGGCGACGGGGGGGCTGTTCGGGACGACGGGCACGTCCGCGTTCGGCGCTGCGTCCGCGCCTGCTTTCGGCAGCCTCTCGCCGCCCAGCTTCGGAGGTACGCGTGCCCGCCTCGCCTCTGCTGCCATGCCCTTCCTCTCCCACCCACTCCCCAATATCCACCCCCCCATCCTCCTCTTCCCCCTCCGCGCCTGCTGTCGGCAGCCTCCCGTCACCCAGCTTCGGAGGTACACGTGCTGTTCTCCAGCCCCTGCTGCCATGCCCTTGCCAAATTCTCCTGTCCTCGCGGCCTTGTCCAATCTATCTCTGCTCCCTCTACCCCTCCCCAATGACTCTCCCCCTTCTCTCACCCCCCCTTCCTCCCCCCTCTTTCGTCTTTTCAACCCTCCGTGTCCTCGTTTCTGTTCCTGTTCCTTCGTCTCGTGTCTGCCCTCCTTTCCCTTGTCGTTTTCCCTGTTCCGCCCCTACACCTCATTCTCATTCTCCTCCCATTCCCTCCCACTCACTCCCTTTCTCTCCCCTCCCCTCTCTCCCTTCCCCCCCTTTCGCAGCATCAGCGCCTGCGTTCGGAGCAACCACGTTCGGGGCCACACCCTTCGGAGCAGCAGCAGCTGCAGGCACAGGCAGCAGAAACCCCGCCTACACGCCCACCAACGACACAGAAACCGGCACAGCGGGCCAGCTTGGCAAATTCATCTCCATATCAGCCATGCCTGCCTACAAAAACAAGAGCCCAGAGGAGCTTCGCTGGGAGGATTACCAGCGGGGAGACAAGGGCGGGCCGGCGCCAGCACAGGCAGGCGGAGGGCTATTCGGCCAGCCAGCAGCAGCAGCGGCGTCTCCGTTTGGTGCCGCTGCTGCTGCCCCGGCGTTTGGCTCCACAGCTGCGAACCCGTTTGGCCAGGCGTCCACTCCGAGCCTGTTCGGCTCGGCGGCTCCGGCGTTTGGTGCGGCCGCGCCTGGCGCCACGCCCGCGTTCGGCGCGTCAACTTCCCCGTCCCTCTTCGGCTCGTCAACCCCGGCCTTCGGCGCTGCATCCTCCCCGGCCTTCGGAGCCACAGGAGGGTCTCTTTTTGGCGCCACTGCGAGCAGCCCGTTCGGAGCAGCAGCATCAACCCCGTCGCTCTTCGGCTCGCCTGCTGCTGCCACCGCCTCCCCCTTTGGCGCGTCCACCGGCGCGTCTCTTTTCGGAGGGACCTCGCCTTTGGGGCAAGCAGGCGCGGCGGGACAGCCTGGAGCTTCACTCTTCGGTGCCTCTTCTCCTGCCTTTGGTGCCAGCGCGTTTGGGACTCCTGGTGCTGCTGCTGCTACTCCGGCTTTTGGTGCCACGCCGTCACTCTTTGGGACCGGAGCAGCAACGGGAGGAGGGCTGTTTGGGAGTTCCACGCCTGCTGCGGGCTCGACTGGGCTTGGGTTCGGGTTTGGCACGGCCGGAGCTGCTGGTTCGGCGCCAGGGTTTGGTGCGGCAGGGGGGAGCCTGTTTGGAGGGGCGGCAGGAGCGGGCGGCACGACTGGGGCGGGGTTGTTTGGCGCATCCACTGGTTCGGCGTTTGGGTTTGGAGGAGCGTTCCAGACCAAGCCGGCTGGACTCACTCAGTCCTCGGTACGTGTGTGTGTCTCTTTGTTTCTGGTTTTCTCGCTTCACTTCTTGAGGCGCCTCAAAAATCGTCTCAGCTCACGCGGTTTTTGAGGTGCCTCAAAGACCAAGCCGGCTGGACTCACTCAGTCCTCAATACGTGCCTCTCTCGTAGTGTCAGGTCTCCTTGCTTCACTTCTCTCCCTTCACTCTCAGACGTGCATGCTCGCTGCGCTGCACTCTCGCACACCCACATACACCGTCGCACGCAGAGAAAATAGGCACAAATCCTTGTTTCTCTCTCGTCATCTCGTTTCCCCTCGGTCATTGCATGGCCATGATATCACCTCTGCCATTTCTTTATTTCTCACACGCAAGCCTTTCCCCTGTCCCTGGCCTCCTCATTCCCCATTGGTCCTGGCAATTATCTCCCCTCCTACGTGCTTCACCGTGCAGGCGTTCCCCTCGTTTGGAGGGCTGGGAGCATCGGCGACCACGCCTGGCTTTGGAGCATCGCAGCCATCCTGTGAGTCTCTCTCTGCAATCTCTCTACCTCCAGGTTCAAGAGTACTAGGCTGCTGCTGCTGCTGCTGCTGCTGCTGCTGCTGCTGCTACCTCTTGTGTCACCATTCGTGTTGTAGGCATATTTCGATAGTTCTCATCTCAATTCCTGTGTGAGTGGTTGCTCTGTACTGCCGCCTCCAGCTGCTTCTAGTTTTATCTTTCTTCCAGTCACTCACACGCCCATGGCATCCCACCTTTTCACGCTCATATCCTCCCTTCTTGCACTCCTGTCTTGTACCACCAACTTTTGAGGCGCCTCAAAAGTCGTCTTCCAGTCACTCACACGCCCATGGCATCCCACCTTTTCGCGCTCATATCCTCCCTTCTTGCACTCCTGTCTTGTACCACCAACTTTTGAGGCGCCTCAAAAGTCGTCTTCCAGTCACTCACACGCCCATGGCATCCCACCTTTTCACGCTCATATCCTCCCTTCTTGCACTCCTGTCTTGTACCACCAACTTTTGAGGCGCCTCAAAAGTCGTCTTCCAGTCACTCACACGCCCATGGCATCCCACCTTTTCACGCTCATATCCTCCCTTCTTGCACTCCTGTCTTGTACCACCAACTTTTGAGGCGCCTCAAAAGTCGTCTTCCAGTCACTCACACGCCCATGGCATCCCACCTTTTCGCGCTCATATCCTCCCTTCTTGCACTCCTGTCTTGTACCACCAACTTTTGAGGCGCCTCAAAAGTCGTCTTCCAGTCACTCACACGCCCATGGCATCCCACCTTTTCGCGCTCATATCCTCCCTTCTTGCACTCCTGTCTTGTACCACCAACTTTTGAGGCGCCTCAAAAGTCGTCTTCCAGTCACTCACACGCCCATGGCATCCCACCTTTTCACGCTCATATCCTCCCTTCTTGCACTCCTGTCTTGTACCACCAACTTTTGAGGCGCCTCAAAAGTCGTCTTCCAGTCACTCACACGCCCATGGCATCCCACCTTTTCGCGCTCATATCCTCCCTTCTTGCACTCCTGTCTTGTACCACCAACTTTTGAGGCGCCTCAAAAGTCGTCTTCCAGTCACTCACACGCCCATGGCATCCCACCTTTTCACGCTCATATCCTCCCTTCTTGCACTCCTGTCTTGTACCACCAACTTTTGAGGCGCCTCAAAAGTCGTCTTCCAGTCACTCACACGCCCATGGCATCCCACCTTTTCGCGCTCATATCCTCCCTTCTTGCACTCCTGTCTTGTACCACCAACTTTTGAGGCGCCTCAAAAGTCGTCTTCCTGTCACTCACACGCCCATGGCATCCCACCTTTTCACGCTCATATCCTCCCTTCTTGCACTCCTGTCTTGTACCACCAACTTTTGAGGCGCCTCAAAAGTCGTCTTCCAGTCACTCACACGCCCATGGCATCCCACCTTTTCGCGCTCATATCCTCCCTTCTTGCACTCCTGTCTTGTACCACCAACTTTTGAGGCGCCTCAAAAGTCGTCTTCCTGTCACTCACACGCCCATGGCATCCCACCTTTTCGCGCTCATATCCTCCCTTCTTGCACTCCTGTCTTGTACCACCAACTTTTGAGGCGCCTCAAAAGTCGTCTTCCAGTCACTCACACGCCCATGGCATCCCACCTTTTCGCGCTCATATCCTCCCTTCTTGCACTCCTGTCTTGTACCACCAACTTTTGAGGCGCCTCAAAAGTCGTCTTCCAGTCACTCACACGCCCATGGCATCCCACCTTTTCGCGCTCATATCCTCCCTTCTTGCACTCCTGTCTTGTACCACCAACTTTTGAGGCGCCTCAAAAGTCGTCTTCCAGTCACTCACACGCCCATGGCATCCCACCTTTTCGCGCTCATATCCTCCCTTCTTGCACTCCTGTCTTGTACCACCAACTTTTGAGGCGCCTCAAAAGTCGTCTTCCTGTCACTCACACGCCCATGGCATCCCACCTTTTCACGCTCATATCCTCCCTTCTTGCACTCCTGTCTTGTACCACCAACTTTTGAGGCGCCTCAAAAGTCGTCTTCCAGTCACTCACACGCCCATGGCATCCCACCTTTTCGCGCTCATATCCTCCCTTCTTGCACTCCTGTCTTGTACCACCAACTGTTGAGGCGCCTCAAAAGTCGTCTTCCTGTCACTCACACGCCCATGGCATCCCACCTTTTCGCGCTCATATCCTCCCTTCTTGCACTCCTGTCTTGTACCACCAACTTTTGAGGCGCCTCAAAAGTCGTCTTCCAGTCACTCACACGCCCATGGCATCCCACCTTTTCACGCTCATATCCTCCCTTCTTGCACTCCTGTCTCGTACCACCAACTTTCCCTCAGCTTTCACCTGTAACACCTTTTTCGTATTCCCTGTAAGGCAATACATTTCTTATCATCTCCCGCCCCGTCCCTCCTTGCTCTCCCATGCAGTCGGTGGTGGGCTCTTCGGCTCCACTCCTCAGCTGGGCTCCTCTCCATTCGGCGCCTCGTAAGTCCCCTTTTCCTCGCCCCTCCCCGCACCCTTTCCGCCCCCATGCCTTCTCCTAGCACCCTTCCAACTCCTTCTCACCCCTTCTCATCCCTTCGGCACCGCTTCTTCCCCCCATTCCCCTCTCCCCCCTCGCTTTTCTCCGCTTTTTTTCCTTTGTGTGTCTCTCCTGGCTCTTCGTTCGCTTGCGTCTCGCTTTTCCAGGATCCGTCCCTTCTACCTCCCTCCCGCCCAGCACCCTTGTGAAACTCCCTCTCTCCCCGCTCCAGTCTGGTACAGCAGCACTTGCAGTCCATACGATTCGACTAGCTCCTGCCTTCAGGTCGTTTTTGAGGCGCCTCAAAAACGACCTCTGGTACAGCAGCACTTGCAGTCCATACGATTCGACTAACTAACTCCTGCCCTTTGCTCCCCATCCAATTGCCCCTGCGTCCCCACGCCAGCCTCGGAGCGACCGCCACGGGAGGCCTGTTCGGTCAGTCGCAGCAGCAGATGCATTCCGGACCCCCCTTTTAAGGCGACTCATTATTGTCCTCTGCTCCCCTTTCAACCACCCTTCCCGTCCCACGCCAGCCTTGGAGCGACCGCCACGGGAGGCCTGTTTGGTCAGTCGCAGCAGCAGCAACAGCAGCAACAAATGCAGCTTCAGCAGCAACAGCAGCAGCAGCTACTGCAGCAGCTGCAGCAGTCGGGGCTGCTCCAGTCGCCCTTCGGTGTGCTGCCTGCCATGCCCAACTTCGGCCTTGGTGGTTCTGCCGGGGGAGTCAGAGCCAGCACGGAGCTTGGCATTTCCAGCATGCCTGTGAGTATACCAACCCCACCCCTCATTGAAGCCTGTCAGTACACAGCACAAGCACTTGGAACACCTGCAGCAGTCGGGCTGCTCCAGTCGCCCTTTGGTGTGCTCCCTGCCATGCCCAACTTCGGCCTTGCTGCTGCAGGAGGGGTTAGAACCAGCACAGAGCTTGGCATTTCAAGCATGCCTGTGAGTATCAGAACTTTTGAGAAACACTTTGAGCATCCACGCCTTTGTGAGTTGAGACGATTTTTTAGTCGACTCAAAAATCGTCTCGACTTTGAGAAACACTTTGAGCATCCACGCCTTTGTGTGACAGTCACTACGTCGCATCGCAACGAGGTGACTTTTGAGTCGACTCAGAAGTCATTTCTGAGAAACAAGCATCCGCGCCTTTGTTCAAGTGTTGAAGCACTTGGGCCCTTGGACAGTCACTACGTTGCACGCCTGACTGCATGAAGTAGACTCCTGAATCAACTTCTTCTGACTCATAAAAGAACTCCCCTTTTATTCCCTCTCCTTTCCCCCTTCTCCCTTTCTCCCCGAACAACAGGCCTCGGACCGCTATGCTTCAGGCACGCGCGTCTCCTCCATCCTCACGCCGCGCCGCATCACCCCGCGCACCCGTGCGCGCATGCACCACCCCGCCACGCGCCACTTCCACCCCGGCCGCGACACTGCCCGCGTGCCATTCTTCTTCTCCTCTCCCTCCGACCACGACGACATCTCCCCTGCAGTGCCGCGCGCCGACGCCCTCTTTGTCCCCCGTGACAACCCCCGCGCCCTCTTCATCCGCCACCCTGTCGCCCCTGCTGCTGACACCGCTGCTGCTGGTGCTGCTGGTGGCGCTGACGCGGGCCCGAATGGAAAGAGCCCTGCTGCTGCTGCTGGAGGGACGCCGGGCAAGTCAGGGTCTCCTCAGGGATCAGACTACCAGTCGCCTCCTTCAGGGGTCTCTCCCAGGGATGCCTTGTATGCTCCTTCCGCTCCTCCCTACGATTCCTCCGAGCTGAACGGCAATGGGGGCTCGCAGTCCCCCAGGAGCCCCTCTGCTGCCCGCGCTGGCGCCACAGGCGGAGGGTTTGGGTCCGCCATGCCGTCCCCCACTCTCTCCCCCGCCTGGAACGGCTCCTTCTCTCCGCCCTCCCCCTCTCGCCCCACCGGCACCGGTGCGAAAGGTCCCGGGATCGAATCCCAGCTGCCGCGATTAAAATCCGCGGATTATTTCACCGAGCCGTCGCTGTCTGCTCTAGCTGCCCTGGAGCGCTCGCTTCCAGGGTCGCTGGCGCGCGTGCGGGACTTCGTGGTGGGGCGGAAGGGGTTTGGGAGCGTGCGGTTTCTGGGGGAGACGGACGTGAGGGGGCTGGATGTGGAGGGGATAGTGCAGTTTCACAAGTGCGAGATTCTGGTGTATATGGATGAAGAGAGCAAGCCGCCGGTGGGGGAGGAGCTGAATAAGCCTGCGGAGGTGACGCTGCTGCAGGTGGTGTGCGTCGATAAGAAGACCGGCAAGGCGGTGCGTGCCCGTGTTTGATGCCCATTCCTTTCCCATTCTTTTTTTCTGTTCAATGTTTTCATTTTTTGAGTTAGCGATTTGAGTGCAAGCTGTGGCGGCGGGTTCTACGTTTCGAGTTTTGAGGCGCCTCAAATGCTTCTTGCTTTCTTAACTCTCATCTGATGCTAGCAGGTGACGGAGGGCCCGGAGGTGGAGCGGTTTGAGCGCAAGCTGAGGCGCAAGACAGCGGAGCAGGAGGCGGAGTTCCTCTCTTTCAACGCCGCCAAGGGCGAGTGGCGCTTCAAGGTGCAACACTTCAGCCGGTACGGCCTGGAGGACTCAGATGATGATGAGGAGGAGGAGGAAAGGGGAAGGGGGAGAGGAGAAGGCGAAGAGGATGGGAGAGAGGATGATGGGGAGTTGGGAGAGGAGGAGTATGAGACTGACGAGGGTCTGAGTGGCGATGGTGATGGTGATGGTGATGCTGCTGATGATGGTAATGGTGATGGTGGTGGTCGTGGGAGGGTGTCAGTGCCACCTGGCGGCGTGTCACTGGACCGGGCGCTGCCAGCTCAGCTGGGGATCGACCCAATCAGGCTGCAGCAGATGCGCCAGGTCATGTTCGGCCGCAGTGCCACTGAGGAAGATAATGATGGGGACGGCGAGGGGTACAATGGTGGGTTTGGGAGCGGGATGGGTTTTACCAGTGCCAAGAGAAAGCAAGGAGGGTTGGGGGCGGAAGCAATGGATTCCGACTGGCAGGGCTGGGGTCCAGGGAAGGCTCCTAGGTTCGGCATGCTAGGAGCGGCCGCTGCCGCTGCCACTGCCGCCAGTGCTGCTGCCGCAGCTGCCGCTGCTGCTACTGGTGGTGCTGCCAGTGGTGTTGGTATGGCTAGAAAGGCGGCTGATCCTTGGTCCAACCCATGGGCAGCTGGATTTAGGGGTAACAGGAGGGCAGGCGGGCGGGTAGCACAGAAGCC
Organism: Closterium sp. NIES-65; assembly: GCA_948144175.1. Classification (NCBI taxonomy): domain Eukaryota; kingdom Viridiplantae; phylum Streptophyta; class Zygnematophyceae; order Desmidiales; family Closteriaceae; genus Closterium; species Closterium sp. NIES-65. Next base: position 265,190 of record CANXME010002290.1, on the reverse strand, counting down.
GGCCTCCTTCCTAGCAGGCAGCAGGAGAGGCGTCCGGGTTTTCCCAGAGTTCGAGGCAGGTGCACCAGGCGTTGGAGCAGCAGGAGCAGGAGGAGCAGGAGCAGTAGGGGCGAGTGCTGTGCTGGTCTCAGGGCTGCAAGGCCGAGTGCATGCACATGTGCACCCAGGTGCTGTTGCGGCGTCAGGATTCGAATGGACCATCCCAAACGCGTTGCCTGGAAAAGGAACAGGAACCACAGCAGGGGGAGCAGCAGGGGCAGCGGCGGGAGCAGTAGCGGTGGCGCAGGCAGTGGCGGCGGTGGCGGTGGTGGCGACGGTGGCAGGGGAGGGGAGCAGCGGCGTGGCAGTGGATGCAGGGCTGTTCCTCGGCCGCTCCTTTCGCGTCGGCTGGGGGCCGGGCGGAGTGCTGGTGACTCCAGGCAGGGTGCTGCCTGCTGGGAGCTTCGCCGGTGGTAACTGCGCTGCAGCAGATGTGACAGATGTGACTCCCATCTCGTCCAAGATCACTGTCACTCAGGTGGCTTTCTCCCCCTGGTCGTCCCTTCCCCCTCCTCCTGCTTCTTTTGCCTCTCCTCTACTTTCCAGTCCCCTTCAGTCCCTCAGTCCAGGGGGGGCAGGGAGGGACGCCGAGCTGTCAGAAGCAGAAGCAGAGAGGGGTGCAGCGGAATGGGAGCGGCTGCAGCAGTTGCTGCTGATTGAGCCGCTGCTGCTGCACTTCCAGTCGAGTAGGGTGGTGGGGGGGCGTGGGAGAGGGGGAGAGGGAGTATGGGGCGCAGGTGGGGAGGAGGGTGATGGAGAGGTGTTGCAGAGTGAGGAGGAAGAAGAAGAGGATGTGGTGAAGAGCGGTGAAGATGAGGAAATGGAGGAGGGGGAGAAGAATGGGAGAGAGGGGAGGAGAGAGGAGGGGAGGGAGTGGGTAGGGCGACGGCTGGTGTGCAGTCGGCAGGGTGGCAGTCTGGCCTCTCTGTGCCGCTGCTACAGCTCCCTGGCTGTAGCGGCTGCTGACGCCCTTGCTGCTGCCCGGGGGAAGACTGGGCAGGGGCGGGTTGTATCTGGGGTGGGCGTATCTGAGCGGCAGCTGCAGCACGAGCAGGCGGTTTGGCAGCTTGTGGACGTTCTGTTCTCTGATTGGCAGGGCAGGAGGCGCAGTGACGTCATGCAGGGGTCTGGAGGGGTGGAGATGGGTGGAGGGGTTGAGGGAGATGCTGGTGAAAAGGCAGGTGATGGTTCAGGTGGGAAGTCAGGTGATGGGTCGATGGAGGAGGAGGAGAGGGATGGGGAGGTGGAGGATGGGTATGGGGAGATGGAGGGGATGAGTGGGGGTGGGCAGAAGGGTGGGATGGAGCAAGGGGAGGGGTTGAAAGGGGCGGGAGGGGAAGCAGCACTGAACAGGCGTCTGTTTGCAGATGATGACGTGGAAGAGGAGGAGGAGGAGGAGGAGGAGACTCAAGGAGGTGCCGCTGCTGATGCAACTGGTACAAATAAACAGCCACAGTGGATTGGGGGACCAGAAACTGCGGAGGAGGAAGAAAAGGGGAGTGAGCAGGAGGAGGAGCAGGGAGGAGTGACCGAGGAGGAGGAGGAGGAGGAGGAGGTGGAGGAGGAGGAGAGGGGTGATGAGGATGAGGAGGAGGCAGGGGAGGAGGAGCAGGAGGAGTACGACGAGGAGACAATGGAATTGTTCCGCAGAGCGGAGTTCAGCGCGTGGCTGCAGGCCGTGGTGGCACCCGCAATCGTGCACGAACTCAACTCCCTCGCTGCCACCGCTGCAAACCCTAGCACCGCACCCAACCCTCTCACTTCCACCAGCACCTTCACGAGCATCACGGCCACCACCAGCACTGCTACTACTGCTGCTGCAGCTTCTGCAGATGCTGCAGCGCTGCCTCTGCGAGTGGCGTTTACAGCGCTCACAGGAATGCAGGTGGAGACGGCAGTGGGTGCAGCTGCTCTCACAGGGGACGTGCGTCTTGCCGCCCTTCTCTCCCTTGCCCACTCCGCCCCCGCTGCCACGCGCGCCGATGCCGCCCGCCAGCTGGCGCTCTGGGAGAGGCTGGCCGGCGGGAAGGGAGATAGGTATGGGGGTTCGGGGGAAGGGGCGATTTCGTTGCAGGAGTTGGCGGAAGGGGCGTTGGTGAGTGTGGAGAGGCTAAGGCTGCTGCGGCTAGTGGCTGGGGATGTGACTGGGGCGCTGGAGGGTCGGCCTCTGGACTGGAAGAGGCACCTCGGGCTGCTCATGTGGTTCGGCATGACCCCGGCCGAACCTCTAGGCTCGGTGATTGGGGAGTTTAGGAAGAGAGTGAGGGTTGGGAGGGTGCCGAGGGCGATTCCGTGGTATGAGCAGACGATTGGGGTGGAGGGGGGGGAGAGGGCGGAGTGGGAGCGGATTAGGGGAGGGATGGGGGGAGGCAAGGGGAAAGGGAAGGTGAAGGGGAAGGGAGAGGGAGAGGAAGAGGTGGAGAAGGGAGGAGTGGAAGATGTGCTGTATGGGTTGTTGGCTCTGCACTTGAAAGAGGAGATGGGGAAAGGGAAGGTGGAGAGTGGTGATGCTGGTGATGGTGATGACGTGGCGGTTGATGTGGCAGCGATGCTGAGGTGGCGGTCGTGGACCCGTGATGCGCTGGACTGCCATCTGACGTGGCATCTTCAGAGCGTGCTGCAGGTAACGACTAATGCGCCCAGTCTGGTTCACTGCCCCACATCACAGGTTCACTTTTGAGTCGACTCAAACGTCTCATGCGCCCAGTCTGGTTCACTGTGCCTCACAACACATCACAGGTTTTGAGGCGCCCTGGTTCACTGCGCCTCACAACACATCACAGGTTCACCGAGTGCTGACTTCCCTCCTCTACCCACCTGCCACTCATTACCCTTAACATTGAATACACCTTGAATACAAAACCTTCAACCCTTGCGTCCGAACCACTTCTCCTCCTCCAACCACAATAGGCCATAGGAGTGCTGAGGGCCAATGAGGTGCTGCCAGCTGTGCACATGGACTACGTGGCGCAGCTGCTAGCAGCCAACCAGCCCCACTGGGCGCTCTACTGCCTGCAGCACGTCCCGCCTTCCCGGAAGCTTCCGCGGTGGGCCCTGGAGCGTGCGTTCAGGGAGGTGCTGGCGGTGTCGTGCCCGGTGTGGGCGGCCAGTGAGGAGCAGCGCAGCTTCATTGAAGGCCAGCTGCTCGTGCCTCGCTCGTGGATGTGTGCCGCTCAGGTGGGTTTGTCCAGTCGACAGTCAAGAGCACGTTGTGCGAGTGCAGCAGGGAGGTGCTGGCGGTGTCGTGCCCTGTGTGGGCAGCCAGTGAGGAGCAGCGCAGCTTTATCGAGGGGCAACTGCTCGTGCCTCGCTCGTGGATGTGTGCTGCTCAGGTGGGTGTTCGATTAGCCCAGAAGGTAAAGGAAGGAGGGAGGCAGGGAGGTGCTGGTGGTGTCGTGCCCGATGTGGGCGGCGAGTGAGGAGCAGCGCAGCTTCATTTAAGGAGAGCTCCCAGTGCCACGTTTTTTTAATGCGTGCTGCTCAGGTGGGTGGGTGGGAGAGAGAGAGGCAGTGAGTTTGTGAGTGGGTGAGTGAGTTTGTGAGTGGGTGAGTGAGTTTGTGAGAGAGAGAGTGAGTGAGGCACCATCACTACAGAGTCCGCAAGCAGCAACCTCCTCACCTCCCCTGTCCTGCCTCTGCTCTGCCCTCCCCCTTCTCCCCACACCAGGCGGTGCACCACCGCTACGAGGGCCAGTGCAGTGACGAGCTGCAGTGCCTGCTGAGTCAGCAATGCAAGCAGCAACCCCCTCACCTCCCTCTCCCACCTCTTCCACCTCCCCCCCTGCTTCCCTCTCCTCTGCACCCACCAGGCGGTGCACCACCGCTACGAGGGGCGGCGCAACGACGAGCTGCAGTGCCTGCTGGGTTGTCAAGTCGCACTCCCCTCACCTTTTGTCTCCCCCCTCCCCCATTTCCCCCTTTCTTGCCCCCCGCCCCACCACCCCACCAGGCGGTGCACCACCGCTACGAGGGGCGGCGCAACGACGAGCTGCAGTGCCTGCTGGGTTGTCAAGTCGCACTCCCCTCACCTTTTGTCTCCCCCCTCCCCCATTTCCCCCTTTCTTGCCCCCCGCCCCACCACCCCACCAGGCGGTGCACCACCGCTACGAGGGGCGGCGCAGCGACGAGCTGCAGTGCCTGCTGGGGAGCTTCCAGTGGGACCGTGCCCACCGCCTCTTCATGTCCCACCTCGCTGCTGCATGGATTCTCTCAGGTGCGTCTTGGTGATTCATGGGCTGTTGCATGCTGATTGGGGCTTTTGAGGCGCCTCAGAATCACCCTCACCAGTGGGACTGCGCCCGCCGACGTCACCAGAATCGCCTCTTCACGAACCTCCTCGCTGCCGCCTCATCACGAACCTCCTCGCTGCCGCCTCTTTACGAACCTCCTCGCTGCCGCACACGCGCGTGGATTCTCTCAGGTGCGTTCTTGGTTCTCACGGGCTGTCAGGGGCATTATCAGGATAGGATTCTTGGGCTAATGAGTCGGAGGGGAAGACCTCTTGAGTCTGCGCATTCTCCCCAGTCTCCCTGCAGTGGAAAGCGACAAATTAAGTATGTCCGTGACTGCTAGTTGCTGCTGTAGTGATTTTTTTTCATGGCAGCATTAGCAACCACTCTCCTTATGGTCATAACTCCCTGTACCTCGCAGAGCGGTGGGCGGAGGTGCAGCAGCTGATGGAGGGGCTGGAGACGCATGGGGAGGCCATTTACGGGTGGAAAGAGGGCGGGCGGCTGCTTTTGGACTACATGCACCTGTCTGCCGCCCTGGAAGGCCAGGCGCTTGTGCCGACCGAAGAGCTGACGGTGAGTGGATGGAGGAAAAGGGAACAGGGTTTCAGGGAGAGAGGGGTCGTGACTGTACAGCTTGTGTTTGCCTCCCTGTTTGCTGTATCGTGTTACAGACATTGAAAGAAACTTGCATCGTGTGCGATTGGGAAGCACACTAGCCACCCTGTTTCTTGTGTGACTTCCCAACTAACCACCGTCCGCCAGGTGTCAGTGGCTGATGGGTCAGAGGCACTGTCGGAGTTTTCCCAGCGCACGGCTCAGTCTGTGCGCACGTTCCCGCACGATGCTGCTCGCCTGCGGTGAGTGTGTGTGTGACCCTGCATCTACATGTGCACCTTTGAGTTGACTCAAAGTTCCAGGTTTCGTATGAGTCGACTCATGAGTTTTCCCCCAGCGCACGGCTCAGTCTGTTGTGCGCACATTCCCCCAAGACGCTGCCCGCCTGCGGTGAGTGCTTCACTTCACCCTGATGTGCATGTGCGTGTGCATGTGCGTGGATCTGCATTTTCCAAGCAGGCATGCTCTGTAAAACGGCTGCGCTTCTCTTCATGAGGCGTGCACAAAGCTCTGCACCCCAGTGCTAAGGGGTCGACTGGAACTTGGCAGGGGGTGGGAGTGTTTCTCAAACACAGGTACCACTTGAAATTCAGGAGTGTTTCTCCTGTTTCTAGTTTCTCCCAACCCGTTCTCCCCCCTTTCTCCTTCCACCCCCCCTTCCTCTCCCCTTCCCCCGTCCTTCACACCCCCCCCCCCTCTCTCCGCTCTCCCCCTGTTCCCCTCCTTCTCATGGCAGCATGATGTATGCGCGCATGCTCGATTCGCTCTCTCGCTCCTTCCTCACCCACACAGCAGCAGCCACAGCTGCTGCTGCCGATGAAGCAGCAGCAGCAGCAGCAGTCACTCCAGCAGCCGCCTCCTCTGCTCCCCTGGATGCAGCTCTAGCTACCTCTTCCCTCCCTGCCCTCCCTCGGGATTCCTGCCTCGCTTTCACGCGAGAGGCCGCGTCGGAGCTCGCCAGCTGGCTTGCTGAGGTGGCACCGGTGCAATAGAAAGTGCTGAGTCACTGGGAGTGCTCGTAGGGACATTGCCATAGCTTTGCACATCCAACCTTCGTTCTTGCGTTTGTTCTGTTTTTGCCATTGTGTAGCACGTTGCTTACCATTGTAATGCACTGATGGATGGCTGCATGTAACTGCATCATCCACGTTCAATGAACGTTACCCGTATGGCATTCTACCATCATATTCACCACCAACCAACCCGCAGTAGAGAGGCGGCTAGTCGAGACCATAATCTGCATGTAGTAACGCACTACGGTACGGTAGTTGGAACGATTCAAGACTGCTCCCTTCCCAGTTGCCACAAGAAGCCCTTGATTGAAACCTACGGTAGGTTTCTAGTGGCAGGCTTTGATGAGCTCTCTGGTGAGGCGCAGATGGCTCTGCGAGGGGAAGCTTTTGAAGATGTCCCAAAACAAGAGCGTGGGCATGTTTCAAAGCCCGCTTTCTAGTGGCAGGCTTTGATGAGCTCTCTGGTGAGGCGCAGGTGGCTCTGCGAGGTGGGGAAGGTAGTTGATGTGGTGCTCCTGCTGATAGCATCCCCTCCCACCACATCATCCTGCCACCCATCCAACATCTCCAACGCCATTGCCTCTAATGCCTCCCTCTCCTCCTCCAAAGCATCCCTCTCCTCCTCCACCTCCATTTCTTCATAATAATTCTGATCCACTCCCTCCTCTCTCCTCTCCCACACATGCTCCTCTCTCGCTCCTTCCCTCTCCTCCTCGCCCACTCCATCCCTCTTTGATGCCCCTGCTGCGTCATCTGTGCCTGCCACACTATCCTGCTTCCCCTTGTTCCATTGTTTAAACAACCCCATCCACCGCCCTCGTTTCCGCTCCTCCCCATTCAAACCTGCCTTCCCACCATCCCCCCCAACTGATCTACCCCCCTGTGACCGACCCACACTACCCACTCTCCCCCCGTGCAAGCTCTCACTCAGATAAGCCTTCACCAGTCCACCCAGCACCGTCCCCTCCTGCTCCTCCTCCACAAACCTTTCCCGAGCCTCAGCCTCGGCCTTCCTCCCTCCCTGCCGGCACTTCCAAGCCTCAGGTCCGGGGTCAGCTCCGGGCCGAACGACCTTCAAAATACCCGAGCCTGCCGGGACCCCCTGAATGTTGACCTCCTCTGATTGGTCCACGTGGAGCCTTGAGAGCAGCGCCAGCTCGTCTCTGTCCAGCTGGCGTGCTGTGCTGGCAGCGGCGGCCACTGCTTTGGCGTGTGCCGCTGCTGCTGCTGCTTCGGCTGCTTCTGAATCGCGCTGCTCCTGCTGTCGCTCCAGCTGCATGCGGGTGCGGAAAGAAAGCGCTGCCTTTCGCTCCAAACGTGGCCGTGGCCGTTCCTCTTGCTGCTGCTGCTGCTGCTGCTGCTGCTGCTGCTGCTGCTGCTGCTGCTGCTGCTGCCTCTGCCCCTGTCGCTCCAAAGACTCCTCTTCCCCTTGTCTCTTGCCCGCCGTCTCCCACCACTCCCCATCCTCGTCACCCCACCACCCGAACGCCTGTCCTGACGCCATCCCACGCAGCACAGACAGCGACGGTTCTGACAAACACGGGCTGGGAGGCTCCTCCCCCTCCCCGCCCTCCTCGCTCCCCTCCCACAAGTCCCCTGCTGTGGCGAACCCTTCATAAGAATCCACTGTGCCATCCACTATGCCATTTTCAGTCACGAAGTAAATGCCAGAGTTGGGAGTGTGGCCGGTGTGGTTAGATGACGAGGAGGAGGTGGTGGAGGCTTGCTTGCCTGCTGAGCTTGCTGCGTGGATGCTTTTGATGCGACTCACAGGGTTGCCTTGGTGTGTGCCGGACACTCTGCCGGCACTACCAGCAGCAGCAGCATTACCACCACCACCAGACAAGCCTTCGAGAGGAGAGTACGGCCCTCCTCCTCCTCCTTTCCCCTCCACCACATCCTCTCCCATGTCCCCTCGGCCTCTGCCTCTGCCCCTGCCAGTGGGAGTGGTAGGAGCGCTGAAGGAGGCAGCAGCAGTGAGAGAACCCCCATGTGGGCCACTGTCAGGAGACATCATAGCGAAGCCCCCATGCTCATGCGCCCCACTGAAGGGGGACAGCAGAGAGCGTCGATGCTGCCCTTCGGACAACCCAGGGGCAGTCAGGAATGAGCTACATGGGTGGAAACGCCGCAAAGAATCATATCTCATCTCGGTGACCGGCGGCCTGTCATGTTCTGCCACGTGGCTGACGCGTATTGGCGGAAGCAGGTTGGGGCGATTGAGAGGAAAGCCACGGTCCAGCCTTGGCCGTCCCTCTCCGCTGTCCCTCCCCTCTCTCTCACCGCCAGTCGCAGCACCACCACCATTCCCACATCCACCATCACCAACGCCACCACCGTTCACTACCTCGTCAGCCCTCCCACCCTCCCCTCTCTCGACCACCTCTCTCTCCCTCTCCCCCACCTCCCCCTCCACTCTCTTCTCCTCCCCTCTCTCCTCCACCCTCTCCTGCTTCTTCCGACTCTCCTGTTCCCAGTCCAGAGACTCCCCTCCCGTTCTCCTCCTCCCCCTCATCCTCCTTCGCAGTCCCATGTGCTCCCCATTGCCCGCCTTCCTCGACCTATCATCTCCCTCTCCCTTCGGACCTCCTTCTTCCTTCGCTTCACTCCCCCCTCCTGCCTTCCCACCACCAGCATTGGGCTCTCTTCCTGACCCAACCTCCCCACCCACTTGCCTCTCCTTCCCCTCCCGCCCCTCACCCCCATCCGCTTCTCTATCCTTCCTCTCCCTCCCCTCACTCTCCTTGCTTCTCACCCCCCTCACCTCCTCCTCCTCCCTCCTCTCTGCTTCCTCTGTACTGATCACAGTCACCGCCAACCGCACTCGACCGCGCCCCACCCCTCTCAACGTCTCCCACATCTCCCGCCTGCCGCCCTGCCGATACCTCCCCACGTCCACCACACAATAGCTGGTGGGAGGGAAGGGGGGCGAGGTTGTGAAAGGGGGAGGAGGGGTGGGATGAGTTAACTTTGACCTTTGAGTCGACCATAAAAATCAGCACCGCCGGTACCTCCCTACGCCATAGCTGGTGCGGTGGAAGGAAGGGGAAAGAGAGTGACAGAGGGAGGGACGGAAGGAACGAAGAGCCAGGAGCAATCAAAACCAAGCAAGCACCCCAGGCAGCTGCTCCCCAGCACTCACTCACCCGAGGTCTTTGGAGCAGAGAAAAGACTTGTTCAGCACTCTCAGCACGAGAAGATGGCTGAGATGCCACGAGAACACTGACGCCGTGAACCCCACACGATGCGCGTGGTAAAGCCAAGCCAAGCCAAGCCAAGCCAAGCCAAGCCAACTGCCCCCAGCACTCACCCGAGGTCCTTGGAGCAGAGGAAGGATTTGTCGAGCACTCTCAGCACGAGCAGGTTGCTGAGGCGCCAAGAAAAAACCGGCGCCATGAACTCGGCGAACCACTGCGGGTCCAGCGACCCCCACACGATGCGCGTGGTGAAGCGCGCCGCTCCCAGCGCGCACTTGACGTACGCGTCCGACGTGCCATCCAGGTTCGCGGGCTTTAAGTGCCGCGCCTCGATGATTTCGACGGCCACGAAGGCCACTGGGCGGGAGGAGTCGACGTGGAGAGCGGCGGTGAGTGGGGGGAGCGGATGGGGCTGGGACGGGGAGGTTGGGACTGCTGAGGGTGCTGAGGGGGTTGAGGGTGTTGGGGAAGTGCGTGTGGGTGTAGGTGTTGCTGCTGTGGGTTTGGTGGTTGCAGGGGAATGGGGAACGAACTGGGAGATGCCAGCTGCTCGGGCTGCGGCGAGCATGGCAGGCGGGAAGGGAGGCACGGAGGAAGCGATGGGAGAGATGCTGGCAGCACTGGGGACAGAAGAAGCGACAGTTGAAGTGGCAGTGGCAGCGCTGGGGACAGAAGAAGTGACAGTTGAAGTGGCAGTGGCAGCGCTGGGGACGGAAGAAGCAACAGTTGAAGTGGCAGGAGCAGGTGAGACAGCAGCGAATGCTGCCTGGCTCGCTTGCTCGGAGCAGTGAGTGCAGTGAGGGCAGTGAGTGTGGTGCGAAAAGTGATGTGAAGGGTGAGGAGGGTGAGAGGCAGTGGGAGCGGCAGGAGGAAGGGAGGGGGGCGAGAGGAAGAGGTGGGCGAGGCGGGCGACGTCGAGCACGAGCATGTTGGGGGCCACCATTGACGACTCCAGTGCTGTTGCTAGCATCTCGTCCTGTTGCACATGTGCATGCAGGGGATGGGGGAGGGGAGGAGAAGAGAGGAAGACAAAAGTTTTGCTTCTGTAGCGTGAGACGGGCGACGTCAGGTCAGGTCGGAGGATCATGCGTAGATAAGTTTATCCTGCTCTTAATCAATGCTGCCTCCATTTGCTGAAGATCATGCGTAGAAAAGTTCTCCAACTTGGTCATCAAGGTTGTCCCCAAGTACTTCTTGTACATGGCCTCCTGCTGATCCTGCCTTCGGAACACAAAGAACGCAAACAAAGCACACTGTCTGACGCCCCTGTAGCTGCATCTGCTGTTGTTGACGCCCCCGCAGCTGCATCTTCTGCTGCTGACGCCCCTGCAGCTGCATCTGCTGTTGCTGACGCCCCTGCAGCTTCATTTGATGCAGGCGACATTGTTTAAGAGCAGGAGCAAACTTATCTACGCATGATCTTCAGCAAATACAGGCGGCATTGTTTAAGAGCAGGAGCAAACTTATCTACGCATGATCTTCAGCAAATGGAGGCGACATTGATTAAGAGCAGGAGCTGAAGAAGGGCAGGTCAGCGAGGTTAAAGCCAAGGTGGGCCGCAGGCTTGACGGTGAGACCTATGAACGGCGCCCCCACGAAGCTCACCCGCACGCGACTAAACCACTCTCGGATGGAAAGGCCCCCACAGTGCACGCACCAGCCAGGAGCTGAAGAAGGGCAGGTCGGCGAGGTTAAAGCCAAAGTGGGCCGCAGGCTTCACAGTGAGTCCGATGAATGGCGCCCCCACGAAGCTCACGCGCACGCGGCTCACGTACGGGAACTCCGAGGTGAACCGCATCCCAATCCTAGTCTGCAGGCTCGAGGGATTTTTTTGGTTTCAATGTGTGGAGGCGAGCGGGGGGGGTTGGGGAGATTAGGAAAGGGAGAAGGGGTTGGGATTGTGGGTATGATGAGGAGAGACGGCAATGTTGGAGTCACATTTGGAAAAAGCTTAAGAGAGACAGCAATGATATGCTGCCTATCCTCTGTTGCACCACACACTTGGCCTCCTCCACCACATCCCACCTCCCCCAGGCACCTGGCCTCCCCCACATCCTTTCGCCTTTCCCATGTCTCCCTTCCGCTCCAGGTGCACCCCAGATATGTGCCCCTGGGCCACCATGCCCAAAGCCAAGAAGCACCTTTTATCCCACATCCCACCTCCCCCATGTACCACCTCCCCCCACGTACCACCTCCCTCGCGACCCACCTCCCTCGCGACCCACCTCCCCTGCGACTCACCTTCCCCTCTATGTGCACGTTGGACACGTGCCCCTGCGCCACCATGCCCAGCGCCACGCAGCACCACTCATCCCACCTCCCACCTCCCACCTCCCACCTCCCCCACAGATCTCACAACCCCCCGCCCCCATACCCCACCCACCTTCCCTTCTATGTGCACGCCCGACACGTGACCTTGAGCCACCATGCCCAGCGCCACACGCCGCCGCATCTTCACCCCCACCAGCGCGTACATGTCACTGCACGCTGCGAACTCGGTGTCTGCTTCTATGACCTGCAGAGGAGAGTAGAACGGGGAGGAAGAAGGGAGGAGACGGGGGGGAGGAATCTAGACAGCCGCATCTTGACCCCCACCAGCGCATACATGTCACTGCATGCTGCGAACTCGGTGGCTGCCTCTCTATCACCTACAGAGGAGAGGAGGGACGTGAAAAAAGAGGAGAGGAAGAAGAGAATTCTAAAGGACGAAGGAAGAAGGGAAAAGAGAGGAGGGGAAAGGAAGAAGGAAGGAGGAATCTAAACAGCAGGTTCGTGATTTCCTACCATACCATACCATACCATACCATGCCATGCCATGCCATACAATACCACAAGCACACCCCACTGCGCCGTACCCCACCGCACCACACCGCTCCGCACCACGTGGTCGTCGAGAGTGTTGGTGTGCACGACCCTGACAGCAGCAACGATGGGCGGCGACGTGCCCAGATACACCCGCTCCAGCCACGCCTTGCGCTGCACGTGAGGGGGGGAGAGAGAGGGGAGGAGCGGGATAAAAAAGGGCGGGTCTGAGTTGAATTGCCCGGATACAGCAGCAATGATGGGCAGCGAGTCGGCGACGTGCCCAGATACACCCGCTCCAGCCACGCCTTGCGCTGCACGTGGGAGAGAAAGGGGGAGAGAGGGGGAAGAGCGGGGGAGAAAGGGGGTTGGGGGGTTTGCCTGAGTCGAGGCAAGAGTCACCTCAGATACACCTGCTCCAGCCACGCCTTGCGCTGCACATATTGGGGTAAGGGGGAGGGTTGAAGGGAGGGTGGGGTTTGAGTGTTGGCAAAAGAGTAGCCTCAGAATCACCCCAGTGAACCCATTCCCACCCGCTATGCCCCAGCTCACGGCCTGCCAGGGGCGGTATTTTCCAAAGACCCAGGGGGCTTTTAAGTCGACTCAAAAGTCACCTCAGGCGCGGTATTTCACAAACAACCATGGCGCACGGGCATACCGTTGACGCATCTTGCGCACGGGCAGGAGCAAGATGCATGTGGACAGCAGGCGCTTGAGAAACACAGGCCACACCAGTGCTTTCAGCCAGCGCGCCCACCCCGACCCCTCCACACCACACCCCAATGCGCCCGTTCTCTTCCCACCCCAGTGAACCCATTCCCACCCCCGATGCCCCAACTCACCGCCTGCCAGGGGCGATATTTCTCAAAGAACCAGGGCGCGAGGGCGGGGGCGAGCTGGGTGGACAGCAGGCGCTCGAGAAAGACGGGCCAGGCGTGCTGCACGAGCGCGTTCAACCAGTGCGCCGTCTCTTGGTCGCCCATGGGGTGCCGCTGCAGCACCGCCTGTAGCGCCGCCACCCTCGCTGCTTTCACCTCGCGCACCCGCTGCCGCTTGGATACCTGAGGGGAGGAGTGGGAGGGAGGGAGGGGGGAGAGACATGGGCTGGTTATTGGACTCTCTGCTGCTAGGACACCTGCAAGGGGGTTGGCCGAACGGGGCTGTCATGCCGCCTCAAAACCAGATCACTAGCACGAAAAAACGGAGGAGAACAACTAAAAACAAAAAAAAAAACGACAGAAGCGACCACTTCCTTATACTATGGCTGCAATTGGCTTTGTTTTACCTCATGGTACACGAACAGGCACACTAACAGCACGGGCAGGATGCCGAACCGCACGCGGCCCGCCAACCAGGACAGTGAGAGTAGCAATCCGATTAGGAACAGCCCCGACCACTGCGGCGGGAAATGCGGGATGTCGCCCAGGAGGCGGCTCGTGAGCGCCAAGATCCCAAGCCCGCCGTCCGAGCGAGCTCCGGAGCGCGCTGACGTGTTACTTCGAGAATACCGGGGCGAATCATTGCTTGGGGAGAGGATGGCTTCTGATTGATCGAAGGAAAGCGGGTGACTCATCAGCTGAAGCTGACGTCAGAAGAATTCGAGGCTGACCTCAGCCAGATAGAAGAGGCGTGGTGCGGAGAAGATAGGGAAGAGTAAGTGAGCGAGGGGTACGGTAGCAGGAGGATGAAGGACAGTATGGTAGCTAATGGAGCGCTGCGCGCGTGTAAGGCACATATGAGCAAGCAATTTACGTGTTGTGGTGGGCCAACAATTAAGGGACGAAAATAACTTCGCCATAAGGTGGCTCGAGAAGCCTGGAATGAGAACGCAACGTATTCTTGTATAAGAGTGGGAGGGTGTAGGTAATGCTACTTTTAAGCTTGTAAAGAGTGTATCATGGTTGTGAAGTCAAAACTCTTTCCATCTCCATCACTCATGGTTGTTAGAGTGAGGATCTTGGACAGGATAGGAAATGCTTTGGTACAGTTGGTAGCGGAAGTCTTCTAAGAACTCAGATCATAGTGAATGTAAATGACCAAGTTGATTAAAAGATAGAATACAAGGAATATAAATAGTCCTAGTCTAGCCATGTACTCTAAGGGGTACATTCCCTTATTATAACTGTTTTACATGCATTTCAACAGTGACTCTGACTGTTGTACTGCCTTTCTTGTTACCGAGTCGCTGCATATAACCTGTACGGTTACGACTGTTGCCATTCCTTGATGATAAGTAAAGCGTCGGTCCAGATGGTCAACAGTGGCGACAGTTGACTCTTGCGACTGTTGACCTTCCTGCCCTTGTTACGGGCTGATCCGATACTGCGGTAGTTACTGCTTCGACAGAGTCAGGTGCGATACTACTGCACCTACTGGAATGCCAAGTACAATTTCCTTCACGCTCCAACACTCCCCTTAATTCCTGGAGGTGCGCCACGTGGCTTTTGCGAGTGACTCCGCACAGGTCCGAGCAGTACTGGAACTTCTGACGTGGCAGTTTCTTCGTGAGGAAATCGGCCGCCATTTCGCCTGTTGGACAGTAGGTGAGTTGGACCTTCCCTTTGTCGATTTCGTCCTTCACGAAGAAGTAACGCAGGGCGATGTGTTTCGTGCGGTTGACGAAGCCTGGCTTGTTGGCGATTTTGATCGCGCTCTGGTTGTCGCAGAGTAACTTAAAGGGCCCGTTTATCGCCGTCTTCGTTTCCTGTAGGAGTTCCGTGAGATAGAGTCCTTCGCGAACTGCGCGAACTGCTGCGCTTGTTGCGATGAATTCTGCTTCTGCTGACGAGAGGGCGATGAGTTCTTGTTTGTTGGAGTTCCAGGAGATGGTTCCTGCGGGCTCGAGTTTGAAAATGAAGCATGTGCGGGACCTCCTGTTGTCTACGTCCCCTGCGTGGTCAACATCCACGTAGCCGGTGAATTGTAGTGGCGCTGTTAAGTTGGTCTTGTAGGTAAGGCCAACATCAGGCGTAGAGATGAAGTACTGTAAGGCGCGGCGCAGGTCTGCTAGGTTCTCCCCTTCAGGTCGGCGCAGGTACTGGGCGAGCTGGCTAGCGATGTAGGATAAATCCGGGCGGCATGTCTCGGCGGCGAACAGTAGGCATCCGAGCTGCTGCTGATAGAGATGGTGATCAGCTGGTGAGAGCGGAGTAGTGTCGGGCTCGTGGTTAGGCGGAGGAATGCGGAATGGGGTGGTGACGCCGACGGGAGCTATCCTGAATTTCTTAGCAAGGGTCTCGGCGTACTTTGCGGCGAAGAGATGAATGGTGTCCGCGGTCTGAGTGATGTTGAGGCCGAGGAATTGAGTGACCTCGTGGTCGATCGTGACCTCCAGTTTCTCCTGAATTTCGCGTTTGAAGCGGTTGAGCAGGTCCTTGTCATCGCCGATGTAGAGAAGATCGCCGACATAGGCGACGAGCAGGATGAAGTGGCCGCGGGATTCGAGGCGGTACATCCCCTGATCGTGGGGAAGCTGCTGGAAACCGAGCTCGATGAAGACGCCGTGAAGATGTTGCTGCCACAGGCGAGGTGCCTGCTTGATGCCGTACAGGGACTTTTGCAGGAGACAAACTGCGTCGCCGTCTTCTTCGAACGCGTGTGGCTGCTCGACGTAGATGATAGCGTCGACGATCGCGTAGAGGAACGCATTGGAGACGTCGATCTTGCGAAGCGGGCGCTGTTTCACGGCGGCGATGGAGAGAAGAATGCGTACTGAGGTATGACGATCGACAGGTGCAAAGGTCTGGTTGTAGTCCACGAATTGTGTATGCTCGAATCCGCGAACCACCCAGCGCGCTTTAATTTTTTCGACTGTTCCGTCCGCGAGGGTCTTGATGCGGAAGACCCACTTCCCTGTAAGGATCTTCCTCCCCTTTGCGTGGCGCCGTGGTATTAGCTTCCAGGTTCCGCGACGTTGCAGTGCAGCGACTTCTGCGGCCATGGCGGCTCTCCACTTCTCGGCATCGGGCCCGTTGAGAGCCTGGCGAACGGTGGTGGGCTCGACCAGCTGCTAGTTACCCCGCACGGCGACAGAGAGGCCGAGGATGCGAAGGCCCGTGAGGTTGGATTCGGCTGTGGTGGTAACTTCGACCACGTCGTCCTCGTTACCAGGGATGTCGCGAAGGGTGTCCCGAGACGAGTCACGAGCTGGGTCTTCGTTCACGGGTGAGTGCATTTCTACACTTGCGTAATCGTGCTGTGCCTGTACTGCTTCGTGGGGATTGGTGTCTGTTGGGAAGAATGTGGGAGTGCCGAACTGCTCCGTAATGGGGATGAAGCGTGCATCGTCTGCTGCTGCCTCGTCTGGCTGTTCTCCTGCCACGTCAACGTCGTCCTCGTCATTGGCGTAGCTGTGCTGTCCCAGGAAAATGTTGTCCGGTGCGTTCTGTGCAGTGTGGTGCTGGCGGTACAGTGGTAGGGTCAGTCTTTCGTAGAAGATGCAGTCACGTGAACGCGTGAGCTGGTGGGTGGCGAAGTCCAGAATTGTCCAGGCGTGGTATTCAGATTCGATTTCGAGGTGAATGCCCCAGCGAGCGGGATCCTCAAATTTTCCGGTTCGGGCAGTGAGAGGGCGGTACTGTACCATACACCCGAAGACTCGCAGCATGCGTGTATCGGGGTGTTTTCCGGTCCACTCCTTAAAAGGTGAGCTGTTGTTGGGCAGTGCTTTCGAGGAGAGCATGTTGTGCAGCCAAACTGCATGCGCCATGGCGAAGATACCAGCTGAACTGCATGCGCCACAGCATTCACGGTATTGTCCATGCGTCAATACTTGGTTGGCACAGCCGACTGCTTCATGAGGGCTCGCATTTTTGTCGCAAGGCTCCTGTTGGTTCTTTCCGCCAATCCCTGCTGCTCGTGGGCGTAGGGCAAGGAGACCATCCTCTTAATCCCTCTCTGCTTGCATAGGGTTTTGAAGTCGTCCGACATGTACTCCAGAGCTCCGTCTGTCTGGAACGCTTTCAATTTGTGGCCGTCACTTTGGTTTTCCGCGATGGCGAGCCAAACTTCGAAGCAGTAGTAGGTGAGGTAGCGGTCCTTGACGTTCACGGCCCAGACGAAGCGTGTGCCGGCGTCAATGAAGGTGAGGGTGTACTGCTCCCCTCCAACTCCTTTCGCCGTGAGAACCAGGAAATCGGTGTAGACTTTCTCCAGGGGTTTGTATCCTTCGGCTCCGGGAATCTTTTCGGCAAAGGGCGTGTGGCGGAGTGCGGCTGCCGGACAGACGGTGCAATTAGGTGGATCGGTTCGTGGTTTCAGCAGCTTTCCATCGGGCAGCAATAGTGCGTCTGCCGCAAAAACATTTGCGTTGATGCAGTTGTTGAGCACTTCGATTGATGGGTGTCCCATGCGTTGATGCCAGATGTCTCCGTCAGCCCGATATCCCTTTTCTCTTGTCTCCGCTGTTTCTTGCCTTGTTGCGTCCGCAGGTTCATCGGGCACGGTGATTTGAACTGCCGCTGCTTGAATCGTCACGCCATGATACGTCCCGCTGGTGTCGCTGACAGTAACAGTGTCCATTGTTACCGGCAGCTCCGGTGGTTCCTCTGAACGCGCAGGCGAGGTTCGTGCGCAACGATCTTCGAGCTGCGTGATTTCTTCTCCCTCGAAGTTGGTATCGCCGATCGCCACTCCCCTTGTCTTGAGGCGAAGGTAGTCCTTGCCGTCTGTCGTGATGGGAAGTAGATGAGGTCTGTACTCCGTTAGTAATTCTTCCTCCTCTGCTTCTGGTGCCTCTTCAGTAATTTCAGGTTCTTCTGCTGCTTTTTCTGCAGGTGCGTCGGCGATGCTTCCCCATCCGGTTTCAGTTGCGACGGCTTCCCCTAGTGCGGTGTTCTCCATGACCCAGTGCACATTGGCTGCGTCCCATCCTTCAGTTGTGTTCCAGCTGGTGGGGCGCTAGACAGGTGGCCAGAATGTTTGCGTGCTTGTCGGCTCGGTTGTTTCGATTGCCGTTCCTGACATGATCTCCTCTCCTTCTTCCACTGCTTGTGGTCATCAGGTACATGAGGCAGCCAACAAGCTCTGCAAACGGGCCACTCGACTCTACGGACTCATCCGAAGGCAGAGCTGAGAGCGAGTGGTGAGTAGGCAGAGGAGTGGCCTGAGGTGAGGAGTACGTGAAGCCGAAGTGCTGAAGGACCTGCTGCACCATGTGTGACTGAGTCAGTGTGATGGAGCGGCGTGCTCTGTCCCGGGTGATCTGCAAGCCAAGGTAGCTGCGCAGTTCACCCAAGTCTGTGCACGTGTGTCTCTTCTGCAGCTCCAACTTTACGTGGGCGAGAGCCTCAGTGTCAGCAGTGGCAAAGACCAAGTCGTCGATGTACACGAGGATGTAGAATGGCGGCAGCGAAGTGTCAGTGCGCAGAAACAGCGACAGGTCAGCAGTAGAGGGCGCGAACCCAAGTGCCGCAAGAGTAGTCCTCAGTGTGTCGTGCCACTCACGTGGCGCCTGGCGGAGACCGTAGACTGGTCGGCGGAGGCTCCACTGGGTACTAGGAGGAAACGACCCAGTGAAGCCAGGAGGGCGGCGCAACCAGATCTCCTCGTGCAGGCTGCCCTTTAAGAAAGTTGTGCTGAAGTCAAGAGAGTGAAGCTCGTAGTCACGCTGAGCAGCAACGTGTAGTAGCACCCGAAGAGTGGTCATCTTCGGGGTGGGGGAGAAGGTCTGAAAGAAGTCTACTCCCTCTCGCTGACTGAAGCCTCGAGCAACGTAACGAGCCTTGAAGACAGGCGGAGAACCCGGCGGCCGCTTCACCCTGAAAATCCACATGCCATTGACGATGTGGGCCCCAGGAGGGGGAACCTCGTCAACGTACGTGCCAGTGGACTTCCAGGATGCCATCTCTGCATCCATGGCTGACTGCCACTGAGAGTAGTACTCACCCGCGATCGCCTCAGCGTAAGAGCGCGGGGTCGGGATGTCTGGAGCATCCGGGTCTCCCTCAGGGGCAATCAGCATGGACACGAGATGAGGCGCAGCGGCTGCAAGACACTCAAGGTCCTCCTGTCTGTCCTCAAGGACGTCCGTGCCTAGAGCACACTCACCCCCGACGGACGGAGGACAAACAGACTCAGACTCAGAAACAAGGCTCGCGGCGTAGTCTAGACAACAGCAAGCAGCAAAGTCGACAAGCTCAGCAACTAGGGCAAACGCAGCAGCAGACTCAAAGGAAGGATCAGTGACACCAGTGGCCAGGAGACGCGTGACAGTTGGACTGGCAGCACGAAGAGAGTTAGACTCCGGGTCAGCAAGGACAGGAAGAGAGGACTCTGGAGGAGACGGCAGAGGGACACGCTGTGGAGCAGTGGAAGGACGCAGAGTCATGTAGTGTGTGCCAGGCACAGGTGGAGGACGCTTACGCTGACCACGGCGACCAGTGCGAGCAGCACGAACAGGTGACACATGACGCGACACAGGCAACACAGGACGAGACTCAGGCTCACGACGCTCTGTAAGACCGCCTGTCGAACCAGTGTAGGGAGAAGGACCAGGAAGTGGCGAGGCAGGCGGGAGCTGGGACTCCGACTGGACAGGCGGAGGACACCCTAAGGAGGGAGGAGCAGACGAGGGTGGTAGGGGAGGGAGAACTCTGGGAAGACCAGAGACAAGGTACATGGAGTGCATGCCGCGAAGGCGCTGCACTGACGGGTGACCAAGGCAGTGGTGCGAGAGGACAGTCCTGTGCGACATGGAGCGACACAAGCAGGGGGCCGACAGCTGACCTCACGCAGACGTAGCTACCTGAGGGGACTCAGTGGTCAGTGTGTACAAGTCCGACCCCGGCTGCCGAGTGAAGGTAGCCAGGTGACGACCCGTCCGGGCACACGTGCAGTGCGTCACACGCTGGTAGGCCAGGGTGAACTGGTGAACACCCGCGTCCTGGAGCGCGGAACCCGCCGCCAAGTTCGTAGAGAACGAGGGGAGGTAGAGGCCCGACAGCGTGCCAAACGGGACAGCAGGACAAGGGAGGGCAGTGGTGGAGGTTGCAAGGACCGGACCCCCTGAGGGGTCAGCCAGGGAGACAGCAATCGGTCTAGGGAGCTGCTCTAGGGCAGTGCGGTCGCGAAAGAAACAGCGGGAAGCACCTGAGTCCAGTGTGAAGGTGTGCAGTGCCTTAGTAGGTGCGGTACCAGCAGACGCAGACGCACTAGCACCTAGGGCAGTAGCCTCACCAGGACCTGGAGCAGCAGACGCACTAGCACCTAGAGCTGCAGCCTCACCAGTCGCAAGACCTGGGTCGGGCGGTACACTCAGGTAACAGTCACCCTCAACACTAATAGTCAATGCATACATAGCAGCAAGGATAGCATCATAATCAAGAGCAAAGATATCAATTCCCTTCTTAAGCAGATCAGCCCAGCGGGGCAGCTCAGAGGCGTCAAGGAACTGCTCGCTGTGAAGAAACGAGGAATGAATGAACTAGCACAAGGTTGGGTACAAGTAGGAAACCCTAGGAAACTATACCCCATAGTGTCTACCCCATTATAGCCTAGACAAGCTATATGATATAAGTTTGACACACCCCCATAGGCAAAGTGGGGGAGAACAAGAGGTCACAAGACCAGTCAAGCAAAGCAAAGCAAGCTCAGGGTGGATCACAACGTCACCACACAATCCGAGCACAAGAGCAAGGCCACAAGGCCAATTCACATGCAAGATAATATATAAAGGTAAATAGGCAAGTGCAGGTATAGAAAGATCACAGTACAAGCAAGGTCAAGAAGTGAGCAAGTGAGGCCAAGTAGGCACAAGACCTAGCATAGAAAAGAAGCGCTGATGATCACCAGGCGGAAGTGCCTTGGTAAAGATATCAGCAGTGTTGGCCTCAGAGGCCACGTAAGCAAGGCGCAGCTGACCACGCAACTCCAGCTCACGAGCAAGGAAGTAGCGGAGAGCAATGTGCTTCGTTCTGTGCTCCAGTCTCTGCTCCCAACACAAGGCCAGCATGGCCTTGTTGTCTACGTACAAAACTGGAGGAGAACGAGGCGGCTCTCCTAGGTCAGTCAGTAGGTAGGTGAGCCAGCGTAGCTCTTGTGCAGCCATGGCCCCCGCGTAGATCTCAGCCTCACAGCTAGAGCCGAGAACAGAAGACGAGCGGGTAGACCGCCACGAAACAGACGCCTAGCCAAGGCTAAAGTTGTAACCCTGTGACGATCGCTGCGTAGCCTGGTCCTCAGCCCAAGAAGCGTCTGCGTGACCTGTGAGGACCACTCGACGTCGCCCTCCAAGCACTAGCCCCACGCCCGACGTACTGCACAAGTAGAGCAACACCCTCTTCGCTGCAGCCATGTGCTCTAATCGGTGTCTTCCTGGAGCAACAAAGCGTGCCAAGATGCTAAGAGGAAATGCTAGGTCAGGTCGTGTGCAGGTCATTAGGTACATGAGGCAGCCAACAAGCTCTGGTAACGGGCCACTCGGATCTACGGACTCATCCGAAGGAAGAGCTGAGAGCGAGTGGCGAGTAGACAGAGGAGTGGCCTTAGGCGAGGAGTACGTGAAGTCGAAGCGCTGAAGGACCAGCTGCACCATGTGTGACTGAATCAGGGTAATGGTGCGCTGTGCTCTGTCCCTGGTGATCTGCAAGCCAAGGTAGCTGCGCAGTTCACCCATATCTGTGCACGTGTGTCTCTTCTACAGCTCGGACTTCACGTGGGCGAGTCCAGCAGTGTCAGCAGTGGCAAAGACCAAGTCGTCGACGTACAGGAGGATGTAGAATGGCGGCAAAGAGGTGTCGGTGCGCAGAAACAGCGAGGGGTCGGCTCTAGAAGGAGCAAACCCAAGAGCCGCAAGTGTAGTCCTCAGTGTGTCGTGCCACTCACGGGGCGCCTGGCGGAGACCGTAGACTGGCCGCCGGAGGCTCCACTGGGTACCAGGAGGAAACGACCCAGTGAAGCCAAGTGGGCGGCGCAGCCAGATCTCCTCATGCAGGCTGCCCTGCAGGAAAGCAGTGCTGAAGTCAAGAGAGTGAAGCTCGTAGTCGCGCTGAGCAGCTATGTGCAGCAGCACCCGAAGAGTGGTCATCTTCGGGGTGGGAGAGAAGGTCTGAAAGTAGTCAACTCCCTGCCACTTACTGAAGCCTCGAGCCACGTAACGCGCCTTGAAGACAGGCGGAGAACCCGGCGGCCGCTTCACCCTGAAAATCCACATGCCACTGCCGATGTTCGCCCCAGGTGGGGGAACCTCGTCAACGTAGGTGCCAGTGGACTTCCAGGAAGCCATCTCTGCGTCCATGGTTGACTGCCACTGAGAGGAGTAGGGACCCTCGATCCCCTCAGCGTACAATCGATGAGTCGGGATGTCTGGTGCATCCGGGTCTCCCTCAGGGGCAATCAACGTGGAGACGAGATGAGGCAAAGCAGCAGCAAAACACTCGAACTCCTCCTGCCTGTCCTCAAGGACGTCCGTGCTAAGAGCACACTCACCCCCGACGGACGGAGGACAGACAGACTCAGACTCAGCAACAAGACTAGCAGCGTAGTCTAGACGTCATCGAGCAGCAAAGTCGACAAGCTCAGCAACTAGGGCCGATGCAGCAGTGGACTCAAAGGAAGGGTCAGTGACAACTGTAGCGAGAAGACGCGTGACAGTAGGACTGGCAGCACGAAGAGAGTCAGACTCCGGGTCAGCAAGAACAGGAAGAGAGGACTCTGGAGGAGACGGCAACGGGACACGCAGAGGAGCAGTGGAAGGACGCAGTGCCATCTGGTGTGTGCCTGGGACCGCAGGAGGACGCGGACGCGGAGCACGACGACTAGTGCGAGTAGCACGAACAGGCGACGCAGGACGAGACGCAGTCTCATGACGCTCAGCAAGACCTCTAGTAGGACCAGCGTAGGGAGAAGGAGCAGGTAGGGGGGAGGCGAGCTGTAGCTGTGACCGCGACTGGACAGGCTGTGGACACTCTAAGGGAGGAGTAGGACTAGTAGTGGGCGGGAGACCAAGAACCTGCTCAAGGAGCGGAACAAAGTACGGCCGCGGCCGCGCAGCGCCTCCACAACCAGCAGGGACAGCATCAGTACCCCAGCGGCAGCACCAGCGCCAGCAGCGCCAACTCCAGCACCTTCAGACGTACAAGCGCCAGCAGCACCACCAGCGCCAACACCCCCAGCAGCTCCAGCTCCAGCAACTCCAGTAGCACCAACTCCCGCAGGATCGGCAGCTCCAGTACCGCCAGCAGCTCCAGCAGTACCTCCAGCAGCCCCAGCAGCACCCCCAGTCCCAGCAGCTCCAGAACCGTCAGTACGAGCACCTCCAGGACCAACAGCAACAGTAGTACCTCTAGCTCCAGCAGCACGGCTCCAGTGCCGGGCAAACCATTCGCGCAGCTCCTGCGGAGAGAGTGGCTCCCGCCTCGACGAAGCACCGCGAGAGGCCACACGAGCAAACCCAACACCCCTAGGCTCCGCACCCCCAGGCTCAGCACCCCCAGGCTCAGCACCCCCAGGCTCAGCAACCCCAGACTCAGCACCCCCACGCTCAGCACCCCCAGGCTCCGCACCCCTGGACTCAGCACCCCCAAGCTCCGCACCCTCAGGCTCAGCACCTCTAGCAGTACCAGAGTCTACAGCTTCCTCGACAGGCTCGACTGCGTCTACCTAGGACACACCTGACGGGGCAGGACCCTGAGGGGGAAGGGGGTCTACCGGGGGAGGACCTTGCGCAAGGAAGAGCGGTGGTGGGGGGAGGGGCGCAGTGCGGTAGGGAAAGAGACGGTAGTAAGGCACCGACTCGTCAAAGGTGACGTCCTGGGAGGACAGAACACGGCGCGAGGTGAGAAGAATTGAACGAGAAATGAAATGAGTATGGACGAAGTGAGTACAAATGGGAAACCCTAATTGTGTTGTACCCCCTATGGGATACCCCACTATAGCCTACACAAACAAGTAAGCTATATGTTCTGACACACCCCCATAGGCAAAGTGGGGGAGAACAAGGGGTCACAAGACCAGTCAAGCAAAGCAAAGCAAAGCTCAGGGTGGATCACAAAGTCACCACGCATTCCGAGCACAAGTTCAAAGGCCACAAGGCCAGTTCACATGCAAGATCATATATAGAGGTATACAAGAGTCAAGCAAGCAAGAGCAAGAGTATATATATGCGAAGGTACAAGCAAGGTCAAGAGGAGAGCAAGTGAGGCAAGACAGGCACAAGACCCAACTGCGTGCAGCAACGCTGATGATCACAAGGCGCAAGTGCCTTGGTGAAGACATCAGCAGTGTTGGCCTCAGAGGCCACGTACGCAAGTCGCAGCTGTCCACGCTGCTGTAGCTCACGAGCAAGAAAGTAGCGAAGAGCAATGTGCTTCGTTCTGTGCTCCAGTCGCTGCTCTCGACACAAGGCCAGCATGGCCTTGTTGTCTACGTACAGGACTGGAGGAGAACGAGGCTGCTCTCCAAGGTCGGTCAGCAGGTAGGTGAGCCAGCGTAACTCTTGTGCAGCCATAGCCCCAGCGTAGATCTCAGCCTCACAACTGGAGCCGAGAACAGAAGACGAGCGGGTAGCCCGCCACGAGACAGAGCCGGAACCAAGGCTGAAGGTGTAACCCTATGACGACCGCTGCGTAGCCTGGTCGTCAGCCCAAGAAGCGTCTGCGTGCCCAGTGAGGACCACTGGACTGCGCCCTCCAAGCACTAGCCCCATGCCCGACGTACTGCACAAGTAGCGCAACACCCTCTTCGCTGCAGCCATGTGCTCTGGTCGGTGTCTCCCAGGAGCAACAAAGCGTGCGAGAATGCTAAGAGGGTATGCGAGGTCAGGTCGTGTGCAGGTCATCAGGTACATGAGGCAGCCAACAAGCTCTGCAAACGGGCCACTCGACTCTACGGACTCATCCGAAGGCAGAGCTGAGAGCGAGTGGCGAGTAGGCAGAGGAGTGGCCTGAGGCGAGGAGTACGTGAAGCCGAAGCGCTGAAGGACCTGCTGCACCATGTGTGACTGAGTCAGGGTAATGGTGCGGCGTGCTCTGTCCCGGGTGATCTGCAAGCCAAGGTAGCTGCGCAGTTCACCCAGGTCAGTGCACGTGTGTCTCTTCTGCAGCTCGGACTTCACGTAGGCGAGTCCAGCAGTGTCAGCTGTGGCAAAGACCAAGTCGTCGACGTACACGAGGATGTAGAACGGCGGTAGAGAGGTGTCAGTGCGCAGAAACAGCGACGGGTCGGCAGTGGAAGGAGCAAACCCAAGTGCCGCGAGCGTAGTCCTCAGTGTGTCGTGCCACTCACGTGGCGCCTGGCGGAGACCGTAGACTGGACGCCGGAGACTCCACTGGGTACCAGGAGGGAAAGACCCAGTGAAGCCAGGTGGGCGACGCAGCCAGATCTCCTCGTGCAGGCTGCCCTGCAAGAAAGCTGTGCTGAAGTCGAGAGAGTGCAGCTCG
Source organism: Closterium sp. NIES-65 (assembly GCA_948144175.1). Taxonomy (NCBI): domain Eukaryota; kingdom Viridiplantae; phylum Streptophyta; class Zygnematophyceae; order Desmidiales; family Closteriaceae; genus Closterium; species Closterium sp. NIES-65. Next base: position 239,916 of record CANXME010002290.1, on the reverse strand, counting down.
TAGTCACGGTGAGCAGCAACGTGCAGCAGAACCCGAAGAGTGGTCATCTTCGGGGTGGGGGAGAAGGTCTGAAAGTAGTCAACCCCCTGCCGCTGACTGAAGCCACGAGCCACGTAACGCGCCTTGAAGACAGGCGGAGAACCCGGCGGCCGCTTCACCCTGAAAATCCACATGCCACTGACGATGTTCGCCCCAGGAGGGGGAACAGCGTCAACGTAGGTGCCTGTGGACTTCCAGGAAGCCATCTCTGCATCCATAGCTGCCTGCCACTGAGAGGAGTAGGGACCCTCTATCGCCTCCGCGTAAGAGCGCGGAGTCGGGATGTCTGGTGCATCCGGGTCTCCCTCAGGGGCTAGCAGTACAGACGCGAGACGAGGTGAAGCGGCGGCCAGACACTGGAACTCCTCCTGCCTGTCCTCAAGGACGTCCGTGCCAAGGGCACACTCACCCCCGACGGACGGAGGACAGGCGGACTCAGACTCAGTGACAAGACGAGCAGCGTAGTCTAGACGAAAGCGCGCAGCAAAGTCGACGAGCTCAGTGACAAGGGCAGACGCAGCAGACGACTCGAAGGAGGGGTCAGTGACAGCAGTAGCAAGGAGACGCGTGACAGTAGGACTGGCAGCACGAAGAGAGTCCGACTCCGGGTCGGCAAGAGCAGGAAGAGAGGAAGCAGGAGGAGAAGGCAAAGGGGCACGCAGAGGAGCAGTGGACGGACGCAGTGACATCCGGTGCGTGCCAGGGACAGGAGGAGGACGCTGACGCGACCCGCGACCACTAGCGCGCTCAGTACGAACAGGCGACACAGAACGAGACGCAGGCTCACGACGCTCAGTAAGACCTCCAGTCGGACCAGCGTAGGGAGAAGGAGCAGGCAAAGGGGAGGCAGGCTGTAGCTGTGGCTGTGACCGGACAGGCTGCAGACCCTCTAAGGGAGGAGGAGGAGGTGTAAGACCAAGAACCTGCTGCAGGAGCGGAACGAAGTACGGTCGGGGCCGCGCGGCGACGCTAGAAACAGCAGGAACAGCACCAGCAGCCCCGGCAGGAGCACCCACTCCAGCAGCACCTCCAGCAGCACCACCAGAAGCTCCAGAACCCCCAGCCGCAGCACCAGGAGCACTGTCAGTCGGACCGCCAACGGCAGGCTCAGCGCCAACACCCTCAGCAGGACAAGCTCCAGGAGAACCCTCAGACCCAGCAGCTCCAGCACCCACAGGACGAGCACCGGCGGGACGCGCGGCAGCAGTACCCTCTGCAGCCGAAGAACCACCCGCACCAGCAGCACGCCTCCAGCGCCTGGCAAACCACTCACGCAGCTCCTGTGGGGAGAGTGGCTCCTGGCGAAACGAAGCACCCCCAGGCACAGCACCTCCAGGCTTAGCACTCCCAGGCACAGCACTCCCAGACTCGGCACCTCCAGGCTCAGCACCCCCAGGCGCAGCACCCCCAGGGTCAGCACCCCCACGCTCAGCACCCTCAGACTCGGCACCTCCAGGCTTAGCACCCCCAGACTCCGCACCCCCAGGCTCAGCTCCCGCAGCAGCACCAGAGTCACCAGTGACCTCGACAGGCTCGACCGCGTCTACCTGGGACACACCTGAAGGGGCAGGACCCTGAGGGGGGAGGGGGACTACCGGGGGGGGACCTGGTACCAAGAAGAGCGGGGGTGGGGGGAGGGACGGAGTGCGGTAGGGGAAGAGGCGGTAGTAGGGTACCGACTCGTCGAACGTGACGTCCTGGGAGGACAGAACACGTCGAGAGGTGGGGTGGTAAAAGTGCCACCCAGGGGCATCGGGGGGGAACCCAAGGAAGACGCAGGGAGAAGCACGAGGGGACAGCTTGTCCGCAGACAGGTCGCGAACAAACGCCCGAGATCCCCAGACCCGGAACGCCGACGCATCGCCAACCTTCCCCGTCCACAGCAGGGCTGGGGAGGTCTCCGGTCGAGAGACCCTGGGATGGAGGTTGATCTGGTGCGCAGCGTAACTGACCGCAAACGGCCACAGAAAATGGGGAGCAGCCGCATGCATCATGGACGTACGAGCGACGTCCATGACCATGCCAATGCGGCGCTCAGCAATCCCATTCTGCTGTGGTGAGTCCGGAAGCGTGAAGGTCTGGCGGATGCCTCGCGCACGACAGTAGGCACTCAGGAGGCCATAGGAGAACTCTCCGCCTCTGTCCGAGTGCAGACGTAAAACAGGGAAGTCAGAGCCAAAGCTCCTCCGAAGCTGGAGACGAGCTGCGCGGATCCAGTCGATCAACACCTCAGTGACCTCACCCTTGCTGCGCAAGGGGAAGACTGTGGTGTAACGCGAGTAGTCGTCAACCACCAGCAAGAAGTAGCGCTCCTGACCCTGTCCACGGACGCGGGCTGGGCCCCACACGTCCATGTGAAGCGTCTGCAACGGGGCCTCTGTCGGAGGAAACTGGGAGGAGTGAGGGGCAGCACGCTGGCGCCCCTCGACACAGGGGACACAGGTGGGGCCAGGGCCCGGAGGAAGGGGAGGGAGAGACCGGGGAAGACCAGACACAAGGACTCGCGAGGCCATGCCTCTGAGCTGAAGCAGAGAGGGGTGGCCAAGGCGGTGGTGCCAGAGGAGGGTCTCGTGAGACAGACGACGACACGAGCAGGGGGCAGACTCAGGACCAGACCTGGACGCTGCAGCAAACACCTGACCAGACGAAGGGACCCTACCAGACTCAGCACCTGGAGGAGAAGCAGTGGTCAGTGTGTAGAGGCTCGACCCTGGCCGACGTGTAAACGTAGCCAGGTGGCGACCTGTATCCGCCTCCGTGCAGTGGGTCACCCGCTGACGAGCAGGGGTGAACTGGTGGACACCCGCATCCTGGAGGTCAGCACCACTCACCAAGTTCGTCGAGAACGAGGGGAGGTAGAGACCAGTCAGGGTGCCAGAGGGGGCCGCCGGACACGGGAGGACAGTGGAGAAGCGAGACAGGACAGGCCCCCCAGAGGGGTCAGCTAGGGACACCGCAACCGGCCGACTCAGCGGCGTGAGAGTGGTGCGGTCCCTAAAGAAGGAGCGAGACGCTCCGGAGTCAAGGGTGAAGGTGTGAGAGGCCGAAGCCGACACAGTACCTGAGAGGGCAGACTCACCAGTACCTGAGAGCACAGACGCACTGGCACCTAGAGCAGCAGCCTCACTAGTACCTGACGCGGCAGTACCAATGCCCTGGTCGGGCGGGAAACACCGGTAACAGTCATCCTCATCACTACCAGTCACAGCATACATAGCAGAGAGAATAGCATCAAAATCAAGATCATAAATAGCTACACCAGCCCTAGACAGCTCTCCCCAGCGGGGGATCTCAGCGGCCTCCGGAAACTGCTGACGCCAGGCGTCGGTCAGGCGGCCAAAGCAACGGCGGGCTGTGTGGGCGCCTCCACACCTCTCCCCTGCACGGTCACGTGTGCGAAGAACGTAGGGGCAGGGACCAAGCGCACCACCGCGCTGACGCTGCAAGTACCACTCACGGAGCTGCTGAGGGCCGGGGACGGTGCGAGAGCGCTGCTGCTGCTGTGGCTGCTGCTGCGGCTGCTGCTGCTGCTGCTGCTGGCGCTGACCACCCCCAGAGCTGCTCCGCTGGGACGAGCCACTCCGACCCCCGCCTCCACCGCCACCCCCGCCTCCACCGCCACCCCCGTCTCCACCGCCACCTCCCCCACCAGGACTGTCGCTCCCACCGCTCCCACCGCCTCCTCCGCTACCACCTCCGCCGCCACCTCCGCCTCCACCGCCGCTACCAGTACCTCCACTCCCGCCACCACCCCCACCGCCACCCCCACTCCCCCCGCCACCCCCACCGCCTCCTCCACCGCCCCCTCTAGCTCCACCCGCTCCCTTGCCCCCTTTGCCCTTGCCAGAGCGGCGTCTGCCACTGGGGGCAGACGCCGCGCCGACCGACTCAAAACCAGCGAGGTCGGCCGCAGCGGCAGAGGCGACAGAGGGCAGCAGGGGGGAAGGACCACACCCCTCAAAGATGGGGGTGCGAGGGTCACCCCGAGAGGCCCCTACAGCGACAATACTCTTCTCAGCCGCTAGCAGGGACTTCTCAAGGAGATCGACAGTGAGAGTGGTGGGACAGACAGAGAGAAACTGGTCCCTAACGACACGAAGGGACTCAGGGAGACGGGTGACGAGAAAGTAGAGAGTGATGTACATGGGAGGAGGGTTCGCAGCGCGGAACTCAGCAGGAAGGGCAGCGCGGTAGCGGGTGTCACTAGCACGGAGGTGGGTAACGAGGTCAGCAGCAGTGGGAAAGGAGGCGAGGTCAGGGAAGAGAAACGGTAGCATGAGGCGGCTAAGGGTAGCGGAGGAAGGGGAGGAGTAGCGTGCAACTACAGCGTCGTACAAGGCCTGAGCGGTCTTGCACTGACTAAAGTGGGCACGCTCAGAGGAAGGGAGGTGGCGACGCACAGCAAGACGTGCAGCAGCATCGCGGGTCGCCCACTTGGAGCGAACGGCAGAGTCAGCATCAGCAAGTGGGGCAGGGACAGCGCCAGAGACAAAGTCAAAGAGAGAGACCTCATCTATCGCATCACATAGTAAGTACAGCTGCAGGTCTTCAATCCAGACGGCAAAGTCAATGGCCCTCCCCTCAGCGTCAAAAGTAAGGACATTGGGGGTGGCCATGGCAGCAGCTGAAAGTCTCACCGGGCTGGGAGAGTCGGGTAGTGCAGCAGCAGAGGAACACAGCTCAGGAAGAGCGGCACGGCTCGGGCGGCTCGGGTTGCTGGGGCGGCGCGGGCGGCTCGGGCGGCTCGGGCGGCTCGGGCGGCTCGTGCGGCTGGGGCGGCTCGGGCGGCTCGCGCGGCTCGGGCGGCTCGGGCGGCTCGGGTTGCTGGGGCGGCGCGGGCGGCTCGGGCGGCTCGGGCTGCTGGGCTGTACGGGCGGCTCGTGCGGCGCTGGTGTCGCGACGGGCGGCTCACTGGCGGCTCGCGGGCGGCTGCACAGGCGGCTCAGGGACGGCGGCGCGGGCGGCTCAGGGAGCTCACGGGCGGCTGCGACGGGCGGCTCGCGGACGTCGGGCGCTAGGGCGTTGGGGCGACGGCGGGCGTCGCTCAGGCGTTCGGGCGGGCGGCCGTAAGGGTGAAAGGGCGGGCGGCGCTCGGGCGCTAGGGCGGGCGGCCGGCCGTCAGGGCGCTCGGGCGAGTGGCGCACGGGCGCTAGGGCGGGCGGCCGTCAGGGCGCTAGGGCGAGCGGCGCTCGGGCGCTAGGGCGGGCGGCCGTCAGGGCTCTAGGGCGGGCGGCGCTCGGGCGCTAGGGCGGGCGGCGCTCGGGCGCTAGGGCGGGCGGCGCTCGGGCGCTAGGGCGGGCGGCGCTCGGGCGCTAGGGCGGGCGGCGCTCGGGCGCTGGGGCGGGCGGCCGTCAGGGCGCTAGGGCGGGCGGCCGTCAGGGCGCTAGGGCGGTTGGCGCTCGGGCACTAGGGCGGGCGGCCGTAAGAGGAGGGAGCAGCGGGAGCGCGACGGTAGGGGCGACACGCAGGGTCGCTAAAAAAAAAGAACGCGCGCCTCGGGGCGCGCTTCGGTGGGCCCTAGGAATAGTCCCTAGGAGGGGACCTGCTCTGATTCCATGAGAAGAATTGAACGAGAAATGAAATGAGTATGAACGAAGTGAGTACAAATGGGAAACCCTAATTGTGTTGTACCCCCTATGGGATACCCCACTATAGCCTACACAAACAAGTAAGCTATATGTTCTGACACGAGGTGGGGTGGTAAAACTGCCACCCAGGCGCGTCAGGGGGGAAGCCAAGGAAGACGCAGGGAACAGCACGGGGGGACAGCTTGTCCGCAGACAAGTCGCGGACAAACGCCCGAGATCCCCAGACCCGAAACGCAGACGCATCGCCAACCTTCTCCGTCCACCGAAGGGTGGGGGAGGTCTCTGGCAAGGAGACCCGGGGCTGAAGGTTGAGCTGATGCGCTGCGTACTGAACCGCAAACGGCGACAGAAAATGGGGGGCAGCTGCATGGATCATGGACGTACGAGCGACGTCCAGGACCATGCCAATGCGGCGCTCAGCAATCCCATTTTGTTGTGGAGAGGCTGGAAGCGTGAAGGTCTGGCGGATGCCCTGTGCTTGACAGAAGGCTCCCAGATGGGCAGAGGAAAACTCCCCGCCTCTGTCAGAGTGCAGACGCAGAACAGGAAAGTCCGAGCTGAAACTCTCTCTGAGCTGGAGACGAGCTGCGCGGATCCAGTCGATCACAACCTCAGTGACGTCACCCTTGCTGCGCAAGGGGAAGACTGTGGTATAACGCGAGTAGTCGTCAACCACCAAGAGGAAGTAACGCTTGTGCCCCTGGCCACGGACGCGGGCGGGGCCCCACACGTCCATGTGGAGAGTCTGCAGCGGAGCCTCTGTCGAAGGAAACTCGGAGGACTGAGGGGCGGCGCGCTGTCGCCCCTCGACGCAGGGGATGCAGGTAGGGCCAGGCCCTGAAGGTAGGGGAGGGAGAGACCGGGGGAGACCAGAGACAAGGACACGGGAGGCCATGCCTCGGAGACGAGGCAGGGAGGGGTGACCAAGGCGGTGGTGCCAAAGGAGAGTCTGGTGGGACAGGAGACGACACGAGCAGGGAGCAGACTCAGGACCAGACCTGGACGCTGCAGCAAACACCTGACTCGACGCAGCTACCTGACCAGACTCAGCAGCCAGAGGAGACTCTGTAGTAAGTGTGTACAGGCTCGACCCCGGCCGACGGGTGAACGTGGCCAAGTGTCGGCCTATCCGAGCACACGTGCAGTGGGTCACCCGCTGACTCGCAGGAGTGAACTGGTCAACCCCCCTATCCTGTAGATCAGCTCCACTCACCAAGTTCGTAGAGAACGAGGGGAGGTAGAGACCTGACAGTGTGCCAGAGGGGGCTACTGGGCACGGTAAGATAGTGGAGAAGCTAGCAAGGACAGGACCCCCAGAGGGGTCCGCCAGGGAGACTGCAACCGGCCGACTAAGCGGCGTAAGCGTTGTAACCAAGAATAGCATCATAATCAAGATCAAAGATAGCAACCCCCGCCCTAGCGAGGGATCTCAGAGGCCTCAGGGAACTGGTGACGCCACGTGTCCGTCAGGCGGCCGAAGCAACGCTGGGTGGAGTGCGGGCCCCCGCACTGCTCACCAGCGTGGTCGCCGGTGCGAAGGACGTAGGTGCAGAGACCAGTACCCCCACCGCGCTGACGCGCAACGTACCACTCACGAAGCTGCTGAGGGGACAGGGTCTCACGACTGCGCTGCTGCTGCTGGCGCGGACCAACACCGGACCCACTCCTCTGCGCAGAGCCACGACCAGCTCCATCGCTGCCGCCGCCGCCTCCGCCACCTCCGCTGCCTCCGCCACCTCCGCCGCCTCCGCCACCTCTGCCGCATGCGCTCCCTCCGCCACCGCCGCCGCCTCCTCCGCCTCCACTGCTGCCACCGACACCTCCACCCCCTCCACCACTCCCACCACCACCCCCATTCCCTCCATTGCCTCCACCACCACCTCCACCGCCCCCGCTAGCCCCTCCAGCGCCCTTGCCCCCCTTGCCCTTGCCGGTGCGGCGTCTCTCGCTAGGGGTAGACGCAGCGCCGACCGACTCGAAACCAACGAGGTCGGCCGCAGCAGCTGAAGCAATAGAGGGCAGGAGGGGGGAAGGGGAACACCCCTCAAAGATGGGGGTGCGAGGGTCACCACGAGAGGCTCCTACAGCGACTATGCTCTTCTCTGTTGCTAGGAGGCGCTCCTCGAGGAGGTCAACGGTGAGTGTGGTGAGGGAAACTGAGAGGAAGTGGTCCCTGACTAAGCGAAGGGAGTCAGGGAGCCGGGTGACTATGTAGTAGAGGGTGATGTACATGGGGGGGGGGGGGTTCTTGGCACAGAGCTCAGCAGAAAGCGCAGCGCGGTAGCGAGTGTCACTAGTGCGGAGGTGCGTAATGAGGTTAGCGACTGTGGGAAAGGCAGCAAGGTCAGGGAAGAGGTACGGTAGCATGAGGCGGCTCAGCGCAGCAGTGGTAGGGGAAGAGTAGCGTGCAACTACAGCGTCGTACAAGGTCTTAGCACTCTTGTACTGGCTAAAGTGCGCACGCTTAGTGGTCGGTAAGTGGCGACGCGCAACAAGACGGGCAGCAGCATCGCGTGTGGCCCACTGTGAGCGAACAGTGCTGTCAGCAGTAGCAGGCGGGGCAGGGGAGGCACCAGAGGTGAGATCGAACAGGGAGAGTCCGTCTACCCTATCGCACTGTAGGAACAGCTGGAGGTCATCGACCCAGACCTCAAAGTCAACAGCACGACCCTCAGCATCAAAGGTAAGAACACTGGGGGTAGCCATGACTGCAGTGGCCTAGCAGGGAGTGATCTCACCAGTCCGAGTAAGTAGATCCGGGGCGCGCCGGGAGGAACAGTAGCGGCTCGACGGCAGGGCGGCTTGGCGGCTCGGCTGCTGGGCGGCTCGGCGGCTCGGCTGCTGGGCGGCTCGGCGGCTCGGCTACTGGACGGCTCGGCTGCTGGGCGGCTCGGCTGTCGGGCGGCTCGGCGGCTCGGCGGCTCGGCTGCTGGGCGGCTTGGCGGCTCGGCGGCTTGGCGGCTCGGCTGTTGGACGCCTCGGCTGTCGGGCGGCTCGGCGGCTCGGTTGCTGGGCGGCTCAGCGCCTCGGCGGCTCGGCTGCTGGGCGGCTTGGCGGCTCTGCTGTTGGGCGGCTCAGCTGCTGGGCTGCTCGGTAGAGGCAGCAACGGGGCCGGCTGAGGCGGCGATGGGGCTGCTAGGGGCGGCGACGGGGCCGCGTAGGGAGGGGAGCGGCGACGGGGCCGCTAGGGGCGGCTACGGGGTCGCGTAGAGGCAGCGACGGGGCCGTGTAGTGGCGGCGACGAGGCCGCGTAGGAAGGGGAGCGGCAACGGGTCCGCTAGGGGCGGCGACGGGGCCGCTAGGGGCGGCGACAGGGCCACGTAGGGGCGGCGACAGGGCCGCATAGGGGCGGCGACGAGGCCGCTAGGGGCGGCTACGGGGCCGCGTAGGGAGGGGAGCGGCGACGGGGCCGCTAGGGGCGGCGACGGGGCCGCGTAGGAAGGGGAGCGGCGACGGGGCTGCTAGGGGCGGCGACGGGGCCGCTAGGGGCGGCGACAGGGCTACGTAGAGGCGGCGACGGGGCCGAGTAGGGGCGGCGACAGGGCCGCGTAGGGGCGGCGACGGGGCCGCGTAGGGAGAGAGGCGGCGACGGGGCCGCGTAGGGGCGGCGACGAGGCCGCTAGGGGCCGCGAGGGGCCTGGAAGGGCGGCGAACAAGGCGCGCCTCGGGCAGGAGCGACTGACGCTCCGGTCAGAAAAAAAAATTCAGTGGTGGGCCCAAGGAAGCGTTCCCACTAGGGAACCTGCTCTATACCATGTGAAGAAACGAGGAATGAATGAACTAGCACTAGGTTGGGTACAAGTAGGAAACCCTAGGAAACTGTACCCCATAGTGTCTACCCCACAGTAGCCTAGACAAGTTATATGATATAAGTTTGACACTCGCGCCAGGCGTCGTCGAGGCGAAAGAAACAGCGCTGCGCCGTGTGAAACTTCCCACAAGTCTGGCCAGTGCGGTCACCTGCGCGGATGACGTACGGGCAGGTACCCCCACCCCCAGACCCCCCACGCTGAGAGTACCACTCACGGAGCTACTGGGGCGAGGGAGTCTCGCCGGGACGGTGCTGCTGCTGCCTCTGGCCACCGCCGAACTCCCCACGTTGCACCGCTCCACCGCGACCGCCACCCGCTCCACCTCCGCCACCACTGCCACCACCGTCCCCACCACCCCCACCACCTCCGCCGCCACCACCCCCTGTGCAGCCACCGACCCCCCCACCACCCGCGCCACTCCCACCTCCGCCACCACCCCCGCCCCCCCCACCCCCTCCACCGCCGCCACCCCCGCCTCCACCTCCACCACCCCTGCCCCCCTTGCCCTTGCCGCCCTTGCGCCTCCCACTAGGAGCAGACGCGGCCCCGACCCCCTCAGCTCCGAGGAAGTTGACAGCAGCAGCAGATGCAATGGAGGGGAGGAGGGGGGAGGGGGAGCACCCCTCAAAAAAGGGGGTGCGGGGGTCACCACGAGAGGCACCTACAGCTACAATGCTCTTCTCAGCTGCTAGGAGTTCCTTCTCGAGGAGGTCGACAGTGAGGTCAGTGGGGGAGAGGGCGAGAAACTGGTCCTTGACTGTGCGAAGGGAGTCAGGGAGGCGGGTGACAAGGTGGTACAGTGTGAGGTACATCGGGGGGGGGGGGGGGGGGGGGGGGGGGGCCTTGGCGAGGAAATCTGGTCGGAGCGCGGCACGGTAGTGGAGGTCACTGGTACGGAGGTGGATGATGAGGTCAGCTACAGTGGCAAATGCGGATAGGTCAGGGAAGAGGTAGGGCAGTGAGAGACGGCCTATAGCAGCAGTGGCAGGGGAGGAGTAGCGTGCGACTACTGCGTCGTACAGCTCCTTAGCGGTCTTATGCTGGCCGAAGTGCTCGTGCTCATCTAACGGCAGGTGGCTGCGAACGGCTAGGCGGGCGTGAGCATCACGAGTCTGCCACTGGGAGCGAGCAGTATTGTCAGCAGTAGCGGGAGGTGCGGGAGCAGCGCCTCACGTGTGGTCATACAGGGAGACATCGTCCTTGGCAGTGATCTGGAGGAACAGGTGGAGGTCATCTAACCAAACTTCAAACTTAATCGGGCGGCCCTCAGCGTCAAAGGTGAGGATAGAGGGAGTGGCCATAGTGGCAGCAGTAGCAGTAGGAACAGTAGCAGTAGTAGTAGTAGCAGTTGAAGCAGTAGTACGACAGGAACAGGAACAGGAGTTGCTGCAGGTGGGGCACAGTAGGGCGGCGCGGCTCAGGCCGGACGGCACGGCTCGGTTCGGGCGGCGCGGCTCGGTTCGAGCGGCGCGGCTCGGTTTGGGCGGCGCGGCTCGGTTCGGGCGGCGCGGCTCGGCTCGGGCTGGGCTACGCGGCGGTGCGCGACGAGGGGCGTGCGCGTGGGCGGCTGTAGCGGGCGGGCCGCGGCTATGCGTGGGCCTGACTAGCGCGCGGGCGGCGGCCTAGAGCAGCGTCGCGGCGGCCTACTGGCTGGGCTGCGACGCTCTGGTCGCGCTGGCTGCGACCCTCGGGCGGGCGGCTGAGGGTCGCGCGTCGGCCTAGGGGCGAGCGGGGCCTACGGGCGACGGCCTACTGGGGCTCGCGAGAAAAATCGGGCCGCCCTAGGCGGCGGTTTTCTTACGCGCGCTAAAACAACGGGGCCGCGCTCGGGCTGCTAGCGGGCTGCACGAGAGGAGAGCGCACGAGGGCGCACTAGGGGAGAGGCGCACGAGGGCGCTAAAAAAAAAAAAAAAAGGGCGCACGAGGGCACCTCTAGCGGAACGATGGGCCCTTAGGTCTAGAACCTAAGCTCTTAATACCATGTTAGAATCAAGAAGTGATTGAACTACACAACATTGGAGTACAAGTATGAAACCCTAGAGTTGTGTACCCCCTAAAGGCTAACCCACTATAGCCTACACAGCAATAACACATATATAATGTTTGACACAGCGGCACCCTTCTGGTTGTTGTTGTTGCCGTTCAGCTTCCAGCAGTCTTGAATCATGTGCCCAGTCTTCTTGCAGTACTTGCAGAAGAGTCTTTTCTTGTCCGGTGGCGCTTGAGCGTAAAAGGCAATCTTCTCCTTTTTGTTGCCTCGTTCGTTGTACAGGTCGATTTCCTTCTGCTCGGAGAGAAGCGTGGAGCAGAGGGCAGTTTCACTGAGAGTGCCTTGTGTGCAAAGGAGGGACTTACATTGGCGCCATTCCGGGCTCAATCCAGCAAGGATGATGGTGACGAACATGTTGTCAGGGAAGTTGCCGCCGCTTTTCCTGAATTGATCTCTCAGGTTCCTGCAGCGGTTGATGTATGGTCCGGCCTTTTCGCCGGGAAACATCTTGACGTTGTTCAGCTGGTTGAGCAGGCGACTGAGTGTCACCTGTCAAATTATATATACTTGTTTAGGTTGTCTAGGCTGTATGGGGGTTAGCACTAGGGGGTACAGAAACTTTCTCGATACCCTAGTCTTGTACCCACCCCTTCACCGAATCCCATCATCCTTGCCTTAGTTCTTAACATGGTTACTAGAGCAGGAGGTCTCTAGGACCTACGAATCGGGCCCACCTAACTGCCTGCCTTGCCTACTGCTCGCGCGCGCCTCGACTGCAGCGCGCGTCACTTTTTTTTTTCCGCGCGCTCGTCACGTTTTTATAGCGCGCGCCACTGCTGCAGAGCCGCGCGCCGGCCCGCGTCGCCCGCGCAGCCCGCGCAGAGCTCGCGCGCCCCTTACGCCGCCCGCGCGCAGCCTGCTTAGGCCCGTCGCCGCACGCAGCCTGCAGCTGCGCGCGCTGCTCGTCGCCACGTGCAGCTAGGAGCCGCACGCAACACGTAGCCACGCGCAGCAGAGAGCCGCGCGCAGCCCTTAGCCGCACGCAGTCAGCAGCCACGCGCGCCCTACTCGTGTACCTGCCTGTGAGGCTCACTGCTGCCGAGCCCGTTGCCTTAGAACTGTGCGGCCTGCTACTGTCTAGAGCCCCACCTTAAGAGCTCAAGTGCAGCAAGCTACTGTCCTGCACGTTGCCTGTACTGCCTACTGCCTACTGCCTCTGTTTTAGCCTGCTGTCTACTGCCTGCTGTCTACTGCCTGCTGCCTCCGGTCTACTGCCTACTGCCTCTGTCTTAGCCTACTGTCTACTGCCTGCTGCCTCGTGTCTACTGCCTGCCTGCTTTCTGCTGCCTTTGCCAGCTGCCGTTATGACGAGGCCTAATTTTCTCGCGTTCGAACCTGACGGTCGCCCCATAGAGTTCGCTGTGTGGCTAGACGACCTGCAGCTGTTCCTTCTGATCGATGCCAAAGAGGGCGTTTCACTGTTTGATTACGTGTCTGGCACTGCCGTTGCTCCTGCTGCCGATGCTCCTGCTCTCGAACGCTCGCAGTGGCAGACTCGTGATGCTACTGCACGCCTAGCTATTAGGAACCATCTGCCAATCACTGAGCGCGCGCATTTCAGCCAGCACAAAACTGCTAAGAAGCTGTACAATGCTGTAGTTGCGCGCTACTCCTCCCCAGCCACTGCAGCCATAGGTCGACTCATGCTACCCTACCTGTTCCCCGACCTTTCCTCGTTCACCACTGCTGAGGACCTCATTTCCCACCTGCGCGCTACTGACACTCGCTTTCGTGCCGCCCTTTCAGCCGAGTTCTGCGCCGCTAACCCCCCCCCCCCCCCCCCCCCGATGTACTTCACTCTCTATTTCCTCGTCACCCGCCTCCCTGACACTCTTAGCTCAGTCAGGGACCACTTCCTCGCGCTAGACCCCCCCACTCTCACTGTCGACGACTTCGAGAAGCACCTCTTCGCAGCAGAGAAGAACATCCTCGCTGTAGGTGCTGCTCGTGGCACTCCTCGCTCTCCCCTCTTTGAGGGGTGCTCCCCCTCCCCTCTCACCCCCTCCTACGCCTCCGCAACTGCTGCTCACGACTACCTTGGTGCTGAGGAGGTCGGGGCTGCTTCCGCTCCTAGTGGGAAGCGTCGCAGCGGCAGGGCGGCAAGGGTGGCAGGGCAGGTGGGGGCGTCGGTGGAGGTGGCGGTGGTGCAGGCGGCGGGGGCGGTGGAGGTGGTGGGGGTGGTCGTGGGGGTGGAGGTGGTGGAGGTGGTGGTGGGGGCGGTGGAGGCACTGGGGGCGGTGGAGGGGGCAGCAGCGGCGGTGGGGGAGGTGGGAGCGGTGGTGGCAGTGGTGGTCAGGGCCAGCAGCAGGCGCAGCAGCAACAGCAGCAACAGCGTCAGCGCCAGACCCCCACTTCCCAGCAGCTTCTTGACTGGTATGCCGGGCGTGGGGCTTTTGGGGGTCCTGGTCGCTGCCCCTATGTCATCCGCACAGGTCCCCGCGCTAATCGCCAGTGCACAGGGTTTCACACTGAGCAGCGCTGCTTCGCTCGACTTAGCGACGCCTCGCGCGCCAAGTTTCCTGATGCTACAGAGTTCCCTAACTGGGCAGACTTGCTTAGGCGTGATGTACCAATCTTTGATCTTGACTATGAGGCTATTCTTGCTGCTATGTATGCATTGACTGTTAGTGCTGAGGGTTACTGCTCCTTGTGTGTGCCGCCGGATCCTGGTATAGCCCCTGCAGCACTAGGTGCTTGTGAGTCTGCTCCCCTTGGTACTGCGCCTGCACAAGCTTTGCACACCTTTACACTTGACTCTGGTGCTTCCCGCTGTTTCTTTCGCGACAGTACCACAGTCACTCCCCTTCCTGCACCTATTCCTGTCTCACTGGCTGACCCCTCTGGGGGCCCAGTGCTTGCACGGTCTTCCACTGTGCTTCCGTGTCCGGCGGTCCCGTTTGGTGAGCTGTCTGGTCTCCACCTCCCCTCGTTCTCTACGAACTTGGTGAGCAACGCTGTCCTCCAGGATGCGGGTGTTGACACCTTCACCCCTGGCCGACAGCGTGTGGCGATCTGCACGTGCTCCCAGACCGGCCGCCACCTGGCCACGTTCACCCGTGCGCCCGGGTCCAGTCTGTACACCCTCACCACTGAGTCACGCTCCACCCCTTTGTCTCCCCAGCTGCACGCGTCTGCTCAGGTAGCTACCCAGTGTGAGTGTCGCCGGCTGTCTCACGACACCCTCCTGTGGCACCAGCGCCTGGGCCACCCCTCCCTGCCTCGCCTTCGTAGCATGCACTCTCACTTTCTGGTTTCTGGTCTTCCCAGGTCTCTGCCTTCCCTCCCTCCCTCGCCTGCGCCGCCCTGCATTCCTTGCGTCGAGGGGCAGCAGCGCGCCGCTCCTCACTCCTCCTCGTTCCCTCCCACAGAGGCTCCCCTACAGACTCTCCACCTAGACGTGTGGGGCCCAGCCCGCGTCCGTGGACAGGGCCACGAGCGGTACTTCCTGCTGGTTGTCGACGACTACACGCGCTACACCACGGTCTTCCCCCTGTAGCGCAAGGGGGAAATCCCTGATGTTTTGATCCCCTGGATCCGCGCTACTCGTCTCCAGCTCCGCGAGCGGTTCCAGTCGGACTTTCCTGTCCTGCGTTTGCACTCTGACAGAGGTGGTGAGTTCTCCTCAGACCTCTTGGCAGCCTTCTGTGCGAAGCACGGCATTCGCCAGACTTTCACGCTTCCGGCCTCTCCGCAGCAGAATGGGGTTGCTGAGCGCCGCATTGGCTTAGTCATAGAGGTCGCTCGTACCTCCATGATCCATGCGGCTGCCCCCCATTTTCTGTGGCCGTTTGCGGTCCGGTACGCCGCGCATCAGCTCAACCTTTGCCCCCGTGTCTCCTTGCCGAAAACCTCGCCCACACTGCTGTGGACGGGGAAGGTTGGCGACGCGTCGCGTTTCCAGGTCTGGGGTGCTCGTGCCTTTGTTCGCGATACCACCGCGGACAAGCTCTCCCCTCGCGCCATTCCTTGCGTCTTCCTTGGCTTTGTCCTTGACGCGCCTGGCTGGCAGTTTTACGACCCCGCCTCGCGCCGTGTCTTTGCGTCCTAGGACGTCACCTTTGATGAGTCAGTCCCCTTTTACCGCCTCTTCCCCTACCGCACTGCTCCTCGCCCTCTCCTGCCGCTCTTTCTTGCCCCAGGTCCTCCCCAGGTAGACCCCCTCCCCGCGCCAGGTCCTGCTCCTTCAGGTGTTTCTCATGTAGACCCTCCCGTCCCTGCGCCTGTTGAGGTCACTGGTGACTCCGGTCCTGCTGGTTGTGGTGCTGTCCCTGGGGGTGCGGAGCTTGGGGGTGTGCAGCGTGGGGGTGCTGAGTCTGGGGGCGCTGGGCGTGAGGGGCCTGAGGGTACGGAGCCTGGAGTTGCTGAGCCTGCGTGTGAGGAGCCTGGAGGTCCTACGTATGGGGGTGCTGCGTCTGGGGGTGCTGCGTCTGGGGGTGCTGCGTCTGGGGGTGCTGCGTCTGGGGGTGCTGCGTCTGGGGGTGCTGAGCCTGCGTGTGTGGAGCCTGGGGGTGCTGAGTCTGGGGGTGAGTCGCCTGAGGGTCCTGAGACTGCTGTTACGCGGTCTCCTTGGAGTAGCCGTCTTCGTCCGCGTGTGCCTCTCACCTCCTAGCAGCTGCACGACTGGTACGGTCGTCGTCAGCGTCGCGCTTCTGCACCTCAGGGCTCTACTGCTGGGGGTTCATCTGATGGCGTCACTGGAGCTGGGAGTGGTGCTGGTCCTTTGCCTGCTGAAGGTGCTAGTGTCGCTGGTCCCGGAGGTGCTCGTACTGGGAGTACTGGAGCTGCGGGGGCTGACAGTGGCGTGTCTGAGGGTGCTGCTGCTGGTGGCACTGCGGTTGGAGACCCTGGGACTGGAGGTGCCGGTTCTAGGGGTGCTGCACCAGGTGGGGCTGGTGTTGAGGGTTCTGGAGCTGCTGGAGGTGCTGGAGCTGCTGAGGGTGCTGGAGCTGCTGAGGGTGCTGGGGCTACTGGAGGAGCTGGAGTTGCTGAGGGTACTGGAGCTACTGGAGGTGTTGGAGCTGTTGAGGGTGCTGGAGCTGCTGGTGCTGGTGGCACTGCATAGCCGCGCCTGTTCTTTGCTCCGCCGGCTCCGTCGTCTCTGCCACCGCCTGACTCTGTGCTTCGCCAGGTTCTTAGCCTCCCGTCGTCTACTGGTCTTCCGTTACAGCCTGGCTCACCTCTGCCTGCTCCTTCTCCCTACACCGAGTAGACAGAGGGCCTTGCTGAGCGTCGTGAGCATGCGTTGCGTCCTATCTCACCTGTCCGTTCCGGTCGTTCCAGTCGTCGTGTTCCTCATCAGCGTCAGCCGGCTGTCCCCGGCCCTTCCCTTGTCGTCCGTCGTCCTTCCTCTCCGCCGCCACGTGTTCACTTGCCGTCTCCGCCTGCGTCCTCTCTGCGTGCCGTTGCTGAACCTGAGTCTGACCGTTTTCGTGCTGAGCACCCTACTGTCACGCATCTCCTAGCCACTGTTGTCGCCGACCCGTCGTTTGAGTCTGCTGCTGCGTCTGCCTTAGTCGCTGAACTTGTCAACTTTGCTGCTTACTGTCGTCTGGACTACGCCGCTAGTCTTGTTGCTGAGTCTGAGTCTGTCTGTCCTCCGTCCATCGGGGGTGAGTATGCTCTTGGCACGAACGTCCTTGAGGACAGGCAGGAGGACCTTGAGTGTCTTGCAGCCGCTGCGCCTCATCTCGTGTCCATGCTGCTTGCCCCTGAGGGAGACCCGGATGCACCAGACATCCCGACTCCCCGATCGTACGCTGAGGCGATCGAGGGTCCCTACTCCTCTCAGTGGCAGACAGCCATGGACGCAGAGATGGCATCCTGGAATTCCACAAGCACCTACGTCGACAAGGTTCCCCCTCCTGGGGCGAACATCGTCAGTGGCATGTGGATTTTCAGGGTGAAGCGACCGCCAGGTTCTCCGCCTGTCTTCAAGGCTCGTTACGTTGCTCGAGGCTTCAGTCAGCGAGAGGGAGTTGACTTCTTCCAGACCTTCTCCCCCACCCTGAAGATGACTACTCTTCGGGTGCTGCTGCACGTTGCCGCTCAGCGTGACTACGAGCTTCACTCTCTTGACTTCAGCACAGTTTTCTTACAGGGCAACCTGCACGAGGAGATCTGGCTGCGCCGTCCACCTGGCTTCACTGGGTCATTCCCTCCTGGTACACAGTGGAACCTCCGACGGCCAGTCTACGGTCTCCGCCAGGCGCCACGTGAGTGGCAGAACACACTGAGGACGACTCTTGCGGCTCTTGGGTTTGCCCCGTCGACTGCTGACCCGTCGCTGTTTCTGCGCACCGACACTTTGCTGCCGCTATTCTACATCCTCGTGTACGTCGACGACTTGGTCTTTGCCACTGCTGACACTGAGGCGCTAGCCCTGGTGAAGTCGGAGCTGTAGAAGAGACACACGTGCACAGACCTGGGTGAGTTGCGCAGCTACCTTGGCCTGCAGATCACCCGGGACAGAGCACGCCGCACCATCACATTGACTCAGTCACACATGGTGCAGCAGGTCCTTCAGCGCTTCGGCTTCACCTGGTCCTCAGCACAGGCCACTCCTCTGGCTACAGGTCACTCGCTCTCAGCTCCACCTTCGGACGAGTCCGTAGAGCCGAGTGGTCCTTGCCCAGAGCTAGTGGGCTGCATCATGTACCTGATGACCTGCACTCATCCTGACCTTGCGTACCCTCTTGGCCTTTTGGCTCGCTACGTGGCTCCTGGTCGGCACCGAAAGGTGCACATGGATGCTGCTAAGAGGGTACTACGCTACTTGTGCAGTACATCGGTTATGGGGCTCGTGCTTGGAGGACGGGGTGACGTTGTCCTCACTGGTCACTCGGACGCCTCTTGGGTTGACGACCAGGCTACGCAGCGGTCGTCACAGGGTTACACATTCAGCCTTGAATCTGGTTCAATTTCCTGGCGTTCTACACGTTCGTCTTCAGTTCTCGGCTCCAGCTGTGAGGCCGAGATCTACGCCACAACCATGGCTGCACAGGAGCTACGCTGGCTCACCGACCTGCTGACCGACTTGGGAGAGCGGCCTCGTTCTCCTCCAGTTCTGTACGTCGACAACAAGGCCGCCATTGCCTTGTGTCAGGAGCACAGACTGGAGCACAGAACAAAGCACATCGCTCTGCGTTACTTCCTTGCTCGAGAGCTGCAGCAGCGTGGCCAGCTTCGTCTTGCTTACGTGGCCATTCGGGCCAACACTGCTGATATATTCACCAAGGCGCTTCCGCTTGGTGATCATCAGCGTTTCTGCACCTTGTTAGGCCTAGTGCCCACACTTCCTTACTTGCTGTAGGCTTTGTTTGTACTGTGATCTATATATATTCCTGCATGCTTGCTCTGGTAGGTAGAGATCACTGTGCTGTTGTTGTTACGTATATATCTCTGAATGTGAACTGGCCTTGTGGCCTTTTGCTTGTGCTCAGACTTCGTGGTGACGTGATCCACCCTGAGCTGTGTTTTGTTTCTTCGCTTGACTGGATTTGTGACCGTTGCTTGCTCTGGCTATCCCACATTTCGCCTAGGAGGGTGTGTCAAATTATATATACTTGTTTAGGTTGTCTAGGCTGTATGGGGGTTAGCACTAGGGGGTACAGAAACTTTCTCGATACCCTAGTCTTGTACCCACCCCTTCACGGAATCCCATCATCCTTGCCTTAGTTCTTAATATCACTGAATCTGTTGCCATGTGGCAGGTGCGCAGATGTTCCCAGGACTGTTGCGCGGGCGCCCATTCGTTTTTGAAGGGGCGAATGCTCAGTTGTTCTTCGGGCGACAATTTCCGGATCAGGACGGTGAAGGCCAGGAGTGATTCGTTGTAGTATTGCGTCTTCTCCTGAGGTGAGCCGTTTGTTGGGAAGGGATATGATCCGTCGTAGTACATCCAGATCTGAGCGCCATGAGCGAGTAGTTCGAATTCGAAACTCCACGTGTAGAAGTCTTGTCCGTCGAAGGGCTTGGTAGTTCTGAGCTTCGACGTGGAGAGGAACTTGCTCTGCATTGAAGCCATTGCCTCGTAATGTGTTTGTTGTGCTTGAGCAGATCCTTGAGCTCCGCGGTTGTCGAAGGTGAAGGATCGTTCAGATCCAGCTCCTTGAGGATCGGGAGGTTTTCGGGCGTAACTTGAGCCGTCAATGCTCATGGGCTGGTGGCTCTCCAGTGCACTGATGCGGGAGATCAGCTGCTCGAGGAGCGCTATGTCCTCGGTCGTCGTAGTAGAGGCGACATTGGTGGAGGGTTGCATTGGGTTTTCCCCAGCCTCTCCGCAGTCTGCGCCTGGCATGTTGATGCCCTTGATGTCGTTGATGTTGAGGTTTAATTTCTAAAGAAGCTTTGTCGGAAGCCCCTTTTAGCAGATCCTATAATCCAAACTAGCTCTCATACCATGTTAGAGTGAGGATCTTGGACAGGATAGGAAGTGCTTTGGTAGAGTTGGTAGCGGAAGTCTTGTAAGAACTCAGATCATAGTGAATGTAAATGACCAAGTTGATTAAAAGATAGAATACAAGGAATATAAATAGTCCTAGTCTAGCCATGTACTCTAAGGGGTACATTCCCTTATTATACGGTAACTGTTTTACATGCATTTCTACAGTGACTCTGACTGTTGTACTGCCTTTCTTGTTACCGAGTCGCTGCATATAACCTGTACGGTTACGCCTGTTGCCATTCCTTGATGGTAAGTCAAGCGTCGGTCCAGATGGTCAACAGTGGCGACAGTTGACTCTTGCGACTGTTGACCTTCCTGCCCTTGTTACGGGCTGATCCGATACTGCGGTAGTTACTGCTTCGACAGAGTCAGGTGCGATACTACTGCACCTACTGGAATGCCAAGTACAATTTCCTTCACACTCCAACAATGGTTACATGTGAAGAGCTACATTATACACGGGGTAGAGACCGCCATCTATATTCTCATTCCTCCTGTTGCATACACTCACTAAAAAAAACACCTTCTTTATAGAACATCTTTAGCTCAAGCGATACGCTCCTTGATTTCCTTCAACCCATTTCAACCCCTGGGTGAAAGAGATGCCATGAGACCCTCTTCAAGGCACCTCAAATCAAAAGCCATATCTACAACGCTTTATTCACTCAAACATCGCTCTCCTCCGCAATCTCCTTCTCTGACTTCTTCCCAAACCCCTTGGGCGTGGCGCGGGGCGGCGACTTCATGGCGGCGCGGATCTCCGATGTGGCTGTCGGCCGCTTCACCGGCTCTGCTGCTGCCAGCTTCTCCATCTCCCTCTTGTCCTGCCAGTCCGTGTACGCCAGGTACGCCACCTGGGGAAGAGGTAGAAAGGAGAGGGGATAGCAGCAGGAAAGTGGAGAGCAGGGATGGATGAGAAGGAAATTCACCGGCTCCGCTGCTGCCAGCTTCTCCATCTCCCTCTTGTCCTGCCAGTCCGTGTATGCCAGGTACGCCACCTGGAGTGGGGGGAAGGAAAGGAAGTGGGAGCAGGAATGGGTGAAAGGGGAATTTCCCGGCTCTGCTGCTGCCAGCTTCTCCATCCCTCTCTTGTCCTGCCAGTCCATGTACGCCAGGTACCCCACCTGGAGTGAAGAGAAGAGAGAGAGGGGAGCAGCAGGGAAGAGGAGAGCAGGGATGGACGAAGAGCCCGCTTCACCGGCTCCGCTGCTGCCAGCTTCTCCATCTCCCTCTTGTCCTGCCAGGCCGTGTAAGATATCTCCCCAGCTCGTGGGGGGTAAGAAGGTTGGGGGGGGGGGAAGAGGGCGGGGGGGCGAGGGGTGAGAAAGAGGGCAGCGATGAGAGGAGAGGAGAGTGAAACAGAGGGGGGTTACAGGCTCCGCTGCCGCCAGGTACTCCAGCTTTCTCACCGCGAGCTGGGGGGGAAGTGGGGAGAAGACGGGGCAGATTTTTTAGGCGCCTCAGAATTCGCCCCAGGTACTCCAGCTTTCTCACCGTGGGTTGGAGGGGGAGGGGGGGGAAGACGGGGCAGAGACACAGAGGGGGCTCGAAGAGGGGAGTCACAGGCAGTCCGTGCACGCCAGGTACCCCACCTGACGCACTGAGGGCCTCTGATTAGAAAGGTGCATGATTTTGAGCCTTGAGACGTCTCAACAACTCCGCTGTTGCTAGCCACCTGCTCGTGGTAAAAGGCACAGGGGTGTGGGAGTGAGGGAAGGCGGGTGGAAGGCCGGGTGCGTGGGTTAGACGACAGGGTACGGGAACGGAGCAAGCAGAGATGGATAAGGGACAGGAGAGGCGTGACGAGGGAAGGAGATATCGTAAAGCGGTCGTATGGAGTTTCTCCACCTTCCCCTCACCCTGCCACCCCGAGTAGTGCTGCAACATGCCCCCCGTGCTCCTGGTGCGTGCATTGCTGGCACTGTGGCACGGACAGCAGGGGCGTATCGTCTGGGAGAAATTCACAGGCCAAATGGCCAGGACTGGAACAAGAGGTGTGCTTTCAGTGACCTGCGTTCAGTTTCCTTCCTGCCCGTAGGTTCCCTTTACAAAATTCTTTAAGGTTAACCACATTGGGCCAAATGTTGACCAACGTTGACTCGATAGCTGCAATCGAAAGCAGTACGGTTCCGAAGGTTCCTTCCTTGCTTGACAATTTGGACTTGAGAGTTCTCAAAAGTGTCTGACCACTGATTGAACCTCGAAAGGGCTTCGTGAATTTTTATCGTTCTATCTAATTTCAGGGAGGCACTCACCCCGCCAGTCAGAACGACCAATCCGACGACAGCGACGCCGAAGAGCAGCGAAATGATGCCGTTGGTAACGGGTTCGCCGCTGCCCGCAGCCGTCAGCACGTCGGCGCCGTTCTCGAAGAGCGGAACGGACTCCGCCAGGACGCGATCGGCGACGGTCAGCGGAAGCAGCGGGAGGAGAGATAGCAGGGAGAGTGGGAGAGAAGGAGGGGAGGCGACGGGCTGAACCGTAACGGGAGGAGCTGAGAATGACGCCGACGCACGAGCTTCGCTATTGTCACATTCTGAGGTGCGAGAGAGTTGACTGGAAGCCCGCGTGCATTCTACTGCGCGAGTGATGCTTCTTCTGGTTCTCGGAAAGGCATTGTGAAGGCTCGCGTGAAAGGCGGGCGTGGGACGTAATTGGCTGGCCGCGGCTCGGTGTTGATGGAGGGAGACACGGACAAGATTGCCCGCCGCGATGAGCGGGATAGCTGTGAGAACGCCCAGCATCGCGAGGACGGATCGCCGCACGACGCGGATTGACGAAGAAACGCGTACGACGAGCCGACGCGCTGACCTTCGATGTATTAGGGGTACGACACGTGAAATTTATTTCACCTGTCACCTATGTTCACTACCTGCAGCAAGCAAGGCCCAAGACAGCCAAGGGAAGGGAATTGGGGAAGGGAGGGAAGAGAAGTGTCCAGCCTACGCTCTAGGCTATGGGAGCAGTTTTGGTTCCTGCCACGTGTATATTCCGAGATTGTCAGGGGCTTCGGAAGCTTCGGGATGCAATCAGGCTGTGCCACGTTGGCCTGGTTGGCTGACCAGCGTATTGGTCCTTACAGTCTTGTTCCACTGTTGATGAGTTGTTACGGGTGCAATGAATCGAAGTTGCGAGAATTGCACTAAGGTGTCAAACGAGTACAAAATGTGAGCGAACATTTATACGCGAAACATGCAAACGGTAACGCGGTGCATGCGAGCTAGCTAGTGCTATGCTGGAGCGAGGCTCGGGCTAGTTCCGAGGCGTAGGCCGACACGGCCAGGCCAGCAGAGCGAGGTTTGGTGAAACAGTGCGCGCGAAGTCGGCGAAGCCCCGTTAGCAGTAACGGACGAACAACGACTGCTGCTGTATGCGATGTTGCAGGGTGGGAGGCAGTTGGTTTGTGGTTGGGATGTAGGGGCGAAGCAGGCTGACGTGGAACGAAGGGCTGATGTACCAGTCGGTCGGTAATAGTAGGTGCACGGTTACTGGCGTGATCATGTGGCTGATTTGGAATGGGCCACAGTAGCGCGGTTGGAGTTTTGGTACGTCGGGCAGTCACAAATTATGGTGTCGAGTAGTACATAATCCCCTGACTGGTATGTGACTGGGCGGCGGTGGCGGTCAGCGTTGCGCTTAGCGATGACATTTGCTTTTTTAATTGCTCCTGCGGCTCTGGTGCGGGCAGCTTGCAGAATTTCGGCGAATTGCTATGCATGTGGTGTTGGGTTGTCCGGACTCGGCGTCATGGGCACTGTAGGGTTCTGCCCGTAGTTCAGGTAGAAGGGGGACTGCTGCGTCGTCGCTGACGTGGCATTATTGTACGCGAACTTGATCAGCGGCAGCTGCTGCTCACAGGTAGTGGGGTCGTCGCACGTGGCACGGATCAACTGCTCCATCGTCTGATTCGTCCGCTCCGTTTGACCGTCGGTCTCGGGGTAGTATGACGAACTGAACTGTAGCCTGGTCCCAAAGTGCTCCCAGAGGTTCTTCCAGAAGTTGCTGGTGAACTTCTCGTCCCTGTCGCTCATAATCGCTGCTGGTATCCCGTGCAGGCGAACACCGGCTGCGATGAACAGACAAGCGGTTTCCTCGGCTGAGATCGACTTTTTGCACGCAGCGAAGTGTGCCATCTTCGTCAACCTGTCAACGACGACCATCACCGCGTCGTTACCCCCAGGGTTCGAAGGTAACCCTGTGACGAAGTCCATGGTGACCTGCTGCCAGGCGCGCTCGGGCGGTGGTATCGGCTGCAATTGACCCGCCTTCCGCTTCCTCGAGCTCTTCATCACCTGACACGTAGGGCACGAGCCCACGTGCTGCTGCACGTCGGTCAACAGCTCCGGCCAGTAGTAATACCGCTGCAGTTGCTGTCGCGTTTTTTCTGCCCCAAAATGTCCCGAGGTAATTCCGTCGTGTGCCTCCTGCAGTAGCAGCTCCCTCAGTAGTCAGTACACGAGTATCCAGATGCGGTTGGTGCCTGTTTTTACGTAATAAACTCATTTAGCTTCTGCTAGTTGCTGTGAGATTCCAGTCGTGAAAAATGGGTCGGTCCGGTATATGTGGCTGAATAGTGTCAGAGGTCCACTGGTGATCCCCGATCGATCCTAGGGAAGGGTTACAGGCACGATTGCCTGGGGGGTTATGGGCGCACTGACCCGCTACTGAAACAAGCCCTTTTATCCCAATGGTCTAGTGGTTGGGATTCTGAGATGGTATCCAGAGCGAAGGTCTCGGGTTCGAATCCCGGTGTATGCACTCCGGGCATCCCAGTGCGGGGGGGTGTCAGAGGTCCACTGGTGATCCCCGATCGATCCTAGGGAAGGGTTACAGGCACGATTGCCTGGGGGGTTATGGGCGCACTGACCCGCTACTGAAACAAGCCCTTTTATCCCAATGGTCTAGTGGTTGGGATTCTGAGAAATAGGCCTGTTAAAAGCGGGTTGGTCTGGGCGAGTAGGATGGCGTGGAGTTGGGCGGTAGGGCGGGTGAGTGCGTCGGCGATGTTGGATGCGCCTTTCTTGTGCGTAACCGTGTAGTTGGACTCGAGGTAGTCCAACCAGCGAATCTGTCGTCGATTGAGATTCGGTTGGGCGTATAAGTACTGTAGTGATCGGTGGTCTGTCCGTACTGTCACGTCGGCGCCACTCAGGTAACACCGCCAAACCTTGAACGCGTGCACGATCGCCAACATTTCGCGGTCGTGTATCAGGTAGTTGCGTTCGGGCGGGTGCAGCTTGCGGGACTCATACGCGATTGGCTGGAGGCCATTCTCGAAATCCTGCAACAGTACTGCTCCCACAATGACGAGCTCGAACGGATGGTGTGGGTCTGCTGTCAAGGTTTCTAGCAAGGCTTAGGAGCCATGGCTAGTGAGTTCGAGTTGAGAGGAAAAGTGTCGAGAGAAAAGGGAGATTCACTATAGGTTCAAGGGTACAAATATGAAAGAACAAGCAAGAAAGGTGCACCACCAAATAGGAAAACGCTATAATTACTGTAACCAATCCTACACGCAATTACAAAAAGAAAATATTAAATTATATTTTCCGACATCTGCGATGTGAAGCACGGGCGGTGAGCACAAAATGTTTTCGAGGGCCGAGAAGGCAGCTTGCTCTTTCTCCCCCCACGTGTACTCAACCCCCTTCCTCACCAGGCCTGTCAGCGGGGCAGTCAGCTTCGCCATGTTGGGGACGAACCGGCGCACGTAGTTGACGAACCCCAAAAAACTCTACAACTCGGTCAAGTTGGTCGGCGCGTGCCATGCTTGAATCGTCGCGATTTTCTTCGGGTCTATTTCCACTCGTGCAGCTGAAATAACGTGTCCCAAAAACTCTAGGCGGTCGTGTAAAAACTCACACTTAGACGCTTTTGTGAGTAGGCGGTTTTCACTCAGTATTTTAAAACCTGCTTTGATATCCTGTAAGTGTTGTGGTCTGTCAGGGCTGTAAATCAGTATGTCATCCAGGTATACTATGACACACTTATCTAAGAGCGGGCGGAAAGCATCGTTCATGGTCATTTGAAAAGTGGCGGGAGCGTTGGTCAATCCGAAGGGCATGACGGTGTATTCGAAGGATCCGTAGCGTGTGCGAAATGCGGTCTTAGGGCAGTCGGGCGGGTTGACACGAATCTGGTGGTAACCCCCTCGAAGGTCGATTTTCGAGAAAACCCGGGCTGTGCGCAGTTGGTCGATCAGTTCGTCGGCTCGCGGGATGGGGTAACGGGATTTGATGGTAACCCTGTTCAGTGTTCGATAGTCTATGCACATGCAAAATCCCCCGTCTTTTTTCGATATGAACAGTATCGGTGCTGCGAAAGGCGACGAACTAGGGCGAATGAATTCCTTCTCGAGTAGGTAATCGAGCTGCTTCCTCAGTTCGTCCAGTTCGGGCTGGGTCAGTCGAAACTGTCGCTATACTGTTGGCTGTGCCCCTGGTTCTAACTCTATCCTATGGTCGTGCGGTCACTGAGGTGGCAGTCCCGTCGGTAAATCGTCCTGGAAAATGTCGCTGTACTGCTTCAACAGTGCTGCCAGGTCACTCGGTACGTCGGCCAGCAGTTTCTGTAAATCCCCTCCTTTGTCTGCTGCCTCGGCTTCCCGAATGGCGACCGCGTACACGTCAGGTCCTGCCGCTACGGCGTGTTTTATCGTGATCGCGTTAACACACACCGACGAAGACTCAGGCGAGCCCTAGCGAGGTAGGTGAGAAGAAACGAGAATGAAATGACTAAGTGAAAGTTGGGTACAAATACAACCCTAGAAAGCTGTACCCCATATGTGCTACCCCACTATAGCCTATAACAGCTATGTCATACAAATCTGACACACCCCCATAGGCAAAGTGGGGGAGAACAAGGGGTCACAAGACCAGTCAAGCAAAGCAAAGCAAAGCTCAGGGTGGATCACAAAGTCACCACACATTCCGAGCACAAGTTCAAGGCCAGACGGCCAGTTCACATGCAGGAGCACACATATATATATAAAAGGCTCAACAAGCAAGAGCAGGAGTATATATATGTGACAGTACAAGCAAGGTCAAGAAGTGAGCAAGTGAGGCAAGACAGGCACAAGACCAAGCTGAATACAGAAGCGCTGATGATCACAAGGCGCAAGAGCCTTAGTGAAGATATCAGCAGTGTTGGCCTCAGAGGTCACGTACGCAAGTCGCAACTGACCACGCTGCTGCAGCTCACGAGCAAGAAAGTAGCGGAGAGCAATGTGCTTCGTTCTGTGCTCCAGGCGCTGCTCCCGACACAAGGCCAGCATGGCCTTGTTGTCTACGTACAGCACTGGAGGAAAATGAGGCGGCTCTCCGAGGTCAGTCAACAGGTAGGTGAGCCAGCGTAGCTCTTGAGCAGCCATGGCTCCGGCGTAGATCTTAGCCTCACAACTAGAGCCGAGAACAGAAGACGAGCGAGTAGCCCGCCACGAAACAGAGCCGGAACCAAGGCTGAAGGTGTAACCTTGTGACGACCGCTGTGTAGCCTGGTCGTCAGCCCAAGAAGCGTCTGCGTGCCCAGTGAGGACCACTGGACTCTGCCCTCCAGCGTCTCCATGCCCGACGTACTGCACAAGTAGCGCAACACCCTCTTCGCTGCAGCCATGTGCTCTGGTATGTGTCTCCCAGGAGCAACATAGCGTGCAAGAATGCTAAGAGGGTATGCAAGGTCAGGTCGTGTGCAGGTCATCAGGTACATGAGGCAGCCAACAAGCTCTGGGTACGGGCCACTCGACTCTACGGACTCATCCGAAGGTAGAGCTGAGAGCGAGTGGCGAGTAGACAGAGGAGTGGCCTGAGGCGAGGAGTACGTGAAGCCGAAGCGCTGAAGGACCTGCTGCACCATGTGTGACTGAGTCAGGGTAATGGTGCGGCGTGCTCTGTCCCGGGTGATCTGCAAGCCAAGGTAGCTGCGAAGTTCACCCAGGTCTGTGCACGTGTGTCTCATCTGCAGCTCGGACTTCACGGCGGCAAAGAGGTGTCGGTGCGTAGAAACAGCGACGGGTCGGCAGTAGAGGGAGCAAACCCAAGAGCCGCAAGCGTAGTCCTCAGTGTGTCGTGCCACTCACGCTGTGCCTGGCGGAGACCGTAGACTGGCCGTCGGAGGCTCCACTGGGTGCCAGGAGGAAAAGTCCCAGTGAAGCCAGGTGGACGGCGCAGCCACATCTCCTCGTGCAAGCTACCCTGCAAGAAAGCAGTGCTGAAGTCAAGGGAGTGAAGCTCGTAGTCACGCTGAGCGGCAACGTGTAGCAGCACCCGAAGAGTGGTTATCTTCGGGGTGGGAGAGAAGGTCTGAAAGTAGTCAACTCCTTGCCGCTGACTGGAGCCACGAGCCACGTACCGCGCCTTGAAGACAGGTGGAGAACCTGGCGGCCGCTTCACCCTGAAGATCCACATGCCATTGACGATGTTCGCCCCAGGTGGGGGAATCGCGTCAACGTAGGTGTCTGTGGACTTCCAGGAAGCCATCTTTGTATCCATAGCTGCCTGCCACTGAGAGGAGTAGGGACCCTCTACGGCCTCCGCGTAAGAGCGCGGAGTCGGTATGTCAAGTGCATCCGGGTCTCCCTCAGGGCTAAGCAGTACGGACACGAGATGAGGTGAAGCAGCAGCCCGACACTGGAACTCCTCCTTCCTGTCCTCAAGGACGTCCGTGCCAAGAGCACACCCACCCCCGACGGACGAAGGACAGACAGACGCAGACTCAGCAACAAGACTAGCAGCGTAGTCTAGACGACAGCGAGCAGCAAAGTCGACGAGCTCAGCAACTAGAGCAGACGCAGCAGTGAACTCAAAGGAGGGGTCAGTGACGACAGTAGCAAGGAGACGCGTGACAGTAGGACTGGCAGCACGAAGAGAGTCCGACTCCGGGTCGGCAAGGGCAGGAAGAGAGGACGCAGGAGGAGAAGGCAAAGGGACACGGAGAGGAGCAGAGGACGGACGTAGAGACATCCGGTGTGTGCCAGGGACAGGAGGAGGACGCTGACGCGAACCTTGACCACTAGTGCGAGCAGCACGAACAGGCGACGCAGGACGAGACTCAGGCTCACGACGCTCAGCAAGACCTCCAGTAGGACCAGTGTAGGGAGAAGGAGCAGGTAGTGGGGAGGCCGGCGGGAACTGTGACTGGGACTGGACAGGCGGTGGACACTCTGAGGGAGGAGGAAGCTCAAGAACCTGCTGAAGGAGCGGAACGAAGTACGGCCAAGGCCGCGCGGCGACTCCAGACACAGCAGGGATAGCACCAGCACCACCAGCGGCAGCACCAGCGCCAACAGCACCTCCAGCTGCAGTACCTCCAGCAGCACCAGCAGCAGGAGTGCCGCTAAGACTGAGAGCAGCGGCCTCAGCGCCAACACCCTCAGCAGCTCCAGCTCCAGTCGTGCCCGTAGGCCCAGCAACTCCAGCACTCTCAGTACGAGCACCTCCGGGACCGGCGGCACCAGCACCCTCAACAGCCGAAGAAGCTCCAGCTCCAGCAGTACGCCTCCAGCGCCGAGCAAACCACTCGCGCAGCTCCTGTGAAGAGAGTAGCTCCCGCCGAGACGAAGCGCTCGGAGAACCTCCAGGCCCAGCACCGCCAGACGCCACACGAGCAGGCCCAGCGGCCGCCGGCTCCACACCCCCAGGCTCAGCAGCTCCAGACGTGGCAACCCCACGCTCAGCACCTCCAAACGTAGCACCCCTAGGCTCAGCACCCCCACGCTCAGCACCCCCAGGCGGAGCACCCCCAGGCTCAGATTTACTAGTCTCAGCACCCCCAGGCTCAGCACTACCAGTCTCAGCACCCCCAGGCTCAGCACCCCCAGTAGTACCACCCGAAGGCCCAGCACCCCCAGGCGTAGCACCCACACGCTCAGCACCAGAGGCACCAGTAACCTCGACAGGCTCGACTGCGTCTACCTGGGACACACCTGAAGGGGCAGGACCCTGAGGGGGGAGGGGGTCTACCGGGGGGGGACCTGGCACAAGGAAGAGCGGTGGCGGGGGGAGGGAAGGAGTGCGGTAGGGGAAGAGGCGGTAGTAGGGGACCGACTCGTCAAACTTGAGGTCCTGGGAGGACAGAACACGACGAGAGGTGGGGTGGTAGAACTGCCACCCTGGCGCGTCAGGGGGGAAGCCAAGGAAGACGCAAGGAGCAGCACGAGGGGACAGCTTGTCCGCAAACAAGTTGCGGACAAACGCCCGAGTTCTCAAGAGACGGAACGCAGACGCATCGCCTACCTTCCCCGTCCACAGCAAAGCTGGGGAGGTCTCCGGCATGGGCCGCAGGTGAGGGCGACGGGGCCGCAACTGAGGGCGGCGGGGCCGCAAGTGAGGGCGGCGGGGCTGCAGGTGAGGGCGGCGACGGGCTGCAACTGAGGGCGGCGATGGGGCCGCAACTGAGGGCGGCGGGGCCGCAACTGAGGGCAGCGGGGCCGCAGGTGAGGGCGGGGGGGGTGGTCAGCAAGTGAGGGCGGCGTCGGGCCGCAACTGAGGGCGGCGACGGGGCCGGACCCGAGGGCGGCGGGGCCGCAACTGAGGGCGACGGGGCCGCAACTGAGGGCGGCGGGGCCGCAACTGAGGGCGACGGGGCCGCAACTGAGGGCGGCGGGGCCGCAAGTGAGGGCGGCGACGGGCCGCTTAGGGTGGCGACGGGCCGTGAAGGGCGGCGACGGGCCGAGTAAGGGCCACGTAAGGGAGGCCGCTAGGGGCGACGCGACGGGGCCGAGGGGGCCTAGGAAGGGCGCAACAGTAGAGAGAGCACACGAGGCGCGACTCGGGCCTAAGGAAGCGCGCTCCGGGCAGGAATTTTTTTTTTTGACTTGGTGGGCCCTAAGAACAGTTCCCACGAGGGAACCTGCTCGATACCATGAGAAGAAACGAGAATGAAATGACTAAGTGAAAGTTGGGTACAAATACAACCCTAGAAAGCTGTACCCCATATTTGCTACCCCACTATAGCCTACAACAGCTATGTCATACAAATCTGACAGTAGGGCGATGTTGTTACTGTTCACTCGCACGGTGCAGTCACCCGTCGTCCAGTCAATTCGCGGATTGTGTCGTCGCAGCCAATCACGTCCGAGTAAAATATCGGTTCCGTCGAGGGTCGTTGCAAGCATTTCCTGGCTAAACGTGAAGTTACCCCCACATCGAATCCGAACCCGGTCTACGCGTTCCCGTATTACCTGCGGCGTGCCGTCTACCAGTCATGCGTCGATCTCAGGTAAACATCTGTCCAGTGGCAGTCGCAATTTTCGTGCTGTAGCAGTGTTGATGAGGCTGTGGCTAGCTCCCCCGTCTACAAAGATTTTAACTAAGTCCGTCCCGATTTTCCCACTAAGCAGTATGGGGCTCTCTACTGTAGTCCCCTCCTTATTCGACCGAGTGTGGTCGATTGCGTGAACCGGCACAATCACTCGGTGAGGGTCGGTTGGGTCGGGCGAGCGGCGTGACCTGTCAGTAGAGGGCCCGTCTGCTACTTACTCCCAGCGTCTCCCTGCTGCTTGGTCTATTTCTGTTGCTCAGCTTCCCCCTTTCCCTTAGCGTTTTCTGGGCATTCGCTCTTGCGATGTCCCGGCCGATTGCACGCAAAGCAGCGCCCTTTGAACGGTGCGGAAGCGGCATTTGCGGCGACGGCGCGTATCGTGGCGCCCTCATTCGTCCCACGAGGCCGATGTCCCCAATGGTTGCTTCCGTAGGATCCCGGTCTCGGTCGGCGGAAGAAATCAAGTTTCTCCGCCATAGCGAGAATTTCTTGAAAGTCGGTGACGCCGCAAAGCTGGATTTCCTGAGCAATGTCCTGCTTCAGGCCGCCGATGTAGCGGTCGATGTGCTCGCTCTCGTGCATATATCCCACCTGCTCGCATAGCGCCAGAAATCCGCTCGTGTAATCTTGGACGGAACCGAGTTGGCGCCAAGTGCGGAGCCTCTGTCGCGCCGCGATCGAAGCCGCGATTGGCTCGAAACGAGCGCGCAGACCTGCGCACCACTCGTCCCATGTGCGATACTGGGGCACCTCCACGAAATACGACGGCACCTAGGGTCTGGTTTGTCCTTCCCGTGTCGGTAGAGTCGCGTATTCCACCGGCTTCGTGACGATGACACGCCACCAGTCCATGGCGGGTCCTCGCAGCAATGACACGGAGTAGCGAAACTTCGCCGTATCCTCCGAGACGTAGTTCGCGTCGAAGAAGACGCTCAACGTGAAGAGCCACGCCTGAACGGTAGGACCACCCCGCTGACTTGGGTCAACGCATGGCGAACGCTGCGGCTTTAGCGGCATCGGCGACGGAAGAGTTGATTCGCCGGCCGGCACCGAAATCGTGACTCGAGGCTGAGTCCTGGCCGCATTCGACGCGTCGGGGTGTGTCGTGCCGTGGTCGTCGTCTCTGTCATGGCGGACGACACCATCACTTGCGGCGCTCGCGGGTTGCCCCACACTTCCGTGCTGTGATGTCTGTGGTGCGGGCTGAATCGGAGTGCCAGGTGCTTAGGATTGTGCCCGTGTGAGGTCGTTTTGCAGGGACGAGCGTTCTGCCGTCAGCGTCGCAATTTCCTCAGCGCTCTCGCGGATTCGTCACAGCAGATCGTTCAAGTGCTCCTGCGTGAGAGTCGTGACGTCAATATGTTCAGCCATTTCAAAGGGCGTCGGCTCGTCTTAGTCTAGGCGCAGTCGTGGCTGCAAGCGTTTACGAGAGAACGCGAGGACAACGACTCCTAGGTGCTAAGGTACGTGCGTCCCTTCGAGTGAAAAATCAAAAGTTGATTTCTTGGGGTGCGGAGATGCGCGGTCCGAAAGGAAAGAGGCTTTGATAACCAAGTGTTACGGGTGCAATGGATGGAAGTAGCGAGAATTGCACTAAGGTGTCAAACGAGTACAAAATTGTCAAGAATAGAAGTGTTGGTGTCATTGATGTGAGTTGGGTAACATATAACAAACGCTAACCTCCGCACCTCCTAAGACAAACCTCACTACAGGCTACAAATTTTGACACACCTGTCGAGAGTAATAGAAATGAAGAGTTAAAAGGTGGGGCCTAGGCTTAGTAGCCTAGGCCCGAACTTAGGTATCGAGCGGTATTTTCCTTAGGAGTGATGTCGAGTGAGTTGAGAGAGAAATTGGTGAAAAGGTGGTTCCACTATAGGTTCAGGGGTACATATAGCATAGAAACAAAATAAGGTGCACCACCAACAAAAGTTTACATAACTACACTAACTACAACTACAAGCAATTATAAAACATGACAAAATATTTCGACACGCCCCCTTAATGCTTGTAGGTAGGTATGTAGTTACAGCAACAGCAGGTACCCCTACCATCTCCTCACCCTCCTCCATCCCCTCCCCCACACTGCTGCAGAAGCAGCAGAGAAAGGGGGAAGAGAGGAGAGGTGGAGGGACGGCTGCTTGTTGCCTCACACCCGCCACCCCGGTACCACTCCCCCTCCTCACCCACATCCTCACACCCTCCTCCCCCAGCGGCAGCTGCAGCGGTGGGACTGAAAGAAGGAGGAGGGAAAGGGAGAGAGTTGACCCCACGCTCCAACACCCTCCACCCCCATACCCTCCTCCCCAAGGCTGCAGGGAGACAAGAGAAAGGGGGGGGTGGGAAGGAAGAAAGCCGCAGAGCGGCGAAGAGGCGTCGGTGCAGATGGGTCAGGGGCGGCAGCAGGGAGTGCAGGGGCGGAAAGGCCCGTCGCGGGCCAGTGCCACGGGGCGCACGACGGGTAGAATAAAAGGGCCCGATCGTGTGCCTCGGGGCACACGACGAGCAGGGCACCATCGTGTGCCACGGGGCGCACGATGGGCAGTAGAAGGGCACCGTCGCGTGCCACGGGGCGCGCGACGGGCAGGGAAGGAGTCACACGCCCGTGGGCGGGACAAGGTAAAAATAAAACCGTCACGCGCCCTAGGCGCGCGACCGTAAAATCTTAGCAGCGGAAGTAAAGCGGGCCCACAGGCCAGGACGAACACTAAGCTCCGATAACATGTCGAGAGTAATAGAAATGAAGAGTTAAAAGGTGGGGCCTAGGCTTAGTAGCCTAGGCCCGAACTTAGGTATCGAGCGGTATTTTCCTTAGGAGCGATGTCGAGTGAGTTGAGAGAGAAATCGGTGAAAAGGTGGTTCCACTATAGGTTCAGGGGTACATATAGCATAGAAACAAAATAAGGTGCACCACCAACAAAAGTTTACATAACTACACTAACTACAACTACAAGCAATTATAAAACATGACAAAATATTTTGACAACACCCCCATAGCCTAAGTGAGGGGTGTCTAGTAAAACCAAAAGTGTACGATCACAAGACCATTCACAAAGATACAAAGCTCAGGGTGGATCACAACGTCACCACAAGGCCAGTCCAAGAGTTCACAAGTGTGTATAGCAAGAGTACAAGCAAAGCAAACAGTAAACTCAAGCCTATAAACGACTAGAACCTGTGTGAGCAAGGCCTAACTGCACACAACACCTATGGTGGTCACAAGGCGGAATCGCCATGGTAAAGATGTCTGCAGTGTTGGCCTCGGACTCCACAAACTCGAAGCGAGCCTGTCCACGTCTCTGCAAATCTTGCAGAAGGAAGTACCTGACGTGAATGTGCTTCACTCTGCTCTCCAGTCGCGGCTCACAACAGAGGAGAATCGACGCCTTGTTGTCAGTGAACAAGGTCGGTGCAGAGCTCGGCCGCTCACCAAGGTCAGCGAGCAAAAACGTCAACCAACGCAGCTCCTGTGCCACCATAGCACCAGCGTAGATCTCAGCCTAAGGTGTAGAGGTCGAGACTGAAGAGGAGCGCATGGACCGCCAGGAAACAGCTCAAGAACCTAAGCTGAAACAGTACCCCTGAGTAGACCTGTGAGTCTCAGCGTCGTCAGCGTAAGAAGTGTCAAACACTATATGTGTTATTATTGTGTAGGCTATAGTGGGTTAGCCTTTAGGGGGTACACAAAGTTAGGGTTTCCTACTTGTACTCCAAATTTCATAGTTCAATCACTTCTTTTTCGTAACATGGAATCAGAGCAGGTCCTCCGCTAGGACCGATTCCTAGGGCCCACCACTACTGCTATCTGCTCGTGCCCTCATGCGCCCTACTGTCGGAGCGCCTTCGAGCGCCTCCCCCCCTAGCGCCCTCGTGTGCCCCGTTTCTCGCGGCCCCCTAAGGCCCCACGACCCGCAAGCGGCCCCTTAGAGGCCCAATTGACCCCGCGCGCCGCCCCTTAGCGGCCTCGTCGGCCCCGGTTACCCCGCGCGTCGCCCCCCTTAGAGGCCCCAGCCGGCCCCGTTGACCGCCTGAGCCGCCCCTTAGCGGCCCCGCTGGCCCCGTCGACCCCGTGTGTCGCCCCCTTAGAGGCCCCTGCCAGCCCCGTCGACCTCACTGGCCGCCCCTTAGCGGCCCCGCTGGCCCCGTCGACCCCGCGCGTCGCCCCCTTAGAGGCCCCTGCCGGCCTTGTCGACCTCACTCGCAGCCCCTTAGCGGCCCCGCTGGCCCCGTCGACCCCGCGCGTCCCACCCTTCGAGGCCCCAGCCGGCCCCGTCGACATCAAGAGCCACCCCTTAGCGGCCCCCTTTGCCCCGTCGACCCCGCGCGTCCCACCCTTAGACGCCCCAGCCGGCCCCATCGACCCTACGAGCCGCTCCTTAGCGGCCCTACTGGCCTCGTCGACCCCCGCCACTTAGCGGCCCTCCCCTGGCCCCGTCGACCTCACGCGTGACCCCCCCCTTAGAGGCCCCAACTGGCCCCGTCACCTCTACGAGCCGCCCCTACGCGACACCCACGGCCCCGCCAGAATGAGCCGCCCGGACCGAGCAGCCTGAACCGAGCCGCCCAGCCCGAACCGAGCCGCCCGAACCGAGCCGCCCAGCCCGAACCGAGCCGCGCCGCCCGAACCCAGCCGCGCCGCCCTACCCAAGCCTCGCTGCCCGTACTGGACCGAACCGCCTTACCTGAGTCGCCCGGCCTACTGTTTTTTAAGGGGAACTTACTGCTACTACTGCTACTCTGCTGCTACTATGGCTAGCCCTCCAGTGCTAGCTTTCGATGCTGAGGGCCGCCCAATGAAGTTCGATACCTGGCTAGATGACCTACACCTCTTCCTACAGCTCACTACCAAGGAGGACATCTCACTGTACGATCACGCCCTAGGCCATGCTACTGCTCCTGCTGCTACTGCTGACAGCACTGCCCGCTCACAGTGGCAGACTCGTGATGCCCACGCTCGCTTCGCTATTCGCAACTCCCTGCCGATAGACGAGCGCGAGCACTTTGGCCAGCACAAGACTGCACAGGCACTGTACATAGCTATCGTTGCCCGCTACTCCTCACCTGCCTCTGCCGCGCTAGGCCGTCTCTCCCTCCCCTACCTGTTTCCCGACCTGGCCTCGTTCCACACAGTCGCTGACCTCATCACGCACCTCCGTACTAGTGAGGCCCGCTTCAGTGCCGCCATGCCCGATGAGTTTCTTGCCACGCACCCCCCCCACTCTGGCTCACTCTCTACCACCTAGTCACCCGCCTCCGTGACACTCTGCGTGCTGTCAGGGATCACTTCCTAGCTCACTGCCCCACTGAGCTCACCATTGCCCTCCTCGAGAAGGAACTGCTTGCAGTTGAGACTAGCATAGTCGCTGTAGGTGCCTCTCGTGGAGACCCCCGCACCCCTTTCTTCGAGGGGTGTTCCCCTTCCCCCCTTCTTCCCTCTGTAGCATCTGCTTCTGCTGTCGACCTCCTTGGTGCTGAGAAGGTCGAAACTGCGTCTGCTTCGAGCTGGCGCCGCAGCGGCAAGGGCAAAGGGGGCAAGGGAGGCGGAGGTGACGGCGGGGGAGGCGGTGGTGGGGGTGGTGGCGGCGGTGTGGGTGGTGGTGGGACTGGTGGGGCTAGTGGCAGCGGTGGGGGTGGTGGCGGCAACGGCGGGGGCGGTGGCAGAGGCGGGGGTGGTGGTGGGGGCGGCGGTGGACGCGGCGGCGGCAGGGGAGGAGGTGGTCGAGGCGGTGGTGGCGACAGTGGTGGTCGTGGAGGCACTGGCGGTGGCCAGAGCCCACAGCACTCTCCGTCGCCCCAGGAGCTCCGTGAGTGGTACACTCGGCACGCGGGGGGGGGGGGGGGGGGTGGCCTTAGCTGCACGTACGTCATCCGCACTGGTGACCGCACTTGTCAGACGTGTGGGAGGGCGCACCCCACGCAGCGCTGCTTCTCACGCCTTGATGACGCTTGGCGTACTCAGTTCCCTGACGCCACTGAGCTGCCCCGCTGGGCTGATCTGATGAAACAAAACATTGATATCTTTGCTCTAGACTTTGATGCTATTCTCTCTGCCATATATGTGATGTCTATTAGTGGAGAGGGTGCCCAGTACCTGAGTGTTCCGCCCGACCCGGGCATTCGACCAGGTGAGGCTACCGCTCTAGGTGCTAGAGTGTCTGCTACCCCAGGTGCTGGTGAGGCTGCTGCTCTAGGTGCTGGTGCGTCTACTGAGTCGATTGAGGCACTGCACACCTTTACACTAGACTCAGGTGCCTCCCGCTGTTTCTTTCGTGACCGCACGGCTCTTGAGAAGCTTGCTTGGCCCGTTGCAGTCTCTCTCGCTGATCCCTCTGGGGGTCCAGTCCTTGCGACCTCCTCCAGTGTCCTCCCCTGTCCGGCCGTCCCGTCGGGCACACTGTCCGGTCTCTATCTCCCCTCGTTCTCTACGAACTTGGTGGCGGGTAGTGCGCTCCAGGACAGGGGTGTCCACCAGTTCACCCCTGCCTACGAGCGCGTGACACACTGCACGTGTGCTCGGACGGGCCGTCACCTGGCGACCTTCACACGGCAGCCGGGGTCGGACCTGTACACACTGACTACTGAGTCCCCTCAGGTAGCTGCGGCTGCGTCTGCGTCAAGTCAGCTGTCGGCTCCCTGCTCGTGCCGCTCTCTGGCACACGAGACGGTCCTCTGGCACCACCGTCTTGGTCACCCGTCCGTGCAGCGCCTTCGAGCAATGCACAAACGGTACCTTGTCTCTGGTCTTCCCAGGGTTCTCCCTCCCCTCCCACCCTCACCTGCTCCTCCCTATCTTCCCTGAGTAGAGGGGCGGCAGCGCGCCGCTCCTCACTCCTCCTTGTTTCCCCCGACGACTGCTCCCTTGTAGACGCTCCACATGGACGTGTGGGGCCCAGCCCGCGTCTGTGGTCAAGGTCAGGAGAGGTCATTCCTGATAGTTGTTGACGACTACTCGCGCTACACCACGGTCTTCCCCTTGCACACCAAGGGTGAGGTCCCTGATGTTTTGAGCCCTTGGATCCGCGCTTCTCGTCTCCAGCTCAGCGAGCGTTTCCACTCGGACTTTCCTGTCCTGCGCTTGCACTCTAACAGAGGCGGTGAGTTCTCCTCCGACCTCTTGGCAGCCTACTGTGCGGAGCATAGCATCCGCCAGTCGTTCACGCTTCCGGCCTCTCCACAGCAGAATGGGGTTGCTGAGCGCCGCATTGGCTTGGTAATGGAGGTCGCTCGTACCTCCTTGATCCATGCGGCTGCCCCCCACTTTCTGTGGCCGTTTGCACTCCGATACGCTGCGCATCAGCTCAACCTCTGGCCCCGTGTCTCCTTGCCGGAGACTTCCCCGACACTGCGTTGGATGGGAGAGGTTGGCAATGCGTCGCGTTTCCGGGATTGGGGATCTCGGGCTTTTGTTCGCGATACGTCAGCGGACAAGCTCTCCTCCCGTGCTGTTCCATGTGTCTTTCTCGGCTTTGTCCTGGACGCGTCTGGTTGGAAGTTTTACCACGCCGCCTCGCGCCGTGTCCTCGCCTCTCAGGACGTCACCTTTGACGAGTCGTTACCCTTCTACCGCCTCTTCCCCTACCGCACTGCCCCGCTCCCTCCCCCGCCTCTCTTCCTTGCGCCAGGTGCTGCTGCAGTAGACCCCCTCCCCCCTCAGGGTGCCACTCCCTCAGGTGTGTCCCAGGTAGACCCGGTTGAGCCTGTCGAAGTAGCTGTCGACTCTCGTCCTGCTCGGGGTGCTGAGCCTGCATGTGCGGAGCCTGGGGTTGCGGAGACTTGGGGTGGTGAGCCTGGGGGTGCAGAGTCTGGGGGTACTGAGCCTGGGGGTGCGGAGTCTGGGGGTGCTGAGCCTGGGAGTAGGGAGCCTGCTTGTGCTGAGTCTGGGGGTGCTGAGTCTGGGGGTGCCTAGCCTGGGACTGCTACGCCTGGAGGAGCTCTCTCCTCACAGCAGCTGCGTGAGTGGTACTTACAGTACTGCAGCCTCACGAGCGGTGCTTCTGGAGCTAGGGGTGCTACTGGAGCTGGTGCTCGTGCTTCCTCGCCTAGGCGGGAGCTGCCCTCTCCCCAGCGTCTTCGTGAGTGGTACGCACGGCGCTGCAGTCTCAGGAGTGGCGCTCCTAGTGTCGCGGACCCTACTACTGGTGCTGCGGACCCGGGCGTTGGAGCTGCTGCAGACCCTGGCGTTGGGGTTACTACTGGTGCTACGGACCCGGGCGTTGGAGCTGCTGCTGGTGCTGCGGACCCTGGCGTTGGGGTTACTACTGGTGCTGCGGACCCAGGCGTTGGAGCTGCTGCTAGTGCTGCAGACCCGGGCGTTGGAGGTGCTGGGGGTGCTGCTGGAGCTGATGGAGGTTCTTGTGCTGTCTCTGCTGCTGCACGGGGCACCTCACGGCCGCGGCTGTACTTTGTTCCACTCCTTCAGCAGGTTCTTGGTTAGTCACCTCCGCCTTGTCCCTCTCCCTCTGTAGAGTGTCCACCGCCGGTCTAGTCGCAGTCACAGCTACCACCTGCCTCGCCACTTCCTCGTCCTTCTCCCTACATTGGTCCTACAGGCGGTCTCACAGAGCCTCGTCAGCCTGAGTCTCGCCCTGTGTCGCCTGCGTCCTGTCTTGAGTCCCTGTTCGTACTACTTCCACCAGTCGCCGTCCTCCGCGTGAGCGTCTGCCACCGGTCCCTAGCACACACCGGATGTCATTGCGTCCCTCCACTGCTCCACAGCGTGTCCTTGTGCCGTCTCCTCCTCAGTCCTCTCTTCCTGCTCTTGCTGACCCTGAGTCGGACTCTCTTCGTGCTGCCAGCCCTACTGACACGCGTCTCCTGGCCACTGCTGTCACTGACCCTTCTTTTGAGTCTGCTGCTGCGTTTGCCCTAGTTGCTGAGCTTGTCGACTTTGCTGCTCGCTGTCGTCTAGACTACGCTGCCACTCTTGTCGCTCAATCTGAGTCTGTCTGTCCTCCGTCTGTCGGGGGTGAGTGTGCTCTTAGCACGGACGTCCTTGAGGACAGACAGGAGGATCTTGAGTGTCTTGCAGCCGCTGCACCCCATCTTGTGTCCATGCTAGTTGCCCCTGAGGGAGACCCGGATGCACCAGACATCCCGACTCCTCGATCGTACGCTGAGGAGATCAAGGGTCCCTACTCCTCTCAGTGGCAGTCAGCCATGGACGCAGAGATGGCATCCTGGAAGTCCACTGGCACTTACGTTGACGAGGTTCCCCCTCCTGGGGCGAACATCGTCAGTGGCATGTGGATTTTCAGGGTGAAGCGGCCGCCGAGTTCTTCGCCTGTCTTCAAGGCTCGTTGCGTTGCTCGAGGCTTCAGTCAGCGAGAGGGAGTTGACTTCTTCTAGACCTTCTCCCCCACCCCAAAGATGACCACTCTTCGGGTACTACTGCACGCTGCTGCTCAGCGCGACTACGAGCTTCACTC
Source organism: Closterium sp. NIES-65 (assembly GCA_948144175.1). Lineage (NCBI taxonomy): Eukaryota > Viridiplantae > Streptophyta > Zygnematophyceae > Desmidiales > Closteriaceae > Closterium > Closterium sp. NIES-65. Next base: position 199,306 of record CANXME010002290.1, on the reverse strand, counting down.
TCTTGACTTCAGCACAGCTTTCTTGCAGGGCAGTCTGCACGAGGAGATCTGGCTGCGCCGCCCTCCTGGCTTCACTGGGTCGTTCCCTCCTGGTACCCAGTGGAGTCTCCGGCAGCCGGTCTACGGTCTCCGCCAGGCGCCACGTGAGTGGCACGACACACTGAGGACTACTCTTGCGGCACTTGGGTTCTCTTTTTCTACTGCTGACCCGTCGCTGTTTCTACGCACCGACACTTCGCTGCCGCCGTTCTACATCCTCGTGTACGTCGACAACTTGGTCTTTGCCACTGCTGACACTGAGTCTCTTGCCCACGTGAAGTCGGAGCTGCATAAGAGACACACGTGCACAGACCTAGGTGAACTGCGCAGCTACCTTTGCTCGCAGATCACCCGGGACAGAGCATGCCGTACCATTACCCTGACTCAGTCACACATGGTGCAGCAAGTCCTTCAGCGCTTCGCCTTCACCTGGTCCTCAGCACAGGCCACTCCTCTGGCTATAGGTCACTCGCTCTCAGCTCTGCCTTCGGATGAGTCCGTAGAGTCGAGTGGTCCTTACCCAGAGCTAGTTGGTTGCCTCATGTACCTGATGACTTGCACTCGTCCTGACCTAGCATACCCTCTTGGCCTTCTGGCTCGCTATGTGGCTCCTGGTCGTCACCGAAAGGTGCACTGGGATGCTGCAAAGAGGGTATTGCGCTACTTGTGCTGTACATCAGGCATGGGGCTCGTGCTTGGAGGAGGGAGCTCAGTTGTTCTCACTGGGCACTCGGACGCTTCTTGGGCTGACGACCAGGCTACTCAGCGGTCGTCACAGGGTTACACCCTCAGCCTTGGCTCTGGTTCGGTTTCGTGGCGCTCTACTCGTTTGTCTTCGGCTCTCAGCTCCAGTTGTGAGGCTGAGATCTACGCCATAGCCATGGCTGCACAGGAGTTACGCTGGCTCACCTACCTGCTGACCGACCTTGGAGAGTGGCCTAGTTCTCCTCCAGTGCTGTACGTCGACAACAAGGCTGCCATTGCCTTGTGTCAGGAGCACAGACTAGAGCACAGAACGAAGCACATTGCTCTCCGTTACTTCCTTGCTCGTGAGCTTCAGCAGCGTGGTCAGCTTTGTCTGCACTACGTGGCCTCTCAGGCCAAGACCGCTGATGTTTTCACCAAGGCACTTCAGCCTGGTGATCATCAGCGCTTCTGTACTTTGTTGGGGCTAGTGCCCACTTTGTCTCACTTGTTGTAGGCTTTGCTTGTACTGTGATCTCTATATATTCTTCTGTCTGTTTGCTCTGCTAGGTTGAGATCACCCTTGCTGTCTGTACTAGTTATATATACTCCTGCATGTGAACTGGCCTTGTGGCCCTTTGGTTGTGCTCGGATTGTGTGGTGACGTTGTGATCCACCCTGAGCTTGCTTGCCTTTCTTGACTGGTCTTGTGACCCCTTGTTCTCCCCCAATTTGCCTATGGGGGTGTGTCAAACACTATATGTGTTATTATTGTGTAGGCTATAGTGGGTTAGCCTTTAGGGGGTACACAAAGTTAGGGTTTCCTACTTGTACTCCAACTTTCATAGTTCAATCACTTCTTGTTCGTAACAAGAAGAGTCACAGTGAACAGTAAGTACGACAGGCTGCTGCCCACCAAGAACTAGCCCCACGCCTGATGACGTCGCTAGGTACTTTGCCACCCTCACAGCTGCCGTCGAGTGAACAGGACGGTGCCTCCCTGGCGCAACAAAGCGAGCAAGGACGCTGAGAGGGAAGGCGAGGTCCGAGCGAGTACAAGTCATCAGGTACATGAGGCAGCCCACTAGCTCTGCGTAGGGACCATTGGACTCAAACGGCTCGTCAGGAAAGGGTCCAGTGAGTCTGTGTTCAACAGCAAGAGGTGTGCGCTGTACTGTGGAGTGCTGAAGCTCGAATCGCTGAAGGACCTGCTGCACCATGTGTGACTGTGAGAGTGTAATGGTGCGAGCAGCTCTGTCCCTGGTGATCTGCAGGCCAAGGTGGCGACGTAGCTCACCAAGATCAGTGCACGTGTGTCTCTTCTGCAGTTCGGACTTCACGTCTGCCAAGGCAACCGTGTCAGCAGTGGCGAAAACCAGGTCGTCGACGTAGAGTAGAACAAAGAACGGTGTGGAGCCACGACGAACGAACAGCGACGGGCCGGCAGACGACGGCTGAAAACCAAGGTCAGCGAGGGTAGAACGAAGGGTGTCGTGCCACTCACGAGGAGCCTGACGGAGACTGTAGACCGGTCCCCTCAGCCTTCCCTGGGTCCCAGGAGGGAAAGTGCCAGTGAAGGCAGAGGGACGATGCAGCCAGACCTCCTCGTGTAGGCTACCCTGAAGAAACGCAGTAGAGAAGTCGAGAGAGTGTAACTCGTAGTCTCTCTGTGCCGCTATGTGCAGTAACACCCAAAGAGTGGTCATCTTCGGGGTGGGCGCGAAGGTCTGAAAGAAGTCAACTCCCTCGCGCTGACTGAAAACTCTAGCCACGTAGCGCGCCTTGAAGACCGGAGGAGATCCCGGTGGCCGCTTCACCCTGTAGATCCACATGCCATCGACTACGTTCGCCCCAGGGGGGGGAACCTCGTCAACGTAGGTGCCTGTGGATCTGTAGGAGGCCATCTCTGCGTCCATGGCAGCTCTCCACTGAGAGGCCCAAAGCCCTGACACTGCTTCAGCGTAACTACGAGGAGTCGGTATGTCAAGGGCGTCGGGGTCTCCCTCAGGGGCGATCAGCATGGCACAGAGATGAGGGGAAGCGGCTGCTAGGAACTCTAGCTCAAACTGCCTGTCCTCTAGGGCATCACAGCCAAGGGCAAACACACCCCCGACGGCCAAAGGACTGGAAGGAGGAGCAGCCACAAGACTGGTGGCGAAGTCTAGGCGGCGAGTAGAGGCAAACTCAGGGATTGTGGTAGTAAGAGCGGAGACAGAGGACACAAAGGCACGAGGGTGGGTAACAAGAGAGGCGAGAACACGAGAGAGAACAGGACGGTACGTGCGGTAGTAGTCAGTGACAGGAGTAGAAAGCGAAGCAGCGAGGGCCGACTCAGGAGGAGACGGAAGCACAAACGGAGACGGACGAGGCGGACTACAACGAAGTAAGGCAGTACGAAGGTCAGTGAAGGGAACAGGGGACGAGGGACGAGCACGAGGGGAGCGACGAGAGGCCCATGTCTGAGAAGGAGGAGGGGACAACGAAGACTGAGAACGAGGGAAAACAACTGGAGAGGGGTCAGGAGGAGGAAGCGGAGGACCCGAAACAGGTGGAGTGGGGGAGGAGGAAGGAGAGCGGGAGGGGAGACCGAGGGCCCGAAGATCGGAGATAGGAGGAGGAGGCGGCGGCTGCTGCTGCTGCTGCTGCGGCGGTGGCGGCGGCTGCTGCTGCTCCTCCTACTGCGGTAGTGGCTCCAGCTCCTGTGCCTCCTGCTGCTGCGGTGGCTCTATCTGCGGCTACTGCTGCTGCTCCACCAGCCGCTGCAACTCTCTCTCCTCTCTCTCCAACTCCAGCTGCTCCTCACGGTCACGGCAAACACGAGCCTGGTGCTGGGTCGGGTAGGGGTGGGGGGGAGGAGTAGTGTCGAGGGCTGCGGCAGCCCCGGGACCGCCCTCCAAAGCACCTGGCGCACCACCCCCAGAGTCAGCACTACCAACAGCAACACGACCAGGCTCACCAGGACCCGAAGAGGGTGCACCCGCACCCCCAGACGTAGCACCCCCAAACTCAGCAAGACCAGCACCAGCTCCCAGAAGACAAGAGTCTCCTGCAACCATGGGCTTAGCTCCAGCTCCATCACCCCTAGAGCTAGCACCTCTAAGGCCCTATCCACGAGCACCGGCTCCCACAGGGTCTGCAGCAGGCTGCGAGGAGGACTGCGGGGAAGGAGGCTGCACATGAGGGGCTACCGAGGGGGGAGGGGTAGCCTGGGACACACCTGACGGGGCGGGACCAGGGGGGGGAGGCTGTACCAGGGGAGTAGGAGGGGGAGCGGAAGTCACGAAGAGAGGGGGAGGAGGAACCGGGAGACCTCGACTGGGGTACCAGGCGTAGTAGGGGGTGGACTCCTCGAAACGGACGTCACGGGAGTCAAAGAACCGGTGAGAGGGAGGGTGGTAAATGGTGAATTCACAGGAGTCCTCAGGGAAACCAAGGAAGACACAGGGAACGGCGCGAGGCAAGAGCTTGTCCGTGGAAGTGTCACGGACAAGAGCCAAGCAACCCCAGACACGAAACCTCGACGCAACACCAGGGGACCCTGTCCAAAGACTGGTCGGTGAAGCCTCTGGCCGAGAGACGCGTGGGGACTCTGGAAGCGTCCAGGACTGACGAATGCCCTGCTCGCGACAGAATCCAGAAAGAATGCCGGAGCGAAACTCACCCCACGGTCAGAGTGAAGACAGCTCACACGACGACCACGAGTGCCCTCAATGGTAAGCAACCACCTGATCAGCGTAGAAGTCGCCTCAGACTTCTTCGCCAGGGGGAACACTGTGGTGTAGCGGGAGTATTTGTTAACGACCACCAAAACGAAACGCTCGCGCTCAGGGCCAAGGCAAGGGGCGGGGCCCCAGACGTCCAAGTGGAGCGTCTCAAAAGGCTCGGTGGTCGGACGAAGGGAGGAGGAGTGAGGGGTGGCGCGCAGCCGACCCTCGATGCAGGGACCGCACGGCGGTGCAAGCGAAGGCGGCAGCGACGGCAAGACAGGCGGGAGGCCTAAGACAAGACGCTGAGGAGACATAGTGCGCAGACGAGGGAGGGACAGGTGCCCCGTCTGGTGGTGCCATAGAACGGTGGGGTGTGCAAGCGACCGGCAGGAGTACGACGCAGCAACTGGACCAGACACGGGAACCTGACCAAACACAACTACCTGGGGGGACGTAGCAGCCTGGTGAGACGCAGGGACCAGACTGGGGGAAGTAACCGAGGCCGGGGGCAGGAGTCGCTGCTGCTGCTGCAGCAACTGCTGCTACTGCCGCTGCTGCTGCTACTGCTGCCGCTGCGGCTGCTGCTGCTGCACACCAGGGTCAGTATGAAGTGTGTAGAGACCTGAGCCCGGCTCCGCCGTAAAGGTGGCAAGAGGCGCGTAAGTGTCGCCGTCTCACCAAAGGGCTCAATCCACACACCCACGTGCTGGCTCACAAGAGGCCTCACGCCCACCAAGTTCCTCGAGAACAAGGGGACGTGGAAGCCAGTCAGAGACCCAGAGGGAACAACAGGGCACGGAAGAGTAGTAGTGTAGCAAGCAGTGACTGGTCCCGAGGTGGGATCACCCAGCGCTACAGAGACTGGCGCATGAAGTGGAGTAAGTGTCGTGTGGTCGCGGAAGAAGCAGTGCGAAGCACCAGAGTCCAAAGTGAAAGACAGCGAAGCGTCCTCCGAAGTAGCACCTGGACTAGTGTCTACACAAGTGCTTACACTAGCAACAGGCAACTCACTAAGACTAGCACCTAAGCTAACAACACTCGAGTAAACTGAGTCAGAAGCACTAGAGTCAACAACAGCATACATAGCATGAGGAGTTCCTAAGAGATCAAGCAACAGAGAAGCAGTCATGCCCCAAAGAGCGAAGCCGTACGTCTGAACAAGAGGAAACCAGTCAGGGGCAGGGCCGCCAACGCCAAAGGCCAAGCGAACCGTGTCAGTGAGCTGAGCAAAGCACTGACCAGGAGGGTGGGTGCGGCCACAAGGCTGGCCTCGGCGAGCACCTGTCAGAACCTGATACCTGCACAAAGGGTGAACAACACCTCGCTGGGGCTGACGCTGTCCTGGCCCCGAAACCTGCTGCTGCCGCTGCTGCTGCGGGGGCTGCTGCAAAGGGAGGGGCTGCTGCTGCTACTGCCGCTGAGCCAGGTACCACACCGCTGCTCCACCCACCGCAGCCGGCAGACCAGGAGGAGGCTGACGAGTCCGGGTGTCGCCTCCACCAGCTGCAGTAGGGGAGTCACTGGCCGCTGCACGAGACACCTCTCCAGGCCCTGCGATCCCGCCGCCACTGGTCGGCACGCCACCCCCACCACCTCCGCCGCCAATGCCGCCACCTGACGAGAAGTGAGAATGGATGAATGAACTATGAAACAGTTGGGTACAAGTACTAGCCCTGACTCGGTTGTACCCCTTATGGGCTACCCCACTACAGCCTACACAAATGTATAAGCTATAATGTTCTGACACACCCCCATAGGCAAAGTGGGGGAGAACAAGTGGTCACAAGACCAGTCAAGCAAAGCAAAGCAAAACAAGCTCAGGGTGGATCACAAAGTCACCACTCAGTCCGAGCACAAGAGTAAGGCCACAAGGACAGTTCACATGCAAGAACATATATATAAAGAAATAACAAGCAAGGGTAGGTATAGAAAGTATACAGTACAAACAAGGTCAAGAAGTGAGCAAGTGAGGCCAGGTAGGCACAAGACCTAGCACAGTACAGAAGCGCTAATGATCACAAGGCGGGAGGGCCTTGGTGAAGATATCAGCAGTGTTGGCCTCAGAGGCCACGTAGGTGAGGCGGAGCTGACCACGCTGCTGCAGCTCACGAGACAAGAAGTAGCGGAGTGCAATGTACTTCGTTCTGTGCTCCAGTCTGTGCTCACGACACAAGGCCAGCATGGCCTTGTTGTCTACGTACAGAACTGGAGGAGAACGAGGCGGCTCTCCTAGGTCAGTCAGAAGGTAGGTGAGCCAGCGTAGCTCCTTTGCAGCCATGGCCCCTGCGTAGATCTCAGCCTCACAGCTGGAGCCGAGAACAGAGGACGAGCGGGTAGACCGCCACGAAACAGAGCCGGAACCAAGGCTGAAGGTGTAACCTTGTGACGACCGCTGCGTAGCCTGGTCGTCAGCCCAAGAAGCGTCAGCGTGACCTGTGAGGACTACTCGACGTCGCCCTCCAAACACTAGCCCCATGCCCGACGTACTGCACACGTAGCACAACACCCTCTTCGCTGCAGCCATGTGCTCTGGTCTGTGTCTCCCAGGAGCAACATAGCGTGCCAAGATGCTAAGAGGGTATGCAAGGTCAGGTCGTGTGCATGTCATCAGGTACATGAGGCAGCCAACAAGCTCTGGGTACAGGCCACTCGACTCTACGGACTCATCCGAAGGCAGAGCTGAGAGCGAGTGGCGAGTAGACAGAGGAGTGGCCTGAGGCGAGGAGTACGTGAAGCCGAAGCGCTGAAGGACCTGCTGCACCATGTGTGACTGAGTCAGGGTAATGGTGTGCTGTGCTCTGTCCCGGGTGATCTGCAAGCCAAGGTAGCTGCGCAGTTCACCCAGGTCTGTGCACGTGTGTCTCTTTTGCAGCTCAGACTTCACGTGGGCGAGTCCAGCAGTGTCAGGTGTGGCAAAGACCAAGTCGTCGACATACACGAGGATGTAGAACGGCGGCAAAGAGGTGTCGGTGCGTAGAAACAGCGACGGGTCGGCTGTAGAAGGAGCAAACCCAAGAGTCGCAAGTGTAGTCCTCAGTGTGTCGTGCCACTCACGGGGCGCCTGGCGGAGACCGTAGACTGGCCGCCGGAGGCTCCACTGGGTACCATGAGGAAACGACCCAGTGAAGCCAGGTGGGCGGCGCAGCCAGATCTCCTCGTGCAGGCTGCCCTGCAGGAAAGCTGTGCTGAAGTCAAGAGAGTGAAGCTCGTAGTCGCGCTGGACGGCTATGTGCAACAGCACCCGAAGAGTGGTCATCTTCGGGGTGGGAGAGAAGGTTTGAAAGTAGTCAACTCCCTGCCGCTAACTGAAGCCTCGAGCCACGTAACGCGCCTTGAAGACAGGCGGAGAGCCCGGCGGCCGCTTCACCCTAAAGATCCACATCCCACTGACGATGTTCGCCCCAGGTGGGGGAACCTCGTCAACGTAGGTGCCTGTGGACTTCCAGGAAGCCATCTCTGCGTCCATGGCCGACTGCCACTGAGAGGAGTAGGGACCTTCGATCGCCTCAGCGTACGATCGAGGAGTCGGGATGTCTGGTGCATCCGGGTCTCCCTCAGGGGCAATCAGCATGGACACGAGATGGGGCAAAGCAGCCGCAAAGCACTGGAACTCCTCCCGCCTGTCCTCAAGGACGTCCGTGCTAAGAGCACACTCACCCCCGATGGATGGAGGACAGACAAACTCAGACTCAGCAACAAGAGTGGCAGCGTAGTCTAGACGACAGCGAGCAGCAAAGTAGACAAGCTCAGCAACTAGAGCAGACGCAGCAGTGGACTCAAAGGAAGGGTCACTGACAACAGTAGCAAGAAGGCGCGTGACCGAAGGACAAGCAGCACGAAGGGAGTCAGACTCCGGGTCAGCAAGACAAGGAAGAGAGGACTCTGGAGGAGACGGCAACGGGACACGCAGAGGAGCAGTGGACGGACGCAGTGCCATCTGGTGTGTGCCGGGGACCGCAGGAGGACGCAGACGCGCAGTATGACGATTAGTGCGAGCAGCACGAACCGGCGACGCAGGACGAGACGCAGGCTCACGACGCTCAGCAAGACCTCCAGTAGGACCAGTGTAGGGAGAAGGAGCAGGTAGCGGGGAGGCGGGCTGTAACTGTGACTGTGACTGGACAGGCAGTGGACACTCTAAGGGAGGAGCAGGACCAGTAGAGGGCGGGAGACAAAGAACCTGCTCCAGGAGCGGAACAAAGTACGGCCTTGGCCGCGCAGCGCCTCCACAACCAGCAAGGACAGCACCAGTACCCCCAGCGGCAGCACCACCGCCAGCAACACCTCCAGCCCCAACAGCACCAACTCAAGTACCCTCAGAAGCACCAGCGCCAGCAGCACCGCCAGCGCCAACACCCCCAGCAGCTCCAGCTCCAGCAGCACCAACTCCAGTAGGACCGTCAGCACCAGCTGCCTCAGCAGCACCCCCAGACACACCAGCACCAGTAGAAACACCAGCGCCAACACCCCCAGCAGCTCCACCTCCAGCAGCACCAGCACCGACAGCAGCTCTAGTAGCACTCCCGGACTCAGCAGCACGTCTCCAACGGCGGGCGAACCACTCGCGCAGCTCCTGTGGAGAGAGCGGCTCCCGCCTCGACGAAGCACCATCGGCGGCCACACGAGCAGACCCAGCACCCCCAGGCTCCGCACCCCCAGGCTCAGCACCCCCAAGCTCAGCACCCCCAGACTCAGCACCCTCAGGCTCAGCACCCCCAGCCTCAGCACCCCCAGACTCAGCACCCCCAGTCTCAGCACCACCAGACTCAGCACCCCCAGACCCGGCACCTGCAGACCCGGAACCCGCAGGCTCAGTACCTCTAGCAGCATTAGAGTCAAGAGCTACCTCGACAGGCTCGACAGCGTCTACCTGGGACACACGTGAAGGGGCAGGACCCTGAGGAGGGAGGGGGTCTACCTGGGTAGCACCTGGCGCAAGGAAGAGCGGCGGTGGGGGGAGGGGCGCAGTGTGGTAGGGGAAGAGACGGTAGTAAGGCACCGACTCGTCAAAGGTGACGTCCTGGGAGGACAAAACATGGCGCGTGGTGGGGTGGTAAAACCGCCAGCCAGGCGCGTCGGGGGGGAAGCCAAGGAAGACGCAAGGAACAGCACGGGGGGACAGCTTGTCCGCAGACAAGTCGCGGACAAACGCCCGAGATCCCCAGACCCGAAACGCAGACGCATCGCCAACCTTCCCTGTCCACCGCAAGGCGAGGGAGGTCTCTGGCAAGGAGACCCGGGGCTGAAGGTTGAGCCGATGCGCGGCAAACTGAACCGCAAACGGCCACAGAAAATGGGGGGCAGCCGCATGCATCATGGACGTACGCGCGAGGTCCATGACCATGCCAATGCGGTGCTCAGCAATCCCATTTTGCTGTGGAGAGGCCGGAAGCGTGAAGGTCTGGCGGATGCCCTGTGCCAGACAGAAGGCTCCCTGACGGGCAGAGGAAAACTCCCTGCCTCTATCCGAATGCAGACGCATAACAGGAAAGTCCGAGCCGAAACTCTCTCTGAGCTGGAGACGAGCCGCGCGGATCCAGTCGATCAACACCTCAGTGACGTCACCCTTGCTGCGCAAGGGGAAGACTCTGGTGTAACGCGAGTAGTCGTCAACGACCAACAGAAAGTACCGCTCTCTCCCCTGCCCACTGACGCGGGCTGGGCCCCACACGTCCATGTGTAGAGTCTGCAGCGGAGCCTCTGTCGGAGGAAACTCGGAGGAGTGAGGGGCGGCGCGTTGTGGCCCCTCGACGCAGGGGACGCAGATAGGGCCAGGCCCCGGAGGAAGGGGAGGGAGAGACCGAGGAAGACCAGAGACAAGGACACGTGAGGCCATGCCTCGGAGACGAGGCAAGGAGGGGTGACCAAGGCGGTGGTGCCAAAGGAGAGTCTGGTGGGACAGCAGACGACACGAGCAGGGGGCAGACTCAGGACCAGACCTGGACGCCGCAGCAAACACCTGACTCTACGCAGCTGCCTAAGCAGACTCAGCAGGAGGAGGAGACTCAGCAGTAAGGGTGTACAGGCTCGACCCTGACCGACGGGTGAACGTGGCCAAGTGTCGGCCTGTCCGATCACACGTGCAGTGGGTCACTCGCTAACTCGCAGGAGTGAACTGGTCAACCCCTCGATCCTGAAGGTCCGCTCCACTCACCAAGTTCGTAGAGAACGAGGGGAGGTAGAGACCAGACAGGGTGCCAGAGGGGGCTGCAGGGCACGGAAGGACAGTGGAGAAGCTAGCAAGGTTAGGACCCCCAGAGGGGTCTGCCAGGGAGACTGCAACCGGCCGACTAAGCGGCGTAAGAGTGGTGCGGTCTCGAAAGAATGAGCGGGACGCACCCGAGTCAAGGGTGAAGGTGTGGAAGGCCTGAGCCGACGTAGTACCTGAGAGAGCAAACTCACCAGCACCTGGGGCGGTAGACGCACTGGTACCTGGGGCAGTAGACGCACTAGCACCTAGAGCAGTAGCCTCACCAGCACCTAGCGCAGCAGCCTCAATCCCCAGGTCAGGCGGTACACACAGGTAACAGGCACCCTCAACACTATCAGCAACAGCATACATGGCAGCAAGAATAGCATCAAAGTCAAGATCAAAGATAGCAACCCCGGCCTTAGCCAGATCTCCCAAGCGAGGGATCTCTGACGCCTCAGGGAACTGGCGACGCCACGCGTCCGTCAGGCGACCAAAGCAGCGCTGGGTGGAGTGTGGACCTCCGCACTGCTCACCAGTGCGGTCGCCGTTACGGAGAATGTAAGAGCAGGGACCAAACCCCCACCACGCTGGTGTGCAGTGTACCACTCACGAAGCTGCTGAGGGAACAGGGTCGCACCACTACGCTGCTACTGCTGGCGCTGACCACCACCGGTGCCACTCCTCGGCGCAGAGTCGCGACTCGCTCCACCACCGCCGCCTCCGCCACCTCCACCGCCTCCTCCACCTCCGCCTCCTCGACCACCTCCGCCGCCTCCGCTCCCTCCGCCACCTCCACCGCCTCCGCCGCCGCCACTGCAGCCGCCGCCGCCGCCACTGCTGCCGCCGCCACCGCCACCACCGGCACCACTCCCACCACCACCCCCACTCCCTCCACCGCCTCCACCACCCCCTCCACCGCCCCCTCCACCCCCGCCAGTGCCCTTGCCCCCCTTGCCCTTGCCGGTGCGGCGTCTCCCGCTCGGGGCAGACGCAGCGCCGATTGACTCGAAACCAACGAGGTCGGCCGCAGCAGAAGAGGCAACAGAGGGCAAGAGGGGGGAGGGAGAACACCCCTCAAAGACTGGGGTGCGAGGGTCACCACGAGAGGCTCCTACAGCGACTATACTCTTCTCTATCGCTAGGAGGGCCTTCTCGAGGAGGTCAACGGTGAGAGTGGTGGGGCAAACAAAGAGGAAGTGGTCCCTGACTACACGAAGAGAGTCAGGGAGTTGGGTGACTATGTAGTAGAGGGTGATGTACATGGGGGGGGGGGGGGGTTCTTGGCGCAAAACTCAGCAGGAAGCACAGCGCAGTAGCGGGTGTCACTAGTGCGGAGGTGCGTAATGAGGTCAGCGACAGTGGGGAAGGCAGCAAGGTCAGGGAAGAGGTACGGTAGCATGAGGCGGCTCAGTGCAGCAGTGGCAGGGGAAGAGTAGCGTGCAACTACAGCGTCGTACAAGGACTGAGCACTCTTGTACTGGCTAAAGTGTGCACGCTCAGTGGTTGGTAAGTGGCGGCGCACAGCAAGGCGAGCAGCAGCATCACGTGTGGCCCACTGTGAGCGAACAGTGGCGTCAGCATCAGCAGCAGGGGCAGGGGAGGCACCAGAAGTGAGGTCAAACAGGGAGAGGCCGTTTGCCCTATCGCACTGCAAGAAAAGCTGCAGATCATCTACCCAGACCTCAAAGTCCACTGCCCGACCCTCAGCGTCAAAGGTGAGAACGCTAGGGGAAGCCATAACAGCAGTAGGCAGGGCAGTGCAGTGGCGGAGACTGTGCTCTTACCAGGTAGGTGGAGCGATCGGGCTGCTCGGCGGCTCGGCTGTCGAGCGGCTCGGCTGCAGGGCGGCTCGGCTGCTGGGCGGCTCGGCTGCTGGGCGGCTCAGCTATCGGGCGGCTCGGCTGCTGGGCGGCTCGGCTGTCGGGCGGCTCGGCTGCCGGGCAGCTCGGTTGCTGGGCGGCTCGGGCGGTCGGGTGGTTCAGCTGGCCGGCGGTGCGGCTGCTCGGCGTTGCGGGCGCTGGGAGGCGGGGTCGCAGGTGTGGCGAGGTCGCAGGTGGCGGCGGGCCGCAAGGATGGGCGGGGCCGCGGTGGTGACGGGGCCGAAGTGGGCGACGGGGCCGACGAGGGGCCGTAGCGGGGCCGACGGGGCCGAAGCGGGGCCTAAGAAGGGGCCGTAGCGGGGCCGACGGGGCCCTAGCGGGGCTTAAGTGGGGCCGTAGCGGGGCCGACGGAGCCGTAGCGGGGCCGCGACGGGGCCGTAGCGGGGCCGCAGCGGGGCCTAAGCGGGGCCGACGGGGGGCCTAAGCGGGGCTGCGACGGGGCCGACGGGGCCTAAGCGGGGCTGACGGGGCCGTAGCAGGGCTGTAGCGGGGCCGTAGCGGGGCCGACGGGGCCGACGGGGCCGTAGCGGGGCCGTAGCGGGGCCTAAGCGGGGCCGACGGGGCCGTAGCGGGGCCGTAGCGGGGCCGTAGCGGGGCAGACGAGGCCTAAGCGGGGCCGACGGGGCCGTAGCGGGGCCGTAGCGGGGCCTAAGCGGGGCCGTAGCGGGTGGCTGGAGGGGCAGTAAGGGCGGCCAATAGGGGCCACTAAGGCGGCTCGAGGCGCTACTCGGGTTAGGAGCTAAGCGCGCTCCGGGCAGGGAAGGAAAAAAAAAGTTTGTGGTGGGCCCTAGGCAGTATTCCCACTCGGGAACCTGCTCGATACCATGACGAGAAGTGAGAATGGATGAATGAACTATGAAGCAGTTGGGTACAAGTACTAACCCTAATTGGGTTGTACCCCTTATGGGCTACCCCACTACAGCCTACACAAATGTATAAGCTATAATGTTCTGACACCACCGCCGCCTGCACCCTGACCACCCCTCCTGCCACCCCTACCTCGAGACCGCGACGAAGTCGTAACAGCAGCTGCGGTCACGTCAGTAGTGGCAGTGGCTAGTGAGGCAGTAAAAGAGGGCAGCTGGGGGATACTGCACTCGTGAAACAGTGGAGGGGGCACAGCACCAGAGGCGGAGGCTACGGAGCAGAGGTTGCTCTCGACGTCCTTGAGTGCACACTCAAGGACCTTGATAGTGAGCTCACTAGGGTGCTTCAGAAGAAGCGTGTCACGAACCTAGGCAAGGCGGTTAGGGAGGCTAGTGGCAATGAAGTAAATAGTAATCGACATGGGAGGGGGAAGCAGTGCAAGCTGTGCGTCAGTGCAAGCAGCGCGGTAGCTAGAATCGAGCAAGCGGAGGTGAGCAATCAAGCCAGCAGAGCGCTCAAACGAGGCGAGGTCAGGGAACAAGAACGGTAGGAAGAGGCGGCCAAGAGAGACAGTGGTGGGGGTAGCGTAGCGGGCCTTGATCGCAGTCACGAACTCACTAGCAGTGCGAACCTGAGTGAAGTGGGTCTCCTCAGACCCAGGGAGGAGGCTGCTAAGAGCGATGCAGGCAGCAGCGTCACGCGACTTCCACGCCGTCAGGTCAGCACGCTGGCGGGTAAAGCGGTCTCTGGCGGCGTCGTCAGGGGCAGGGTCTAAAGGCGTATGGTCGTCGGGCGCAGGAAGGTCACCAGTAGCGTGTGCATAGAGGGACTCACCCGCCTGGACCTGACTCTCTAAAAGGCGACGCGCGCGTAGGAGCTAGACCGGAAACTCGAGCGGTCTACCGTCAGCGTCAAAACGAAGAACCCTAGGGTCGCCGCGTAAGCGGAAACGACAAGTCCGGCTGCGAGCGGCACTGGTAGGGCGGCTAGGGCAAGTCCGTGGTAGGTGCAAAACGCAGGCGCGATAGGCGCAAGGGGTGTGGACTGAACGAGTAGGTGCAGTAGTGTGAAGGGAGGGCCAAACTAGCGGGCCCGTAGCGGTCCTAACAAGGAGGCGCGGCGGCTGAAAGGTAGGGCCCGTGGCGGCTAGAAGGGAGGGTCCGCGGCGGGCAGTACGGGCAGGCGCAGCGGCGGGACAAGCGAGCCCACGGTGGGCCTAACTAGGAGGCGCGACGGCGGGTAGGAGGGGTAGGCGCGGCGGTAGGACGAGCGGGCCCACGGCGGGCCTACCTAGGAGGCGCGACGGCGGGCAGGAGGGGTAGGCGCGGCGGCGGGACTAGCAGGTCCGCGGCGGGCCGAACGGGCAGGCGCGGCGGCAGACGGGGCGCGCGAACGGGCGTGTAGGGCAGCGGGGGGAGGGCGCGTCGCGACGAGCAGCAGGGGAGGGGACGACGGGACGGGAAGAGGGGGAGAGCGGGACGTGACGAGGGACAAGGGAAGGCGCGACGCGACAGGCAGCGGGGGGAAGGCGTGAAGTGATGGACAGCGGGTTAGTGGGTCGGCGGAACGGGCGGTAACGAACGAACAGGACTAGATCGCGCGGGCGGTAACGAACGAACGGGACTAGATCGGGCCGGCGGTAACGAACGAACGGGACTAGATCGGGCCGGCGCTAGGCTCGGGCAAGACGGGCGCAACTAGTACGACAGTGTGAGACAGGCTCGGGTGAGACGAACGAGGACGGGAGGAGCGGGATCCCACAGGATCCTAACCTAGGTGATACCATGTCAAGAATACGGTAGAAGTGTTGGTGTCATTGATGTGAGTTGGGGTACATATAACAAACCTTAACATCTGTACCCCCTTAAGACAAACCTCACTAGAGGCTACAACATTTGACAAAAATGTGAGCGAAGGCATGAGCGAACATTTATACGCGAAACATGCAAACGGTAACGCGGTGCATGCGAGCTAGCTAGTGCTATGCTGGAGCAAGGCTCGGGCTAGTTCCGAAGCGTAGGTCGACACGGCAAGGCCAGCACTGCGAGGTTTGGTGAAACAGTGCGCGCGAAGTGGGCGAAGCCCCGTTAGCAGTAACGGGCGAACAACGGCTGCTGCTGTACACGATATTGCAGGGTGCTCTAAGGAATATCGAGAAATTTCCTTACATGAGTACACATCAGTGGAATACCCATATAAATATATCACTTCCATTTTCCAGAATTGGACAGCAGGAAACAACCTTGCATTTCTAAGCACATACTGTCACATAATAGTAGCATTAAAACCCAAGGCTGTTCCCACCTGTCACCTACTGCACCCCAATCCACCCGATTCACACTCACAATCCCCACTCTCGACAAATAACCCTTCCCCTAATTCACCTCCCATTCCCAGCCTTCCCTCTGCATCCCTTTCTAGTATCGGCTCCAGTAAGACGTCGCAGCAGGCGGGTTCCGAGCCGCAAACGACCCAAGAGCTGCACCATTGGGATATGCATCAGTGGAAGCAACCGCATAGTAAGAAGCAGGATTCGCCAAGAGCAGATCCATCACATACTTATAAGTCGGCCCGGCCGCCGTGGTAATAGTGCTTGCATTATACCACATCCCAGCAAACCCATAAACAAATCCCGAGGGAACGGGCGGGCGGAAGAAGCCGAAGAACTTGGGGAAGGGCGGCTGGCGGCGGGCGCCGCGCTTCAGAGCACCATTGGCGTTCAGTGCAGAGCAGTTTCCGGACCACGTGAGATTGGTCCACGTGGCACTGGCGCCAAAGTCCAGGACGACTGCTGACGTGGCGTTGTCGTTGATGGTAATGGACGTGGGCAGGCCCGCGTCGGTGAGCTTGAGGGCGGCACCGTAGCGGATGTTGTAGTCGCCGCTGTAGCTGCAGGTGGGAAGGCGAGTGATTGCGGCGAGGGAGAGCGAACAAGGTGTAAGACGTGCGCGGCATAAAAAATAGGTGCCAGGAAAAGGATGCACGGCAGAAGCATGGGGATATGTCGTAGGTAAACCCCAGAAACAGCAGTGAGACATGATCAGAGTGACATGGAAAAAAAAAAAATCTCTTTTAAGGCTTGAGGTGGGCGTCTTACTTGTAGACGGCGAGCAGCACGACGCCCGTAGCGTTGACGTCGCCCGTGACTGTGCCTGATGCGTCAGCCACGTTGTTACCCAGCATGCGCGCCGCCAGTGCTCCTGAGCGGTAGCAAGGGAAGGAATTGAAGGTGTGTGGGTGACAGGTGAGTGAGGGAGGGGGGGAGGGAGAGAGGGAGAGAGGGAGAGAGAGAGAGAGAGAGAGAGAGAGAGAGAGAGAGAGAGAGAGAGAGAGAGAGAGAGAGAGAGAGAGAGAGAGAGAGAGAGAGAGAGAGAGAGAGAGAGAGAGGGGGGGGGGGGGGAGAGAGGGAGAGAGGGAGATCGAGAGAGAGGGAGGGAGATGCTAAGAAAACTAACAACAACGGAGGAGAAACTCACCGATGCGTTGTCCTGGGTGGCCGCCGAACTGCCCCCATCCGCCCTGACCCCACCTGAAGCCCCCGCCGCCTCTGCCACCCTGGCCGTAGCCAGGCGCCATCCTGAAGGCCGCACCTGCAGTGAGCGAGAGAGAGGTAACAGAGCCAAGACAACCAGCAGCCGTTAGGGCGAGTGGAACTCCAATTCGCTTGCAGTAAGCGAAGCAACATGCGTGTGAGGAAAAACAAACTGCCGAGTTTCGCGGGATGATTCTTGTAAAGTTCAGGTTGCGAGTGCACTTACATGACAGAGCGAGTGAGAGGAGGAAGAGCGCGAAAAGAGTCGTCTTGACAGCCATGGTCGCTGGGATTCAGAGACTGACAACGACTGCTTATATATCTTGCGATGCTTCAGCGATTCAAGAATGGCTTGTTTCAAACACCGGGAAGAGATGGAATTCGAGAGGAGCGAACAAGCTGCGTTACTTTGTACTGGATGTTGATTAAGCGTCGAGCCATCTTATACCGTATCACGAAGGCCCACAGCACCGCGGGTTTGTGGCTAGAAGGGTGGTGGTGGATGCGCGGCGGGGAGGGAAGGAAGGGTGGAATGTTCAAAAGCCAGCTGGCGTATCAGGCGGGTTGGAGAGGAGAGAAGACCATTCAACCTAGTGATCTAGGAGGCAGATTTGTCGGCTGTTTCTGGAGGCTGCTCTTGTCCTTTTGCGAGGATGGTGGTGGTAACCCTCCACTCTCAACAACCTCCAACGAAGGGAATCTGGATTTCGCGACCTTTAGAGCGACAATGTATTCGAGTATCAGATATTCGCAACTCTCTCAAGCTTTTCGCGTACTTGAACGAAACAATTCGCCGTTCTGGTAAGGTAGGGGGTTCTTCGTCCTACGAGGTGTTTCTCGGTGAAGTTTTGAAGGATGTACGGCAGCTTCCACCACTTGTGATCTGCCTTTCCTCCACCATTCGATCCCTTCCCTTCACACTGCCGAAAATTCTTTCATTTTCAACGCCCAGGCGGGTTGGGCCCACAATTTATTGCCAAGTTCCGTTAGTGACTGGCACGTATATCGTCGAAGTAATTTTTAGTTCCGAATTGAAGGAGCCCATTCCACGAGCGAATAATAAAATAGTGAATTTTTATATCACTGCAGATGTATTAATGTTTGGAAACCATCCAATCCAAATCAATCCAGCCATCCAAATAGTAAAATGTGAAGAAACGTCAGAGCCGATTCTCCTGTCAACAATTTCAGTTTCCAGCCCTGCCCTTACAAGCAATGGAGGACTCCAAGCAAAGAAACAACCCGCACTGGCGTTCACTAGTGCAACCGAAGCAGATGCTAAGCACAGATGACACAACAGGTTTGTATCAAAGAAGACACCTGGCAGCAGCAATGCTGACGTGACACTGCATTGAACCAGAGAAGCGAGGCAGACAGCGTGAGAAGACTCTCCACCTGCCAGGAAACAAAACAGCGTAGGAAGGAAACTTGCCACAGCCAGTTCTAATAAAAGCCAGGCGAAATGAAAGGCAAAGCGACTGCCATGACAACACTGGTGAAGGAGGCAAGTGCAGACTTGGTGTTGAAAACTCTCTCTACTCGCCACAACTGCTTTCAGACACAGCAACACCAACCAGTACCCCACTACCCACTGACCATGGCCAAAGTGGCTCTAATGCAAGCTGAACACACTCCCTCATTCATCCACTCACCCTGCTGCGGGCCGAACACACTCCCTCACTAACCCACTCACCTCACTGCGGGCCGAAGACGCGGATGCGCTGCGAGATGGGCGAGCGGCACGTGGGGCAGTCGGGCATGCGGCGGGCGAGGAGAGCGTCGTTGCAGGCGAGGCACACGATCTGATGCGCACACGGCAGGAACACCACCTGCACCTCCTCACTCATGCACATCACACACTCCCTCTCCCTCCTCACCCCCCCTCCTCCTCCCATGCCCATCCCGAACACTGGCCCCATCCCCAGCCCTGCCCCAAGGCTTGCTCCTGCTCCTGCTCCTCCCCCGCCTAGAACAATCCCGCCAAGGCCAATGTGGGGCAGCAGGGCGCCATGGCCTGCTGTGGTGCCTGCAGCAGCAGCAGACGCAGGGTTGCCGGTGAGACTGCCACTGAGAATGCCTCCCCCTCCCCCTCCTCCTGCTACTCCCCCTCCCCCTCCGCCTCCACCTCCCCCTCCCCCTCCCCCTGCCCCGCCCCCTCCCCCTCCCCTCGCCCCTCCAATGACCCCGTGGTTGCGTCCCCCTCCGTGCCCTGCTGCCGCTCCCTGCCTCCCCCCCTTGCCCGCAACCCCTGCCCCTCCTGCCCCTCCCAAGCCTACTCCCCCAAAGTGTATCCCATTCAGCGGCGCCACTCCTGCCACTCCTGCCGAGCCTGTGACTCCAGACATCCCACCCATCCCTGCAACAGTACCAAGCTGACCCATCACCCTCTGCCCACCACCCAACCCAACACCCCCACCAGCAACAGCGGCAGCGGCAGCAGCAGTGGCAGCAGCAGCAGCGGGGGAAGCGCCAGGAGGATGAGCAGCAGCAGCGACAGGAGTCCCCATGGGGAAATCAAAGAGGACTCCCCGTGCATTCGCCTCTCTCAAAGCCTGCGCACTCGCTGCCGCCACCACACTCGCCGCCACACTGCTACTACTACCACCACTACCCCCACCTCCACCCCCGCTCCCACTCCCACTCCCCCCACCACCACCAGCGCCAACCCCACTCCCCAACAACCCCACGCCGCCGCCCCTCAACCCACCGGCACCAGCACACCCCACTCCCACCCCTCCCGCACCCCCACCCCCGCTACCTCCCCCGCCGCTCCCACCCCACAGGCTCGCTCCGGCCATGATCCGCAGCTGCACCACCTCCCGCTCCAGTCTTGCCACCTCGCCACGGACCCTCTTCACGTCCGCCTCGCTCTTGGCTCTGAGCGTCTCCTCGCGCTGCTTCCACGCCGTCTCCGCCTGCTCGCGCGCGCGGCACTCTGCGTCGGCGCGCGCGGTTGCTTCCTCGCGCACCTTCTCCTCCTGCCGCCACCGCTGCTCCGCCTGCTGCTGCCGCCGCCGCGTCGCTTCCAGGTCGGACAGGGCCGTTGCCAGCTTGCGCCTCTCCTCCCCTAGCTCCTCCTGTGGGGGACAGCATTCACACGTGGGATTCGTGAGGGGTCACGATGCTTCCAGGTCGGACAGGGCCGTTGTCAGCTTGCGCATCTCCTCCCCTAGCTCCTCCTGTGGGGGCGAGGGGGGCATTTGGAATCATGTGGCAGGCAAGGTGGTTTCCACATGGGGAGACGATTCATGAGGGGTCACAATGCTTCCAGGTCGGACAGGGCCGTTGTCAGCTTACGCCTCTCCTCCCCTAGCTCCTCCTGTGGGGGACAGCATTCACACACGTGGGATGCAGAGAATCTCACTAGCTATACACCAGCGAGGTGATTTGGAGGTTGCGAGCTTGGGTGGTGCAAGTTCGCACCTGTGAGAGAATTGAAAAAAACAACAGCAACATTTGGCCACAACACCCACTTGCAGCTTCACCATTACCAGCTCAATCGCTTCCACACTCTTGAGCGCATTGCATTCCTGCTTTCCCGGGAGATCACTGAATACACTAGCTGCTTCTACACGTCTCCCTTACACCCACCTGCAGCTTCGCCTTGACCCGCTCGATGGCCTGCACCCTCTTGAGCGCCTTGCCCTCCCGCTTGCCCGCCTCTGCCAGCTTGGCACTCGCCTCGCTCACCCTCAGCCCCGCCGCCTGCAGCTCCGCTCGCAGCTGAGAAGGACACAAGAGAGGGAATATGGGGGAGGCACGGGGGGGAGGACGAGGGGGGTTGGGCGAGAGGTGAGCACACAGCAGACCAGCTTATATGGCGACAGCTTGGCACTCGCCTCGCTCACCCTCAGCCCCGCCGCCTGCAGCTCCGCTCGCAGCTGAGAAGGAGCATAGGGAGTATGGGGAAAATGGGGAAAACGAGAGGTGAAGCCATGCTCAGCCAAATTCTATGCACATAAAGAATTCTGTTTTTTTTTTTTTTTTTTTCAAAACATACGGCTGAACCATCACTCCTCCCCACCACCCCAAATCCCCAACACACCTCTGCATTCTCTGCCTCCAGGCGGCACACGGCCACGTTGGCACAGTCAACCTGCCCCGACGCCTTCCGGAGGGCTACCTCCATCTCGCCCAGCTGCCTTAACTCGCCTCACACTGAGAGACCCTAAACCCCAAAATCCCAAACTCACCTCAGCGTTCTCTGCTTCCAGCCGACAAACAGCAGCGTTGGCACGGTCAACCTGCCCCGACGCCTTCCGGAGGGCCGCCTCCATCTCGCCCAGCTGGCGCGCGGCGCTCTCCTCCTTGCCGTCCTGCTCGCGCCGGCTGCGCACCCACTCCTCCCGCTCCGCCCTCAGCTGCCGCAACTCCTTGCTCTCCCTCACCAGCTTCTGCGCCACCTGCATCACCTGTAAAGGGAAGGAAAGGGGGGAGTGGAGGAAAAGCGAACCGGGGGGAAGAGTCGGGGGGAACAGAGGGCCAAAGGGGCGAATGGAGGGAGAAAGGGGGGGAACCGGTGTTGAGGAAGGAAGTCAGGGTGAGGGAAGGGGAGGAGAAAAGAGAGCTCTCGGCTCCTCCTTGCCGTCCTGCTCGCAGCGGCTGCGCACCCATTCCTCCCGCTCCGCCCTCAGCTGCCGCAGCTCCTTGCTCTCCCTCACCAGCTTCTGTGCTACTTGCATCACCTGCGGGGGGGGAGAGAAGTGGAGGAAGAGCGGGGGGGGGGGGGGGGAGGGGGTGTGGTGAGAAAGGACGGGGGAGAAAAGGAGAAAAGGGATAGATAGCAGCAAGGCCCTCCCCCCCACCTTTTTTCTTTCCCCCCCACTCACCCGTTGCTGCGCCCAGTGCTTGCTGTCGTCCACTGCTGCTTCCAGCTCCCTCACCCTCGCCTCCAGCCATGCCGTATGCTGCTCCTTCCGCTCGTCCACCTGGCAGGGGGAGGGGGTGCGGAAGGGAGGGGGGACGCCAGGTGTGCGGATCAGCTCAGAGCCTCCAGCTCCCTCACCCTCGCCTCCAGACATGCCATGTGCTTTTTTTGAGGCGCCTCAAAAATAAGATCAGAGCCTCCAGCTCTATCACCCTCGCCTCCAGCCATGCTGTGTGCTGCTCGCACCTCTCGTCCACCTGGCATGGAGGGAGGGGAGGAGAAGAGGGGAGAGGGAAGGGGGAAATATGAGAGTGCAGCAAGAGAGTCAACTCAAAACTTCGAGCCAAGACGTTTGCTGCTCGTGCATCTCTTCCCCACCTGCGCATACCGCTCTGCACCCACCTGTCCTTCGAGCTCCTCGACACGCCTCTCAAGATGCACGCACTGCTTCAGCACAGCGCCATGAGTGGCATGCATTCCTCAACACCCTGTCCCTCCATTCCTTCCTTCCCCATCTGCGCACACCACTCTGCACCCACCACTCTGCACCCACCTGTCCTTCGAGCTCTTCAACGCGTCTCTCAAGGTGCACACACTGCTTCAGCACGGCGCCATGCGTGGCGTGCAGCTGCTCCAGCCGCTCCATCACCCCCTCCACACTCTCCGCTCCCTTCCCCACCGCTGCCGTCGCCGCTGCCACTGCCGCTGCTGCTGCTGCTGTTGTTGCTGCTGTCACTGCTGGTAACCCGGCCGTTATGCCACTGGCCGTACTGGTAGGTTTGCCGCTTGACGCGTTGCTTGTGACACCACCACTGCTGGTCACGCCGCCGCTGCTTGTTACACCAGTGCTTGGCACACCTGTGGTCACACCGGCTACACCCGGCACACCTGTGGTGACTCCAACAGACCCTGCCGCACCAGACACGCTCACTCTCTCTGTTGCCCTGCCTGCCTGTGCACCACCAAGCACACCACCTGACGCGCCCTGCTGCGACTGAAGAGGGTCAAAGGGCACCATCACGCCAGGAGAATTCAACAGAGTAGGTGGATTCAACAGAGTGCGCTGGTTCACAGCACTGACAGCCGCTCCTGAAACAGCAGCACCCCCTGTAGCAGAATCGGCTACTACAGTACCTACAGTACCTGCACCACACGCTACAGCAGTAACCGCACTACCTGTTACATCAGTAACTGCACTAACTGTTACAGCAGTAACCGCACTACCCGCTACAGCAGTAACCGCACTACCTGTTACAGCAGCAGCAGGCATGGTACAGTTAGGTGGAATACTGGCTGTCACAGCACGGTTGGGCATGGCAGCAGCAGAAGCAACAGCACCTGCGACACTGCCGCCTGCACTACCATGAGCATGATTCATGCCGCTATCCGTCCCTGTGTGAACTAGCCCATGCTTCTCCTCGCCCTCTCCCCCTCCTGCCACCCCTCCTGCCACCCCTCCTGCCACCCCTCCTGCCACCCCTCCTGCCGCCCCTCCTGCCACCCCTCCTGCCACCCCTCTTGCCACCCCTCCTGCCGCCCCTCCTGCCGCCCCTCCTGCCGCCCCTCCTGCCATCCCTGCCACCCCTGCTCTCGCAACTCCCACTGCCCCTCCTGCCCCCAGTCCGCCCCCTGTCCCCCCCATCTCTTCCCCATTACCAGCATCCCCACGCCTCCTCTGTGCCACCACCAACCGCCTCCTCCTCCCTCTCACCCCCCCCACCTCACTCCCCCCTACCCCAGCCACTCCACCTCCCGTTCCTACCCCCACACCTGCCGAACCTGGCTGCATGAGCAGGTCCGGGAACACGGTGTGTGGAGCTGAAGTCCCCGAACCTGGCCAGGTGGCTTGGGAGGTAACCGAGGTTTGGGCCAAGGCAGGAGGGGGAGGTTGCGGGTGGGTGTAAGGTGGGGGGTGGGCGTGGGGGTAAGCAGGGGAGGAGAAGGAGAAGGGTGCGGATGCTGACATGGGAGCTGTGGTAACGCTTGTCATGCTCCCTGCTGTTGCACCCCTTGCACCACTTGCACCATTCGCACCACTTGCACCATTCGCACCACTTGCACCAATCGCACCACTTGCACCATTCGCACCACTTGCACCATTTGCACCAATTGCACCACTCACACCATTTTCTGCCCCAGCACCATCTGCTAGAGCAGCCCCAGAAGCAGCGGCAGCAGAAGCAGAGGCAGTGGCGAGTCCAGCAGTTGCAGTTGCCACCGCTGCTCCTGCTGCAACAGGCAGGGAGGGCAGACCACCAGCAGCAGCAGCAGCAGCTGTAGCAGAGGCAGGGGCGTTGCTGCAAGCAATGATGCTTCCCAGCACCTTCTGCTTTGACTTGCCGGAGGGATTGAGTGCGGGTGCAGAGGGGACGGGAGGGGAAGAGGAGGGAGACGCCAGAGGCACGGGAGCAGCAGGCGTGGTAGCAATGCTGCTGGTGGTGCTGCTGCTGCTGGTAGTGGTGGTGGTGTTGCTGGTGGCAGTGACGTTGGAGGCAGCAGCAGCAGCAGCAGTAGAATCAACGGAGGCAGTGGTGGCAGCAACAGCAGGGGTGAGGGCGGTGCTGGTGGGGGCGGTGCTGGTGGGGGCGGTGCTGGTGGGGGCGGTGGGGGCGGTGGCGGTGGCGGTGGCGGTGGCGGGGGCGGTGCTGGTGGGAGGAATGTTTGTGGCGGCGGAGGTGGAGGAGGAGTAGAGGCGGGCAGCAGGGAGGGCAGGAAGCCAGGAAGAGAGAGGGGGAACATGGAGGCCGGAGATGCTGAGGCGGGAGCAGCGGGAGCGGCGGAGGAAGAAGGAGAAGGTGCAGTGGTAGGAGGGTTGGACTGGACAGGTGTGATTGTTGTAGCAACCTGCCGCTGCTGCTGCTGCTGCTGCTGCTGCTTGTGTCCCTCGTTTGAGTCACATCCAAACTCGTCCCCTAAGCACATCCCTACTCGTGCTGATATTGCTGCTGTTGCTGCTGCTGCTGCTGCTGCTGCTGCTGCTGCTGCTGCTGCTGCTGCTGCTGCTGCTGCTGCTGCTGCTGCTGCTGCTGCTGCTGCTGCTGCTGCTGCTGCTGCTGCTGCTGCTGCTGCTGCTGCTGCTGCTGCTGCTGCTGCTGCTGCTGGCTGCTGCTGCTGCTGCTGCTGCTGCTGCTGCTGCTGCTGCTGCTGCTGCTGCTGCTGCTGCTGCTGCTGCTGCTGCTGCTGCTGCTGCTGCTGCTGCTGCTGCTGCTGCTGCTGCTGCTGCTGCTGCTGCTGCTGCTGCTGCTGCTGCTGCTGCTGCTGCTGCTGCTGCTGCTGTTGCTGCTGCTGCTGCTGCTGCTGCCGTTGCTGCTGCTGCTGCTGCCGTTGCTGCTGCTACTTGTGGTGTTGCTGTTGCTGTTGCTGTTGCTGATGTAGCTGCTACTCATGCTGCTGCCACCAGTGCTGCTATCCCCTCTGAGGCAAGACTGACCCTCATACCCTGCCTTCTCCTCTCTACTTCTCCCGTCTTCCCCTCCTGAAACTTCGCGCTCTCTCTCTCCCTCACCTCCCTCCACCTGCGACTCATCGTCCCCATGTGCCTCCCCATCTGCAGCACCAGCAGTCGCAGCAGCAGAACGATCAGTAGCACTGTCACGACCACCACCACCGTCACCAGCTCCAGCACCAGCACTAGCACCAGCACCAGCAGCAACACCGCCACTACCATCATCATCACCAGCATCAGCAATAGCGTCACCGTCACCATGGCCATCTAAGCCGGGCAGCAGCAGCGCAGCAGATTCATTGCCATTGCCACACCCACCCTTCACTCTCCCACTCTCCTTCTGAGGCGCCTCTAAACTAGATCCCTTGCCACACCCACCCTTTCTCCCACTCTCCCCTTCCCCTTCACTCCTCCGCCGCTCTTCCTCCAGCTGTGCCCTCAACGTATCCACCCAGGTCATCGGATTAACCTCACCGGGTTGACTGGGTTGACTGGGTTGACTGGGTTGACCGGGTTGACTGGGCTGACCGGGTTCACCGGGCCGGCAGTTGCTGTCACGAAGCACGAGGTGCGAGACGGAGGAGAGGGTGAGCGGGTTCATGCCTCCGAACAGACCTGGAGGGCGGCGGCGCATTTGGGGAGAGGACGGAAACGGGAAGGGACATGTGGGGAGGAGGGGAAGGTGCGAGACAGAGGAGAGGGTGAGCGAGTTGATGCCTCCGAACAGACCTGGAGGGCGGTCGCATTTGGGGGGGAGAACGACAATGTGGGAGACGGTGGGAGATGAGGGGGAAGGCACATATGGAAAGAGGAAGAGGGGTGAAGGCGGAGGTTGGGGGGGGGGAGGGGAGGGGGGGGGGCCTGAAAGAGAAGGGTGCGTTACCAGTGGTGGAGGCAATGGGTTTGAGCATGGCCCCGGCGAACACGTTCTCAAAAGAGAGGCGCGGGGGGTTGGGGAGTGGGTTGCCCTCCGATTGGAGGGAATGGGTGAGTGGTTACCAGTGGTGGAGGCAATGGATTTGAGCATGGCCCCGGCGAACACGTTCCCAAGGGAGAGGTGGGGAGGGGGGGGGTTAGGGGTTGGGGTGAGTTACCCTCTAATATAGGCGAGGGTGAGTTACCAGTGGTGGAGGCAATAGATTTGAGCATGGCTCCAGCAAACACGTTCTGCAGCGCCATCGAGAACGCAGTCGAGTTCTGCTCCGCCTGCGCTGACGTGGCACTCGGCGCCTCTGCTGACGTGGCACTTGGTGTCTCCGATGACGTGAGCGGTGCCACTTCAGCACTCTCCGCGCGCACACGATCACAATCACCATCTCTGAAATCACACTTTAAGCCGGCAGCCGTGAAGGGCTCGTTCAAAGTCAGGGACTCCTCTGAACTCTCCTTCAAAGAAGAAATCTCCAAAAACTCCTTTACTGACTGCTCCGAATCCGTTTCTTGGCCTGGCAGTGGCTTCTCCTGAGCGCCCTCTGCTGTTGCCAACGAGCCTGCCGTGCCTGCCTCTGAAGCACACTCCTGTGATGCTGCTGAACCTTTTGAGTTGTTCGCCTCTGCAGCACACTCTTGAGGCGCCTCAGAAGTTAATCTGTTCGCCTCTACTGCAGCGCACTCTGCTGCTGGCGCTGAGGCGCCATCCTCCAGAGCGGCCTGTACAGGTGCTGAGGTGTTGGGATGGGTTTTCGATTCGGACTGGAGCGCGGCGGGTGTGTGCTGGTCTGTGAGTGGTGCTTGTGAGAGGTTATTGTCCGCAGGGGCGGAGGCGGAGGGATGCGAGGAGGAGGCATGTGTGGGAGGAGAGGTGGAGGAGGAGGAGGAGGAGGAGGAGGGTGATGCAGCACTCACAGTAGCAATGGCGGCAGTGGTGGTGACAGTAGCAGTAGTGGTAGTGGAGGTAGTGAGGGGAGAGGGAGAGGAGGAGGAGGAGGAGGAGGAGGAGGAGGAGGAGGAGGAGGAGGAGGAGGAGGAGGAGGAGGAGGAGGAGGAGGAGGAGGAGGAGGAGGAGGAGGAGGAGGAGTAGGAGGAGGAGGAGGAGGAGGAGGAGGAGGAGGAGGAGGCTGCTGCTGCTGCTGCTGACGTACCTGCTGCTGTAGCCTCTCCTGCCCCTGCTGCTGCTGCTGCTGATGATTCTACTGCATGGCCTGAGGACCCCACTGCCTGAGTGCCCGGCTTCCCTTTTCCCCCACCTGTTGCTACAGCCGCCTCTGCACCACTGTTCCCTGCTGCACCGCCAGCAACAGCAGCAGAGCTTCCTGCTGCTCCGACAGTAGTAGTCGCAGTGTCATCCTTTCCTTGGGCACCATCAGCAGCGCCTTTCCCTGCATCCCCATCAGCCACGCTCTGAGCGCCATCAGCACCGCCCTTGCCCGCGGCAGCAGAATCAGCAGCAGCAGAATCAGCAGCGGCAGCGGCAGCCTCCTGGTGGCGAATGAGCATCTGCTGGAGCACAAAGTGCAGCTGCTCCTGCTGCTGCTGCAGCACCACCATCGCCCGGTCCAACTGACTCTTCACATGCTGCTGCGTCTCCCTCTCCGCCTGCTCCTTCCCCATCTGCTGCAACTGCTGCGCCTGCGCCTGCTGCACCTGCTGCCGGCGCCGGCGCCGCCGCGACGACGCGTGGGCGAGGCTCTGCTGCTGCTGGTGCTGCTGCTGCTGGAGAAGCAGCTGCTGCTGCAGCGACTGCTGCTGCTGCACGTGGTACTGTTCGATCCGCTGCTGCAGCTGCTGCGGCTGCTGCTCAGGAGTGGTGGAGGAGTGGAGGGAATTGAGCGACTCGAGGAGGTGCAACTGGTGCGGGTTCATGTGCTGCTCCATGGCCCGTTTCTGCTGCATGATTTCGGCTAAGTGCTTCTGAAGCTCCTCGTCTGAGATACGCTGGGGGTTCTGAGTGCTCGATTGCTGCTGTGACTGTGACTGTGACTGCGATTGCTGTGCCTGTGCCAGCGACTGGGACTGGGACTGTGACTGCTGCGACTGGGACTGCTGTGACAGCGACTGCTGGAGCAGTTGCTGCTGTAGCGGCAGCTGCAATGGCTGCTGCTGCCAAAACGGCTGCTGCTGCGGCTGCTGCTGCTGTGGCAGCGCCTGCAGCGGCTGCTGCTTCTGCCCACCGTCCCTCTGCCCCTGCCCCCCCTGCTGCGCCCCCTGCTGCCCCAGCACGTGCCTGGTTTGCCGCTGCAGCAGCTGCTGCGTGTCGTGCTGCGACTGCGCGAGCAGGGAGGGCAGCATCTTCATCTGCTGCAGCAGCTGCAGGTCCTCGGGGTTGCCCTGCACGTACTGCTGCATCTGCTCCAGCGTCGCCTGGTACTGCTGCTGCTGCTCGTGCAGCCGCCGGAACGCCTCTGACTGCCGCAGCACCCACCGCTCGTGCTCCTCGTCAAACGGCTTTGCAGCAGCAGCACTGCTAGCACTGCTGCTGCTTCCTGCATCCCCAACTGCTGCTCCTCCTCCTGTAACTGCCCCTCCTGCCCCCCCTGCTCCTGCTCCTCCTCCTCCTCCCCCTCCTGCTCCTGCCCCTCCGCCCTTTCCTCCTTTGCTCTTCTTGGCTCCTTTCCGCTTCCCTCCTCCTTTCCACGCCTCCTTGCCTGCATCTGCGCCTGCCACTGCTGCTCCTGCTCCAGGAGCACTTGTCGTAGATGTACCTGCACCAGATGTACCTGCACCAGATGTACCTGCACCAGATGTACCTGCACCAGATGCACCTGCACCAGATGCACCTGCACCAGATGCACCTGCACCAGATGCACCTGCACCAAATGCACTTGCACCAGATGCACCTGCACCAGATGCACCTGTCGTGGGTGCTCCAGCACCAGACCCACCTGTTGCAGGTGAGCTTGTACCAGATGCACCTGTCACTGGCACACCCGTCGCAGCAGAAGCATTGGTTGCAGCTGCAGCAGGTGCATTGGGTGGAGTGGCAGCAGCAGTGCATGCAGAGGCAGCGGTAGCAGCAGCGGTAGCAGCAGCGGTAACAGCAGCGAAAGAAGCAGCAGAAGCACTGGAAGCTGGAGAAGCAGTGCGCACAGGGGCAGCAGAGGAACAGAAAGCAGCAGAAGGAGGAGCAGCAGCAGGAACTACAGCTGCTGCTACTGCCCCGCCTGCAGCGTTGGAAGGCGGCGGTTGTGAGTGCAGGGAGGCACGCAGCAGCTGCTTGCCACGAGATGACGAAGCAGGCTTAGAGGGTGCGCCACTCAATGGTGCAAACGGCATGTGCGACGCTTCACCCGCCGATGCACCTGCTGCTGGCCCTGCTGCCGCTGCTGCTACTAGTCCTCCTCCTCCTGCTGCTGCTGGCACTGCTGCCACTGTTCCACCACCTCCCCCTGCTGCTGTTGTTGGTGCTGGTGCGGCTACAACACCACCAGCACTGCCAGCAGCACCACCGCCAGCACCACCACCAGCAATCCCTCCTTCTTTTGCTCCTCCCACCCCTTGTCCAACTGCCCCTGCGCCCCTTCCCCCGCCCGCACTGCCAGGCGCAGCCGCAGCAGCAGCAGAAAGAGCAGGAGCGGCAGCAGCCGGAGCAGCAGCAGCGGGAGCGGGAGCAGCATCGGAAGCAGCAGCAGACGGAGTGGAAGCCATGCGCGGGGAAGGCTGCAGATCCAACTCGCACGCCTTTCTAAGGTCTAAATCACTCATGAGAAGGCACCACATGGCATCCCCGCGGCTCATCTGCGGGCCCCACACAGCCTGCAGCGCGCACAGCATACGAGACACCCCATCCTGCTGCAGCTCCCTCCGAGTCGAAAACCCCAGGCTCGGGCTCCCCCCCGTGCCCTGCCCCGAGCCTGACCCCAAGGCATGGCGCGTTCCGAAGCTGCTGCCGGTGCCGAAGCTGGAGGTGTGGGTTCTGCTCCCCGAGCCTTTCCCGGACCTGCCTGCAGCCATGGCTGCGATTTCCGGGCCTCTGCCGAAGAGGAGAGCATTGGAGACGATGTTGGTCAGGGCGTCCTTTTCGCCGAAGCAGCTGCCGAACCTGTCGACGGCCTGCCGAGCCGCTTCTTCGGTGTAGCCGAAGCTAGCGACCTTGACCACCGCTTCGCTATGGAGCGAATCGAGCTTCTCTAATAGAAGCTCTTCTAAGCGGAATTCAGTTGCATCATCCCAAATGTAATTCTCAGGAGAGTCTGAACCGGCAGCTTGTGCAGTAGCAGCAACATCCTGTCCAGCAGCAGACACAGCAGATGCGTTTTGCGGGTCATAATAGCTCTGCTGCTGCACACTTTGTTGCTGCTGCAGTTGTTGCTGCTGCTGCTGGTTCTGCTGCTGCTGATACTGCTGCTGGTACTGCTGCTGCTGGTGGTACTGCTGCTGCTGTTGCTGCTGCTGCTGCTGCTGATAATGCTGCTGCTGCTGATGCTCCCGTTGCTGCTGCACCTGCTGGGACTGGTGATGCTCATAACGGGGATCAACATGCGACAGATCGCTCTCCTCTGCCACGTCATCCGCGTCATCAAATTCGCTCTCCATGTCATCATCCGCGATATCCACGTCATCGTCCTCGTCATAATCCTCCTGCGCATCCACTGTGTCCACGTCATCACCGTCATCATAATCCCCGTCCTCGTCATAATACTCATCCTCCACGTGGATAATCCCACCCACGCACGACCCGTCACAAGCATCTTCAGTACAAGACACCAAACCCCCCTCGTCTTCAAATCCGCGCAGACCTTCCTCCCCCTGCGACCCCCAACGGCGGAGACCATCCCCC
Source organism: Closterium sp. NIES-65 (assembly GCA_948144175.1). NCBI lineage: Eukaryota > Viridiplantae > Streptophyta > Zygnematophyceae > Desmidiales > Closteriaceae > Closterium > Closterium sp. NIES-65. The sequence goes on along the minus strand of CANXME010002290.1, from coordinate 168,376 downwards.
CGCAAGGTAACCCGGCTACCCGACGCTCCCCCTGCACCGTACGCCCCTGCTTCCGCGGACTCGCGGAAAGTCATCTGCATCTGCGCCATGCGCGCAGCAGCCGAGCCTTGCGCCTGTGACTGCTGCTGCGCCTTCTGCTGCGACTGCGACTGCGACTGCGACTGCGACTGCTGCTGCGTGCTCGCCGCAAGCCTTAGCTGCTGCTGCTGAAGCTTCCCCAAGTCACTCTCCCCCGTCCCTGCTAACCCCTGACCGCTTCGCGCTCTCACCTGCGATACCACCTGACATTTCACCTGCAATCCGAGCTGCGTTACATCCTGACGCGCATGACCGCCGTCCGTCTCCGCCACCGGCGGACACGCTAACGGCGCAGCGGCCGGCGGGCTTCCCTGCGCGGAAGGCGCGTCCAGGCGGAACTTGCGCTTGTTCCGGTGACTTGCTCTCTCCGCATCCTCCGCTCTAGCCCGTTCCGCATCTTCCACGGCCGCTGCTACTAACGAGGCTTCATGCGCAATTCCTGTAACGGAGACGCGATCCGCTACTGCTGGCGCTACAGCAGGCACGACGGGATTATTCTTAACGCCATGGTTCTTCGACGGACTGGAATAATTGCCTGCAGGGCCCGAAGGCCCTGATTGGTTACCTGATTGGCCTAATGAGGCTGACTGGCTTGAAAAGCCTGACTGAGCTGAAAGCCCGGATTGCGTTGAAATCCCTGACTGGTTTGAAAGCCCTGACTGGTTTGCAGGCCTTATCTGGCCTGGCAATGATCCGTGCGACGAGCAGTTGTCGCCGGATCTTACAGCCTCAACGGCCTTCTTACTTGAACCCTTCGCGAGAGATGGACCATGAGCATACAGCTGCGGCGTTTCTTGCACCTGGACCTCCCCCCCGGCCAAATTTTGCAGCTGAGGCGTTTCCACGGGTAACTGCGGGTCTGACGTGCTAGACCCGCTTTTTACTTGCTGCTTGCTGCTGTTGGAGTTGTTGCTGCTAGAGTTGCCGTGGTTGTTGCCGGCCTTGCCGGATCGTCCCTTCTTGCCTTTTCGCGGAGCCATGGAAATGCTACTGCCGAGACCAGGCAAGAGAAGAAGCTACCACGAACGCATTTCCGTCAAATCTGCTCGTGAGGGGTCCAGCGAAGGCAAATGCGGACTACGGTTCAAGTTTCGGCTAACTGTGATGGACGCAGGGTCAAACGCAGATTAGATCGACAAATTGAAAAATCGAGACAAGTTTAGAATGTTGGAACGAATGAACTGGCACGCGAACATATGGATGCCTGTTGGAATGAAAGAACCATGGCGGAAAGCACTTGCTCTAGGGGAAAAAGTAGGAGAGAGGGAGAAGGGAAGAGCTGAGCCAAGTCATGCCATGGCTGTCATGGGTGATCCAAGCAACGAAAAGGAAAAACATCAGAAGCAGAATTAGGGTAACCCGAATTTCAATTTCTTCTATTGGTCGAGAGCCATACAAGAGCAGCATCGAGAAAACAAATCAGCAGGACTGAAGTTTCGGGCAACTGGTGAAAAGAAACGAGTCATGATGGTGGTGACTTTTCCGTTGCTGCCACATGATCCTGCTTCGGCCTGAAGGGACACGCAAGGTGCTTGGCCTGAAGGTTTCGGGGTTGGATTGGGTGGGGTCTGTCGGCCGCGCTGGCGAGCGGGTGCGATCATGTGAGGTGACCTGAAAAGGAGGAAATGGACGGATGGATGTTCCTCGGCGGGATGAGGCATGGGTTTGTAAAGTATGGACTGGTTGCCATGTGGCAGCAGACGAGAATTCACGATGACGATGTTGGCGTGGTATCCTCGCAACAGTACGAGAACCGTTTGTTGTGGTGCATCTGTAGAGTCTATTCGTTAGAAGTTTTGCTAGTTTCCAACTTCAGAACCAACAAAGTTGCAATGACCCACATCCTAATGGAAACTAAAACAAGACATAAAATGTATTTTACAAAGGGCCGCCCAGGGTCTACCTAGGGAGAGTTAAAGAGTTATGTATGTACAATGCATTCCAGAAACTAATAAGCTATTGGAAGAAGGTATCTAACCTGTGGCTATAGATAGGGGGAGAGATCATAATAGTAGTCAACCTAGGGCGACCAAGCAGAGTCCATGCAACCGACGATTTCCATCGAGCCCAATCACTGTCTCACCGTCAGTTCCCCTCTCTCGACAAAATGTGCCATACCGCTACTCTATAATACAAGAAATTCAGCATGCACAAAAACACGACACCCACTATGCCTCCATGATTCACGCTCTCTCTGCACAACTCGCGCATTCTCTTCATTCGCTTGAGGGCGGAACATTTGAAACATTGAAAGCCCGAGCCCCTGTAGATACAGCTTCTTTCAGCTGCGGCCAATCAGAGGCCAGAAAGCTAAGCAGGGATGATGAGCCTCCTGCTGCCATCAGCTCATTCAGCTGCTGCACTCCTCCCCCCCCTCCTCCTCCCCCACCAGAAACAGCAGTCTCCGGCTGCTCTTGCTCCTGCTGCAGCCGCTGAAACTGCAACTGCTGCTGCTGCTGCTGAAACAGCACCTCCTGTTGCTGCTGCTGAAACAGCACCTCCTGTTGCTGCTGCTGCTGAAACTGCTGTTCCTGCAGCTGCTGCAGAAACTGCTGCTGCTGCTGCTGCTGAAACGACTGCTGCCTCAGCTGCATCCCCTGCTGCTGCAGCAGCTGCTGCTGGAGCAGCTGCCGCAGAGCATGCAGCTGGCTCCCCCCTGCAGCGCTCTGCTGCGCCGCCAGCAGCGCCTGCAGCGCCTGCAGCCCTTCCTGCGACTCTCCCTGCTCGCCTTGCATCGCCTCTTGCCCTCCCAACACCTTCTCTTCCTCTCCCTCCTGTCGCTCCTGCCGCTCCTGCTGCTCCGCCTGTTCCTGCCGCTGCTGCTGCCACTGCTGCTGCTCCTGCCTCTGCTGTTGCTGCTGGTACTCCGCGCTGTCCTCTTCCATGCGAGATCCTGGCCTTTCCGCGAAACCGCCGCTGGACATAGACGCGCTCTCCGTGTCCCCCACCAAGCCCCGCGCTGCTCCTGCTGCTCCTGCTCCTGCTCCCGCTCCTGCTGCCATGGCGAATCTCGACCGCTTCTGAGTCGATTCCAGCCCAGCGAACTGCCCCTGCTGCTGCTGCTGTGACTGCTGCTGCTGCAGCTGAAGGGTAGCGGAATCAAAGAGCGACGCTTGGTGCTGACTCAAGGACAGATGTGCCGCCACGTCGTCCATTCCCATGGAACCAGCGAGCCCGCCACCCGCAGCAACAGCGCCACCGCCGCCAGAGGAACCCGCGGAAACGTCACCAGCGGCAGCAGAACCGGGAGCCACAGCCCCAGCAGCCCCAGCGGCGCCAGCGGCGGCGCCAGCGCCAGTCAAGCCGCGCGAACCTTGAGGTGTGGCATTCGCTGACGACGGCTGCTGCTGCTCCAGCACCGACAAATCAATGGTCAGATTCCGCCGACCCAGAATCGACGGCCCTTTCGACCTGCTGCTGCCAACACCACCACCACCATCCATTCCTCCTCCTGTCCCACCCCCTCCCCCCAAGACCGATAATCCCAAGGTGGAGCCCCCTAGGCTCGGGGTTCCAAGGCCTGAGGGGAAGAGGCCGGTGAGGGGGGCGCGCTCTACGGGGGAGGACGAGGAGCGGAGGAGAGAGCGGTGGTGAAAGGCGGAAAACGGTGGCGTTTTCGCAGTTGCGCCGCTTCCCCCCAGCCCTCCCCCCATTCCTCCACCGAGACCTGCGCGGAACATGGTGTTTGGGGAGCCGAGGGGGGAAGACCCCACCCCCGCGCCCATTCCCCCAAACCCGCCCGCGCCTGCGCCGCCACCCATGCCAACCCCCCCAGCCGCTTCCCCTGCCGCTGCAAGCACCGCCAGAGCGTTATCTCCGCCGAAACCTGCGCCGCTCCCCCCTACGCCGGCAGCGCCGGCGGAGGAGAGGAAGCGCGGGAAGAGGGGGGAAACTATGGGCGGAGTGGGCGCGGAGGGCTCCCCCAGGCTCGTGCTTTTGGGGAACGCGAGAACCTCTTGCGGGGAGGGGAGTTCGGAGAACGGAATCCCGGAATACGCGGCGGCCAGGCGGAGGCGTTTGGCGGTCTGCTGGCGCAAGTCGAGCAGATCATCCCCTCCGCTTCCGCCGATCCCGGTCATGGCGGAACCGAAACCTCCGCCTGCGCCTGCCCCCGCACCAACGGAGAAGGGGAAGGGCTGCGCGGAACCGGGGGACGGCGCGCCGCTGCTGGAGGAGAGGCCGTGGGGGGAGAAGGGCTGCGAAAGCGGATGGGGGGAGGGCACGCCGGAGTGCATTCCGCTGGGGGAAGAGCAGGTGGACGCGGCGGCGGAGGTGGTGGCGAGGCGGCGGAGAACGTCGGTAAGCGCGCGGATCTGCGCAACGGGCGGAGCGGGGAAGCCAAGGCGGGAGGGGGGTGGAGGAGAGAAGGGGAGGGGAAGAGGGGGGATAAGAAAAGCAAGCCCAGCAGTGCAGGTTCGAAGGGGGAAACATCTTACGACCGGCTCTTGAAAGAAAAAAGGCCAAGCGAACAAGCAGCGCCAAAGCTTGCGACACTTGCGACGCTTGCGAATAGCTGCGATATGGACGTGCGCAATGCGGCGGGCTACTCACGTGTTCTACTCGGCTAGAGTCGTATCGTCCGCTCCCGGGTGTGCCGGCGCCGCTGCCGGGCGAGAACGTGGGGCTGTCGGGGAACGCGGAGCGGTACATGGCGGCGTACGCGGGGGACGCGGGACCCGCGCTGCTGTTTCCGCTGATACTGTCGCGCGGAGAGTCCAGCAGGCGGGAGGTCTGCGCGCGCGGAAGGGTGGGGAGGGGGAACGGGGAACGGGAAGAGGGAAAGGGGGGTTAACAGGTGGCAGGAAGAGGAAGACGGAGTGGGAGGGACGGAGAGCGCGTGGGAAGGAGAAGGGGGAGGAGGAGGCGGGCGAATAGGATTGGAAAGGGGGAAGGGAGAATGGAGCAATACTTACGCGTCGGCTGATGATGTCGGCGAGAATGGCGGGGTACTTGCGCTTGAGCGTGGAGTTCCAGTGGTTCTGCCATTCACCGCGATGAGAACGCGGGAAGAAAAAACACGTCAGTTCTACCATACACGCAACAGACCGGCAAAAGAAAAGGGACGACTAAAAAAACAGAAAGAAAGAAAACAGTGTTTGCGTGGTATGTACGAGGCGACTAGCCGCTGTGGCGCGAGACAATAGCCGTACCTTGATAGCATTATCCGTGCGGCCGGGGAGGCTCTTAGCGATGATGGACCACTTGCTGCCATGCTCCGCGTGCCCCATCACGATGATGCGATCCTCCTCGTCCGTGAACGGATCCTTGTTCACCTGCCACGTGTCACGCATCCGACAGCCGGCACAAGAGCGACGAAGCGCGATGAGAAACGGAGGATCGACACCCACTCAGCTCTATCAATCGCTCGCGTTTATCTTGGACAATTCTCAACAGCCAGCTAGTCTCTTGCTTGCTACCACATCCACGACAGCGGTGGTGAACAGAAGAGCGCTGACGAATCTGAAGGGACGGCCCTATTGAACTATCACTAGAAACGAGAATGCAAACACAATGACGTGTAAATTTCCACAGCTCATCCGTCTCGGCCGTCCTTTTCGCGCCGACATAACGCCGCTCGGACGTCATTCTCGTCTACCCCCTTCATTCCTCGAACTTAATTCTCATACTCATTCGTAGTGCTGTATGCAAACGTTGTCTTGCCAAACGTAGGATCTAGCTGCAGGAATGGGGACGACTGGCGAGAACAGACGGCAACCCTAGAAGCACGCATGACCTCTGAGACCCTAAGGGTCTTCAAGACGTGTACTCGCTAAGGGTATCCGCGATTGACATTCGATGTGGGTACTTGGTGTTCAGACGGATTTCCGGCCGACACTACTTAGTGGGAATCTCATCGAACTTACTTCGGGATTCAGTTGGTTGCACCATCGCAAGCGACAGCTCTTGCCGGACCGCCCCTTGAGTCCTTGGGCTATCAGTGACCAGTTACGCGGTCCGTACTTGGAGATTAACTCTCTAAGCTTGTCATCTTCTTCTGGACTCCAGGGCCCTTTCACCACTTCCGGATCCATCTCCGCCATTGGCGGCTCGCTAAGTTCGCTAATGCACGGGTGGTGAGGTAATTGAATAGGAGGACAGATGTGCGCCCGGAAATCCAGGAAATGGCTTCTGGCAGGAACTAACAAACAAAGCGGAATGGCGTGCTAGTTACGCCTAGTTGACAACTAATGCTCGAGAAGATCCAGACCAAAGTCGGAAAGCCGAACCGTCATTTGTCCAAGAGAGGTCAATGCATTACAGAAAGCAGAGCACACCTAACGACACGATCACTTGTGAGCTTCAAGTAACACTGGAGACAGTGAAAACCGCCAGCTTTCAACAAACTCCCACCAGCTTTTTTACCTCCTTTTCCGCCACCAACCGACACAGCAGAGACCACAGAAGCACCAGAGCCAAAACCTGGGAAGAGAAGGAATCACGCGGTGATGCGGCGCTCGCCCCTCACCTTCCTGCGGCTGCACCACAACCACAGAAACGCGTGCCTGTGAGAAGAGGACCCAGCGGAAACGGGAACGGCGGAGATGCCACTGGGCGGATGGATTGGTGGGAAACACAACGCAAGAAATGGGCGGTGGTGGAATCGACGGTTGAGATGGAGCAGCTGGGCTGGTTGGGATTTATCGGACGGGCATGAGTGACGAGTTTTTCGACACACACTGTACAAGACACGAGTCTTGCTCTGGCGTGGAACATCCACGCCCGCCACATGGTACGGCACAAGCTGTCGCTAGCGACGGATTCACTGTGCAGATGTGAGGATGCCCTTTCACGATGTTGCTTCGGACAGATATCTGATGATTCGCTCATATTAACAATCAGCTCTCGAAATCTCCGGTTCAACAGCATGTTCCCCAAGGATGAGGTCCGAGTCCCGACTCCACGTTTAGTGATGGAACAGAGCACAAACAAGAAAAACACCTGTTCACAAGCCTCGGCAATGTTGAGAGGATAAGCTAGCCCAGAACTTACAACCATAAAACTCACATGTAGAGTGGAAATATTGCTCAGCCAGAAAAATATACCACTTCATAAAATATGCCGCGTCACGCACTGTAGTTTAGCGTCACGTGAGCCTCGAGGGGGGGTGATGAGTAACAGTGCACTAGAGGCCACAATTGACATCATCAAGGATTCATCACGTGACAAATCTGACCACAGCTGAATTTGAAAACAGCCGAATCCATTCTGTCATGTCAAACCGAAGTAGAAAGTGTAACGGTCGTCTCGACCAAAAAAAATGCTTCCTTCCCAACGAATTGCAGTAACGTGTGATAACCGTCAGGTGAGCTGAACCAGTCAGCGGCTGCTTATGTCGGCATATTTTTCAGCAGGAAAAGCAATGGGCGACTATCCTTCGCTACTCATTCGTTCACGGGTCTGGTGCAAGTCGCTCGTTCGGCGTGCAAAAGGGAACAGCATGTTTTGATGACTTCACCCACAGCATCCAAACTGGGAAAGAAAACAATCTTGTCCAGCGCATAACAAATCCTTCTTTCCGATACTAGCCAACAGGGCACTGGTGCTTATATATTGAGGACACCCAAGATAATACAAGCAAAAAACAAGCATGATCCAGCGTTGCATATATCATACATCACATTGCATACGTACTAATTTCTTGCTGCCTCTTTTTTAGCACCACAAGGCATGCCCACATGAACAACCAAGGTCACAAGGCTGCTATCTTCAATGCACCCTCTGTCCCAATACCCCTCCGTAATGAACATTCAAATACTCCACCAATTCTTGCTCAAACCCGTTCAAGGATGTCAATAGGCCCGTTAGGCATGTCAATGGAAACAATCCTCATGGTCGCATTCACCAGCCGCCCCTTCACGCCAGTAACTGCATACTGCATGAGCGCCGTCAGCGCGTTGAACTCGCCAATCGTCGCCCGCACCTCTTGCATGAACCCACTGTAGTTCCACTCGTTTGTACCGTGCACCACGAACACAGACGGGCATGTGTAGTCACACGTACCGTTCCTGCTAATGAGCGATACATACGCCTCCGAAATGGTAACAGTCGGTTCATCGCAGCACCCGCCCCCCTTCTTCCCCTTCTTGCACTTTTCCTTGTCTGCCCCTGTCAACTTTCTCTTATCCTTGTTGCTCTCCTTCTCCTTATCCTTCTCCTTCTTGCACGTTACGCCAGGGTGCTCTGGGTCAGAGGAAGGCAGGGCCGGGACGATATCTTGCAAGTAGACCCGGAGGGCGGTGGTGAAGGGCTCATCGGTGGGCACCACCACGACGAAGACAACGTCCACTCGGAAGGACAGCCCATCGGCTCTGCCGCACAGAAACAGGGAAACAAGCAGGAGGGTTTGAAGCCAGGGAGACTCGGAGGGCGGTGGTGAAGGGTTCATCGGTGGGCACCACCACGACGAAGAAAACGTCCACTCGGAAGGACAGCCCATCGGCCCTGGCACATGGAAGCGAAACACGCATGAACAACAGAAGGCCGGGGAGAAGAAACAGGGATTCTAAGAACGTGCAAGTAGACTCAGAGGGCCGAGGTGAAGGGGTCGTTGGTGGGCACAACCACAACGGATACAACGAGCACTCGAAAGGACAAACCGCTAGTCCTGGCACATGGACAGAAAACATGCGCAGGCAACAACAGAAGGACATCAAGGCATATATGCATCCCGCTTCAGGGCAATGTGTTGCAACGGGAACGTATGCTCTTCAAACGTGGTCATGATGAGAGAGAAAAGGCGAGTCAGATGTTATGGAGACAGAAACTCACGACTGGGTGAAGGTGAGGTTGGCGCCGCCAGGCATGTAGGAGCGAAAGCGGACGACGTAGTTGGGGTTGGGAACAGTCGCCGGGACTGGCCCGACTTCCACTGCACGCAGGTGCATGCAGAGACAATGAAAGAGAGTGAAAGAGAGTGAAAGAGAGTAAGAAGTTTCGAATACTGTCATTGAGAGTGTTTCTTGAGAATTATAAAAAAAAACGTGTTACATGGTGTGCTCCCCCCCCCACTACCACTAGTTGCACCCGAAACGTCCACCATCCCACACTCACGGAATTTCAGGTTGGCATCAACCCGGAACTGCCCCACTGCCGACCGCAACCCAGCCGCCTGCATGGTACTTGTCCCATACGCCATGACCACCCCGGGGAACACCAACGAGTTATCAATCATCTGTAGCAGAGCAGCGTAGCGCTCGGGATCGGTGGCAGCGGTGCTGGTGAATGTGCCGACAGCCTGCCACACGGACGGCACGGGCTGGACCCACGTGGGCGCGGCTGGGGGGAGGCTGCAGCTGGACGGGTCGCATCCGGGGACGGTTGTGTTTGCTAGGGTGATGTAGGCGGGCGGGCCGGTGGGGAGAGCAGCGAAGATCTTGTAGGTCGCTTGGACGGTGGCGGTGGCGGAATCGAAGCTGGGTGTGGGTGGGTGGGGAAGGAAGGGGTGGGGGATGGAAATTGGGGAAGATGGGGGGAGAGGGGGTTAAGAAGAGGGGGAATGGGGATAAAGGTAGGGGAGAGCTGCGAAGATCTTGTAGGTCGCTTGAATGGTGTTGGTGGTGGAATCGAAGCTGAATGTGGGTGGGGGTGGGGGTTGGGGGGGGGGAGAGGGTGGGAAGTGAGGGTGGGGGGGGGATGGACATGGGTGATGCGGGGAGAGAGGTTTAAGACGAGGGGGAATGGGGAAAAAGGAAGTGGTGGCAGAAAGAAATAGGTACAGTGGATAACGTTAGAAGGTCCTGAGCAATTTCGAGACGCAGGTGCTTACGAGAGGCGCAGGTAGATGACTGCGCGTGAGTCGCCATCCACCATCTCCGCGACAACATATGTGTCTGGTCGACGACGGGATGAGGAAGGGGAGGGGGAGGAGGGGGGAGAACGGGAGGAGGGGAAGAGAGAGTGACGAGGGAGACGAGGGGGATGAGGGGAAAAGCGGGGAGCGTGAGAGTGCGAATTCGAGAAAAGTGGGGGTGCAGACGATATTCGGGAGAGCGACGCGAGGGTGGGGGAAGCACGAGCGGCGCGAGGGTGGGGGGGGGGGGGGATCGCACCAGAAATGCCGCTCCCCGGTGAGCCGACGGGAGGAGGGGCGGCGGCAGAAGTCGAGCCCGCGAGACTGGAGGCAGTGAGCGCTGCGGGGAAAACGTGGGTGGAGGGGGTGGGGGGGGGGGGGGGGGGGGGGGGAATTGGCGGACGAGGGGGAAGGGGGAGGGGGGGATGGGAAGGAAGAGGAGGAGCAAGTCGTCAGCGGTGATACTACCACGGCGGCTGGGAGAAAGCTACCGTGGATTTATAGCCTCACGCGGCACCGGAACCCTAAACTGGCAGTTGCGCATGCGGAAAGAATTGCCGACTCGGAGTTTCGAAAAGAGTCCCTTCACCGGTCGGCAATTCAAAGGCCGAAATCTTGACATGTTCAAAGGCATGTGAAACAAGTGCAAGATGGCGTCGACTTGACTCGGCTTCTCAAATCAGCCCCGCTTAAATCAGTGGAGCTCAGTGATCAGAACCCGGGAGAGCTCACCGATAACAAGAATGAGGGCGAGGGGGAAGGGATTCGCCGTCGCGAATGGCCGCGGCGAGCGCGTCCGATGCGACGGTCTCGACATGATCGCAGCTACAATGGCGGCGGACTAACGACGACGCGTACACTGAGCGTTAGAAGGAGCGATAATGGAGTGTGAATGCTATTACTCGGAAATGCTCGACCGATGAGCGCAGCGCTGCACTAAGTGAATCGATCGCTGCTTTGCGGCGGCTTGTTATCAGGGGTGGTGAAAGTAGACTGGCTTGACTAAATTTGTCCATTTGAACTGGAGAAGCTTCTCGCCCCACTGTACGCTCACACGATTTTCGGGACTGTTGGTGAGTCGGCAGGGCGCTGGCTACTAGGTGGCCGAGGACATAAATTTGGAGAATCAAGAAAGCAAGAAAACTGCTTGACTCTTGGACAGATGCAGAGGGAAGGTCCTAATCTGGTACTGTATTTCAAGTCCTCTGCTGCTGCAAGAAGCGCCTGGCTCGTAAAAAACAAGCAGAACCCTCTGCTCTGGTGGCAGCGCCTGGGTGTTCGCCTGATGCTGGTGGTGTGGAGGTTAGGACTTCGATTACAGCGGTGTGCGGTGCGGTTTGTTCAATTGAGTCAAGCGGTTCGGGATCCGAAAATGGATTTGGTAGAAATTGGGGGTGTGAAATATGAGTTCTTAAACCATATCCAAACATAGGAAAGTGCAAACGAGCCGTTCTTAAAGCCCGAGTACCGCATGGTTTTTTTCAAGCTCAAGATTTTTGAGCTTGAACTCGCCAGAAACAGGGTTACCTTACTTTGTTTGAGAGAACTCTCGCGAGTCTGGGCCAACACCTTGCGACACTCCCTCCTGATAGGCTTTTGTGCTCAATCGCAGAACTGAACCCCTCACTCTGCTACGATGTTCTCCTCTCACATAGCTTGAACACCAAGTTGTACTCGTAGTCTGCCTAGCTCATTGCCGTAAGTAGGAAGCGCAAGCCAGTGCGGCAAAAGCTAGAACCCATAACGGTTTTTTTTACGGCAACTCACGTCACCACACTGTCGCGCCAATAGCTAGGCAGCTCAATCCTAGTGTCACACATGATTTTATATATATATATATATATATATATATATATATATATATATATATATATATATATATATTGGCGTTGCACGTTACTCACACGGAACTTTCGTTCTACCGTACCAACACACAAACGAGTGCCCCACGTTTCCCGCGCTTCGTCAAAGGTGCTCCCCCTCGCCACTCGCGCCTGCTTTCGTCAATCGCGCCTGCCCGGGTTAGCGTGCTTCCCCTCGTCACCCGCTCTCTCCCCGGCATCTATCCTCTCGACCCCTCGTCGCGCGCGTTTCTTCTCGTCACGTGCATGGCCCCTCGTCGCGCGCTTTCCCCCTGTCACGCGCGTTTCCCCTCGTCACGCGCTCTCCTCCCCTCGTCCCGTGCTCAACCATTCACTCACGCTCCAGGGTAGATCACCCGTTGAAACAGACGTCACGCGCAGCAACTCGTTGCCCCAGTTGCTCCTCTAAGCCCTCGCCTCCCGTTGTCGCCTCCGCCACCCCAATCGGACAGCGTTTTGAACCCCTCTCTGCTCCCCACCATCCTCCCCCCAGCTCTTTCCATTCCCCCCATCCCCTTCCCTGCTTCCCCCCATCCCCTTCCCTGCTTCCACCCATCCCCTTCCCTGCTTCCCCCTATCCCCTTCCCTGCTTCCCCCCATCCCCTTCCCTGCTTCCACCCATCGCCTTCCCTGCTTCCCCCCATCCCCTTCCCTGCTTCTCCCCATCCCCTTCCCTGCTTCCCCCCATCCCCTTCCCTGCTTCCCCCCATCCCCTTCCCTGCTTCCACCCATCCCCTTCCCTGCTTCCCCCTATCCCCTTCCCTGCTTCCCCCCATCCCCTTCCCTGCTTCCACCCATCGCCTTCCCTGCTTCCCCCCATCCCCTTCCTTGCTTCTCCCCATCCCCTTCCCTGCTTCCCCCCATCCCCTTCCCTGCTTCCCCCCATCCCCTTCCCTGCTTCCACCCATCGCCTTCCCTGCTTCCCCCCATCCCCTTCCCTGCTTCCACCCATCGCCTTCCCTGCTTCCCCCCATCGCCTTCCCTGCTTCCCCCCATCCCCTTCCCTGCATCCCCCCCATCCCCTTCCCTGCTACCCCACCCTCTGCCCTGTTCCCACCTGCCCTCCCCATCCATGCCTTTCCTGTATTGCCTTTCCCTTCCCCATCCCTTCTCAACCCTTCCCTTCTCAACCCTTCCCTTCCTTTTCATGCCCTCCCCTTCCCCCTCACTCCTCACCACACATGCTTTCATCATGTGCGCTTCCTTGTATCCCCTTGCCGTTGTTCCCTTGCACCTCACACCACCTAACCCATGTTCCTTCACACAATTCTTTCTGCCTGCTCCTCTCCTAATTTTCAGTGAAGCAGAGGAGCAAGCTGAGGCGCAGCTAGTCGATGCTTTACACCGAACCACCACCGGTTTTTTGCCTGTTGTATGCAAGAATGATACTGCAGATATTATTTTTGGAGATATGCATCTCAAAGGAACACAGAGAGGGATGCACGATCAGAAGGGTACATAGAGGCATAGATGCACGATCAGAAGGGTACATAGAGGCATAGATGCACGATCAGAAGGGTACATAGAGGCATAGATGCACGATCAGAAGGGTACATAGAGGCATAGATGCACGATCAGAAGGGTACATAGAGGCATAGATGCACGATCAGAAGGGTACATAGAGGCATAGATGCACGATCAGAAGGGTACATAGAGGCATAGATGCACGATCAGAAGGGTACATAGAGGCATAGATGCACGATCAGAAGGGTACATAGAGGCATAGATGCACGATCAGAAGGGTACATAGAGGCATAGATGCACGATCAGAAGGGTACATAGAGGCATAGATGCACGATCAGAAGGGTACATAGAGGCATAGATGCACGATCAGAAGGGTACATAGAGGCATAGATGCACGATCAGAAGGGTACATAGAGGCATAGATGCACGATCAGAAGGGTACATAGAGGCATAGATGCACGATCACAAGGGTACATAGAGGCATAGATGCACGATCAGAAGGGTACATAGAGGCATAGATGCACGATCAGAAGGGTACATAGAGGCATAGATGCACGATCAGAAGGGTACATAGAGGCATAGATGCACGATCAGAAGGGTACATAGAGGCATAGATGCACGATCAGAAGGGTACATAGAGGCATAGATGCACGATCAGAAGGGTACATAGAGGCATAGATGCACGATCAGAAGGGTACATAGAGGCATAGATGCACGATCAGAAGGGTACATAGAGGCATAGATGCACGATCAGAAGGGTACATAGAGGCATAGATGCACGATCAGAAGGGTACATAGAGGCATGTTCCCAATACTTTCGATTGTACCTTTCTCAAGGCCTTGAAAGCAACATGAGGGGAACTGGTTTCTCTACGAGCATGGCATGGGATGATGGACTAATGAGTTGCAGTACCAGAAGAATCGTCAGTGTAGTCACTGCAATAGCCATGGAGAGGGAGGGAATACGAGATGGGGAGGGGGAACAAGAAAAAAGGCAAAACTGGGGAGATAGGGGAGATAGGGAAGAGGGGGTAGAGGGAAGCAGGGGTGAGATAAGAAAGAAGTACTGTAAGAAGAGGGAGGATAGGGAAGAGGGGAGATAGGAAGAGGGGGAGAGGGAAAGCTAGATATAGGAAGATAAACGAGGGGAAGAAGAGGGGGAAACGAGGGGAAACAGAGGGGGAAATCCTGGGAAGCAGAGGGGGATTCGAGGAGAAGAAGGGAGGAAAATTAGGGAAGGCAGGGGTGGATATGAGTGGAAGAAGGGGGGAAATGAGGGGAAGCAGTACGAACAGGGAAAGCAGGGAGAGAAATGAGGTGAAGCAGGGGAAATGGGTGGAAGCAAGGGGAAAAATGAGGAGAAGCAGGTAGGGAAATGAGGGGCAGCAGCGGGGTAAATGAGGGGAAGAAGGGGGGGGAATGAGAGAAGCAGGAGGGGAAACGATGAGAGCAGATGGGGAAACGAAGCAGCGGGGAAAATGAGTGGAAGAAGGAAGCAAAGGGGGAAATGAGGAAATGAGGGAGAGAAATGAGGTGAAGCAGGGAGGGAAATGAGGGGAAGCAGGGATGAGGGGAAGCAAGGATGAGGGGAAGCAGGGATGAAATGAGGAGAAGCAGGGATGAGGGGAAGCAGGGATGAAATGAGGAGAAGCAGGGATGAGGGGAAGCAGGGATGAGGGGAAGCAGGGATGAGTGGAAGCAGAGATGAAATGAGGAGAAGCAGGGATGAGGGGAAGCAGGGATGAAATTAGGAGAAGCAGGGATGAGGGGAAGCAAGGATGAGGAAAAGCAGGGATGAAACGAGGAGAAGCAGGGATGAGGGGAAGCAGGGATGAAATGAGGAGAAGCAGGGATGAGGGGAAGCAGGGATGAAGGGAAGCAAGGATGAAATGAGGAGAAGCAGGGATGAGGGGAAGCAAGGATGAAAATCAGGAGAAGCTGGGAGGGAAGTGAGGGGAATCAGCGGGGGAAATGAGGGGAAGCAGCGGGGGAAATGAGTTGAAGGAGGGGGGAGAATGAGGGGAAGCACGGGGGGAAACGATGAGAGCAGAGGGGGAAACGAGGGGAAGCAGCGGGGTAAATGAGGGGAAGGAGGGGAAGCAGGGTGTTAAAATTATGGAAATCAGGGTGAGGTGAATGGAAGGGCAGGGAGGCGCGGGCAAGGGATGGGCAGGTGGGAGAAGGGCAGCGGGAGTGGAGGCGCGAGGAGGGGCAGCGCGACGAGGGTGCTGGCGCGCTGATGGCAGGGGAGGCGCCGCGGCGAGGTGAGCGGAGGCGCGGTGCAGCGAGCGGAGGCGCGGCGCGGCCTGCGGAGGCGCGGCGAGACGAGCAGAGGCGCGGCGGGGTGAGCGGAGGCGCGGCGCAACGAGCGGAGGCGCGGCGAGGCGAGCGGAGGCGCGGCGAGGCGAGCGGAGGCGCGACGTGGGGAGGCTCCCGGAAACGAGGGGAGGCGTGAGGATGGGACAGGAGGCGCGGCGAGGGGAGACACGACGACGGGAGACGAGGCACGAGAGGATGCGCGACGGAAGGATGGGTGGCGCGAAGGGGGGTGGCGCGATGGGCGGGGGAACGCGACAATGGTAAGCGCGATGAGGGGAGAAGCTCGATGAGGGAAGGGGATGCGCGACTTCTTGAGCCACTCAAGAAGGTGCGTGAACAGGCGTGGTGAGGTGGCTTCACTCACCCTCGCGAGCACAACGACTTTGTGTATGCGCTTGTATCGATCCTAAATTCTGCGTATTTTACGCTGCGCGGCGCTGTCTTAGTAGGTGGCGTTGTAAGTAGCAGATGCGTCGCTCTGTTTATCTATTTTCCAATAGCATTGGTGAGGAGACTACTCATGTAGCCAGTCTTTCGATGCTCGTCGTAAGAGACGCCAAGTGTGCGAAACTTTCGGTTTGGCTAGAGTGTCTCTTCGTGCGACACATTTTTCGCTTTGATTTGGTGGGATTCGCATTTTTGGTGTCCGCGAGATGTTCACTTGTTCGCGGAGGAAAGTAGTTCTCGCCAAAGGCACATAACCAAAATAGGTTTCGCAGACCCTCATGTATAGCCTATTTCATATCCACATAACTTGAAAATTTACCATGCTGACCTCCGGCTTTAAACGCACACTGTTACGAGTGCAATTGAGTGAGCGAGCGAGAATTGCACTATCGAAGCAAGAGTACAATTGAGCGAAGGCATGAGCGAAGAATATATAGCGAAACTACAGTGGTAACGGTAATGGACTGTGGTTGTCGCGTGACGGGCCTGGGACTGAGGTTGGGAAAAGTGTCGAAGCGGAGGCCCGGAGCGCGGGTTACCCACCGAGCCGTGAGGTCGGGGTGCGACGTGCGAAGGCGGCGGGGGGATTGTCGATGCGAGAGTTGCGAGTGGTAACGGTGCTGACTGTGGTGCTACAGTGGTGTACGCGCTGAGCGGGGACGCGAAGTAAGGAAAAGGAATTTCCCTTGCACACACTAACTCCCTACAGCAACCCTGCATACAGCAACAGCTGTAGGATGCATAAACGTTTCCCGGAAGCATAATAAATGAAATTTTATCTCAACAAATAAAATACTAATGCTGCAGTCTGATCCAACCCCTTCCAGCAAGAACACAACCCAACACATCTACAACACAAGCAGAAGTAAACTACGATACAAAACAGAAGGCCGGGGCGAGATGACAGCCATTAGAAGCTATGTTAGCAGCAGCCAATTGTGGCAACCCAGCTCCAAAATGCCACGGCTGTTCGACAAATCGCATATCAGCGCCCTAATATCGCTGCAGCAAATCATTCGGCCCCTTGCCGCTGCCAGCTGCCTCCAGCTTCATGCTCGCATTCACCAGCCGCCCCTTCACCCCAGTGAGCGCATACTGCATCAGCGCATTCAGCGCAACATATGTGGGGTTCGCCTCACGAGCTTCCTGTGTGGGATAACCCCAGGCAGGTGAGAAGAACCACTGCTGGGCGCCAATGACGGCGTAGAAAATGGGGCAGTTGGTGCCGGGGGGGCAGGTGTTGGAGTAGCCGCCGAGAGGGAGGGAAACGGATGAGACGGTGGGAGCAGCGGGAGGAGGAGGGGATGGGGGTGGGGATGGGGGAGGGGACGGAGGAGGGGATGGTTGGGATGGGGGCGGGGAGGGTGGTGGGGAGGGTGGGGATGGGGGCGGGGATGGTGGAGGGGAAGGTGGTGGGGAAGGTGGCGAGGGTGGTGGTGGGGAAGGTGGGGAGGGTGATGGGGGGGAAGGTGAGGAGGGCGGAGACGATGGAGGCGTCTTCTTTTCCTTCTCCTTTTTCGCCGCCTCCCTAATTGCCATCGCCTCTTGCTTCTTGGCTATCGCCTGCTCTTTTGCCAGCTTGGCCGCCTCCTTGTTTGCAATAGCTTCCTCCTTTGCCTTCTTTGCCGCATCCCGTTTCGCAATTGCCTCCTCCTTGGCCTTCTTCGCTGCTTCCTTCTTTGCAACGGCCTCCTCCTTGGCTTTCCTCGCATCCTCCTTCGCCTTCTCCCTCTCCTGCTTCGCCTGCTCCCTTGCTGCAAACGCCGCCTTTCGCTCCGCAATCGCCTCCTTTCTCGCGGCGATCGCTGCCTCTCTCTCCTTCCTCGCATCCTCCTTCGACTTCTGGTCCGTGCTGCTGCTGCTGCTGCTCACTGCTGTCCCAGTGGGAGGCGGCTCAACACTAAGGAGCTGGCGGCGGCCGGAGGAAGCAGGAGTGGCAGGCGGAGAGGTTTCGTAGAAGATGATCAGACGGCTGGTGACGGGCTCCTCTGTTGGCGCCACCGCCATCCACGTGTAGTCGAGTCGGTAGGTGTATCCATCACTCCTGGTGAGAAGAAGGCGGTGAGAGAGGGAAGGGAGGGAGGGAGGAAATGCGTGTTGAGGAATGGAGTCAGCATGAGCGGCTGGGGATGAATTTCTCGCTTCTGGCTCCCTCTCTCTCCTGGTGAGAAAAATGCGGAGAGAGAGGGAGGGAGGGAGGGAGGGAGGGAGGGAGGGGGAGAGGAAGGGTAGGAGGGAGAGAGATGAGAAAGGGAGTGGAGATGTGAGGGGAATGCGTTTTCAGAGGCATTGAAGCAGGCTCCTCTGTCGGCGTCGCCACCACAAATCGAATCCATGCCAAACTGCGGAAGGAGAAGAGAGGAATCAATGTATTCATAATGGTTGAGAGCACGAGAGAAGTTTCATGGCAGAAGAAGATTATTACAGTCCGTGAAGCTGATTGTATTGACTGCATGGTTTCGGAAACTGGGCATTGAAGCAGGTCTCGCTTGAGGGCGAGAGAGAGGTTGGCGCCCCCGGGCATGTAGGAGGAGAAGCGGACGTTGAAGTTGTAGGTGAGAGACGTCATTGGGATGCCGATGCCTGGCAGGTGCACACGAGGGGAAGGGCGGAGACATAAGCATGAGAACGAGGTGGGAAACCCATGGTGCAGTATTCAGCAAAGCGAATCTTAAAGCACGAGCAGACGAGTGCAGAGCCGTGCTGTCACTGGCATGCGTGACGGACGCGGCAACAGCATGAGCATGACGGCACGAGCAACGCGGCATGATGGGCAATGCAGGCTCAACGCGTGAGCAATGCAAGCTCAACGCGGCATGGGCAATGCAGGCTCAACGAGTGAGCAATGCAGGCTCAACGCGTGAGCAATGCAGGCTCAACGCGGCATGGGCAATGCAGGCTCAACGCGGCATGGGCAATGCAGGCTCAACGCGTGAGGAATGCAGGCTCAACGCGTGAGCAATGCAGGCTCAACGCGTGAGCAATGCAGGCTCAACGCGGCATCGGCAATGCAAGCTCAACGAGTGAGCAATGCAGGCTCAACGCGTGAGCAATGCAGGCTCAACGCGGCATGGGCAATGCAGGCTCAACGCGGCATGGGCAATGCAGGCTCAACGCGTGAGCAATGTAGGCTCACCATACTGCGAGAACGTAGTGGGCTTAAATGGCTCCGAAACCGCCGTACGCGCTGAACCCGTCTGAGGGTCACTGTACGTCATCACCAAGTTCGGGTAGCTGCCCGCGAGAATCTGGTGTACACGTTGTAACGCTCTGGGTCATTTCCGGGCGAAGTCTGAAATATCCCGTTGTAGCTATGGTAAACCGAGGGGACACCCGCCGTCCGCCAGGTGATGGCGCCCGGAGCGAGGCTCCACTTGGCCGGGTCGCACCCGCGGACGGTGGTATTTGTGAAGGAGAGGGAAGCGGGCGGGCCGGACGCGAGGGCGGTGAAGACCCTGTAGGCGACGATCATACCCGCCCCTGGACTGCCAGGTGGACTGAAAGGAGGAGGGGGAGAAGGAGTATGGGGAGGGGGAGAGGGAGAGCGCAAGTGAGGGGGGCGGGAGGACCGGAAGAGAGAGACGTGAGGATCCAATGGTATGGGACCCGGGGAGCTAATGAGAGAATGAGGGAGAGAGAATGTGCGAGGGTGAGACGAAGTGGATGCATGCGCCGGTAAAGCATGAGTCGCAAGTGAAAAGGAAGATGGGTCCGTGCATGTGCGTGCCATGAAGTGCACGCGTCGTGGCATGCGTGCGTGTGCGTGCTATGCAGTGTGCGGCACGCGTCATGGCATGGCCGGCTGTGCGTGCACATGCGGCTTACGAGATGCTGAGGAAACTTTTGAGTCGACTCAAAAGTCAACGTGCGTGTGCGTGCTATGCAGTGCGGCACGCGTCAGGGCATGGCCGGCCGTGCGTGCACATGCGGCTTACGAGATGCTGAGGAAGATGGCCGCTCACGACTCGCCGTCGATCAGGCGCGCGAGAAAGTAGGACTCTGCGAGTCAGAGGGCGGGAAGGGGGAGAGAGTGGGGAGAAGGGGAAACAAGAGTCGTGTTTTGAGTCGACTCAAATGTCGACCAGGCGCGCAGAGAAGTAAACTTTGCGAGCCAGAGGCCGGAAAGGGGAAGGGAGCGGGTGTGGAGGTGTGAATGGTGGAAAGGGGAGAGATGGGCGGGCGGAAAGAGGAACAGTATCGGAGCGGAACAAAAACAATGCGGAACGGTGCGAAGTACAGCGGAAATGGGCGCGGGAAAGACGGCAAGAAGGGTAGATGAGCAGAGCGGAAACACGAGAAGTGGAGAGAAGGATGTAGCAGGAGGTATCAGGAGGAAGCAAGCAGGGGGAGGAACTCACGAGCGGAAACAGTGTGCGGCGCCGTGAAACCTGAGAGGCCCGACGGGCGAAGAGGACAGGGGGGAAGAAGAGAGGGAGTTACTCTTACTAAGAGCGCGGCGCGTGATTACAGACGCCCCGCGCGCCGCGCGGCGGGTAGAGATGCTGCTTTTGAAAAGGGGGCGATGTTGCATGATTGTATCGTGTCGCGGAATTGTGATTCAGGAGCAAACATCGCTCACCGAGCAGCCTCTGTAACGGATCTCACCGAGCAGTAGCAACAGCAGCGCGGGCAGCGCGCCGAGCAGTCGCCTTGAGGCGGCCCGCTGTGGCGCCGCTATCGACATCGTGGCGTCGGCAGATCGCGACAAGTTTCCCGGCGAATCAAACTGAAGAGCTTCAGAAGACGGGAGCTGAGAAGTTCTCGAAGAACCAAAACTAGCAGCGCCAGTCCAGTCATCCCTGGTAGGATATGTAAGTTGTGGTCGGGGCAGAACTGCGGATGTATTTGGAATGGATTTTGGAACGTGCAATGCAATCCGCGAGGCTTGTGCTACTAGTGCCTCGCGAACGCGCACGGACGCGCTGAGCTGGCAACATGGCGAATGGAAGACGGGCGGGCGGGCAACTGATGATCAGGGGGTAGTATCGGACTTGGGGTTGGGGGTGGGGTTCCTCCCGCTGCAGAAATGCCCTGCCTCCCCTCTCCGCCATCAAACGGGAAAGTCAGCCGGCATCAAACGGGACGTGGCGCACTTGTGTGGAGTGGAACTGTAAAGCAGCGGATGAGTTGGTCCTTATCGTACTGATCATCTATACTGTGCTATCAGCAACTCCCACTGTACATCATCGCCTGAGTGTTCACCTGGGCCAAGTCAAGCTTGCTTTTCTTGATGCAGCGTGGTGATGTTGGTTTGAAATCTACCCTTCCATGGTGGAACTTGGCAAAAATTATGTTCAATGAAAGCGGTTGAGTACGTTTTTGTACAACCGAGAGTGGTCAGAAATCCCAACCGCTTTCAACCGCTTATGTACCGCCCTTAGAATTTTCTGCTGACGCTTCGTCTATACTAACGGGGATACAGAAATGATTGTGAACCTGACCGGGAGAATGGGCCCAGGTGCCGATTTTAGAATTTAGAGTTGTGCCGGAAAACTCCTCCAGTCCATCTTTCCCGCGACGCAGGTGCCGAAACGGAAATCCAAGGGGGATCTTGGCGAACAAATGACATTGGCGAACAAGTACACGTACACATTTCACATAGGATGAGACAAATGAATCAGGGCGTATCCAACTTCAGGTCATCAGCACTGTTCATTCAACTGTTCGGGGCATCCGCAAATCACGGATGCCCCGAACTCAACACCGGAACCGCACACGGCTCGAACTTCGGGTCATCCTGCAACCTGCATGCGACCGTCACGCCCAATGTGTCCCCCACCAATCACACACAAGTGCGACCCCATGTTGGGTCCCCCTCTTTTGACGGACGTCCTTCATCATTCACGCCCGTCAATTTCACCGACACCATCACTGCGTATAGCACAATTCTGTAAAAGCCACTTGACCATGAACACAGATACAAGCCAAATGTGCAGAGCCAGTTGAAAATACGGCCCGACAGCCATATCTACAAGCACAAGCTTAACCATAGCTAGCCGCCTTGCAACCAGCGCGACTCCCAACGCGCCCCGCATTATGCACGGTCGTGAACCAGCTCCCGTTGATAGGATGAGCTACCACTTTACGCCTCCTGGGAGTCCTTCAACCATGCTCACAGGTCAGGTCCTCATACTTTGTGTGGCCTTGCTCCTGTGGCATGAGGTGCTTCTTAACACCTGGCAACGTGTAGTCTCTCTTGCGGCTCTAGAGTGGATAACCACCATCCTACCCATGGCTGAGGCTGAAGATGCCGAACGCCTCCGCCGTGCAACCGAGTGCCGGGAGAAGCGTAGCCGGCGTCGCGAGGCTCGTGTGGCGGAATGGGTGGAGGAGATCCGCGCGATGTTCGACGAAGAGTTTGAAGATACCTTCCGTATTACCCGCGAAGTCCTCGACCTCATCGCCGAGCGAATGGCCTACCCCATGTCGCGTTTTGTGGAAGTGAATGAGGTTCCCTTGTCACTGTGTTGTCTTATCCCCATCAATTATTTTGCCAGCGCCATGACGTTCCACGATTTGGGCCTCTTGTTTGGATTGCCGCCAGGACTCATCCACCGTATCGTCGATGCCTTCTTGGTATGGTTTCCCCGCAAGTTCAAGCGTGACTGGGTGCAGTTTCCTACGGAGGACGTGAGGGAGGAGATGGCGCTTGACTTCCGTGCTATCAAGGGAGTTCCCAACGTGATGGGGGCGATTGACGGGACCCACATCGAGCTACGTGGCATGGAGGCTCACCGTGGTGACTACTACAACCGGAAGCAGGTTTACAGTGTCCAACTTAAAATGACATGCGACTCAAAGGGAGTCATCTGGGATTACAACGTGGGCAATCCTGGTTCAATGCATGATCAAGGTGTTTTCTCAACATCTGATTTGCATGGCAGGCTAGAGAGTGGGGAAATCGCCCCCTATCAGCTTGTAGGAGATGCGGCATACCCGCTGAAGCCTTACATGCTAACCCCCCTTCACGCCCCACGCCGTCGCCTGATGAAGAAATGGGAGCGGACATACAACTACGTGCAGTCTGCTACCCGCATGGTCGTCGAGCGCACCATCGGCGCGTTGAAGGGACGCTGGCGGCTCTTCGCGCGCAGGAACGAGAGCAAGCTCTGGCGTGTATGCGCTGGGACGGCCTGCATCATCATCCTGCACAACATGTTGCAGGTCGTTAGCACGCCGCGCATGAAAACGCACAATCCGCGCCGCTTTATCTGGGCCGGGCTCCCTAACGGCTGGTGGACAAGAAGCGGCATGGACAAGTATGAGTGGCAGAGCCTCGACAACCCTTCGTTGGCCGATCTGCGCGCGCGCAGGCATCACTTCGGCAAACACATCCATCGCGCTTACCTCAGGCGTCACCGTGTGCGGACGTTGGCGCGCTAAGGCTCCGCATGCTCCTCGACATCCTCGGACCCTCCCATTTTCTCGTCGCCCGCAACTTCCGGATGGGCTGGAGTCGGGGTATTCGAAGGTGCCGCGATTGGCGATGGCGGGCTGGCTATCTGCGGTCGAAAGCCAGCCTGGAGCGCCGCCATGTTCATGGCGGCGACAAGGAGCTGGGTGGAGTTTTGCAGCTCTCGCACCACCGTCGCATTGGTGGAGTTGATGGCCTCGCTCACCATCTTTGCGGCCGCCATGGTGGCAGTCTCCTCAATCCGCCGTCGTTTAGGGGGTGGAGTCCCCCCGGCATCTGTAGTGGAGGGTGTAGGGGGGTGGATGTCAATAAGGCGGAAACGGTTTTTGTTTCTTCGTTAACTTTATGGATATTTGATACATCTATCTCCAGGTCATGCTCACACGTCTAACGTTGAACCACAATCGCTGGAAGGGAGATATCAGCGGCAAACACAAAGCTGGACCTAAAGCAAAGCACTTCATGCTCACTCTTACGAGTGGGGAGTACACACCTGGTGTGGTCGCTTGACGGCGGTTAGAGCGCCCACGGCCCTCCGATAGAGGCGCGGAAGTTTCCCGGTCGGTGCAGCCGGGCACCGGGGCGTACGCTTGGACGTTGACGTTCGCCGCGCCTCCACTGTCGAGGGGGTGCGCCTTGGCCTTCGCCGAGTGCTTTTTAAGGTGGTAGACGTATTCCCACCACGGTTTTTTCTTTATTGCTTTCCATCCGCTCTGTCCCTCCCCCCGCTTCGTTTTCAGGTACTTCTTCTCGAGGCGTTTCTAGGCATTGGACATCTGTCCCTCATCGCGGTCCCAATTTTTGTCCTTCTCAAGCATGTGGGCGCGGAGCTTCCTCCAGTACTGGCTCCCCTGCTTGCCCTGCATAGCCTTGAGGTCGTCTTTAGTGTTCCAACGAGCGGCCGCCAGGGACGTCAACTCGGCGTCCGACCACACGCGCTTGTTGCGGGACGAAGGAGCCCGATGCTCCTTCTTCGACGGTCGTGTGCTGCGCTCATCACCGCTTCCGTCGTCGCCTCCATCAGTATCTTCCTCGTCCTCTTCAGTGCCGCGTTTGTAATCGGCTGAGTCGGCATCACTATCCGACTCCGAGACGATCTCCTCGAGATCGTCATCAGAGACGTCAGTATCGGCGCCTGTGTCGGGATAGTCATGCCGAGAACTTCGGCTACTGCTGGCGCCCGCAGTTTCGCGTACGGCCTTAGCCATACGCTTGATAGATGGGGACGGCTTCCCCTGCTTTTGCTGCTCTTTCATCCATGCGACGTAGGGGGGGTCAGGTGTTTTCTCATCATCGCTAACCTTCTCCTTTCCCTTGCCGCGTGAGCTTCGTTGCGGAGGCATCCTGGTTCTATGGGGTGGCTCACACACGGAGATAACGGGGTGGTGTGCAGGCTATTCTCAAGTCGAGATCTAGATCTACTTCATCCTCAATTTCTGTTTCTGCCGTTTTGTGAAACCCTTGGGTGAGGCTGTGTGGTTGGGATGGGTTTCGGAGGCGCGCAGATCCAAATGTTATTTTTACCGCCGGGAATTTAGACAGGTGGGGTGATGGGGTGTTTGTCGCGCAACCGGGTTAAAAAAATCGCATGGCTTGAAGGAGGGAGGGCCTATTGGTTGAAGCAACATTTGGCGATGCCTTTTTTGGCGGGACAACAAACACGCCTTTTTGAGGGTCGCACGATGTTAGATGACCCAAAGTGGTGTTTTGTGTAGTTCGGGGCATCCGCACATTGCGGATGCCCGGAACAGTGCTGATGACCCGAACCGGGATACGCCCTCAGCATGCCAAGTGGACATATTGAGAAAGCTTGCTTTCTTTCTTATCAATTGGCATCGTTCTCATTACAAATGGGTAAAAGGTTTATTATACAGCTACGTACCATGAGTTTTATGTTCTTCAAGCTTATTGTTGTTGTCGTTACTTCCAAGAGTCCATGGTATGCTGAGGGAAGAATGTAAATGCGCAACGTGCGGAAATCATACTGCGAGTGGCAATAGCATGGCCAAAATATGTGAACGGTAGAATAAGATGTATGGCTTGGGGAAGTGAAGCAGAGGGGCAGGTGACAAGCTATGCGGTAAGCCATGTGCGATGGCTGCAACAACACAATCGGTGGCGCAAATGGTAACCAGTAGAGTCGGTGAACAACTTGTGTGTGGTAACAATGATGCTGGAAGTTAGTGGGTAAACGTTTCCAAGGCAAAATAGTTACAATCAGTGGTTGTGAGTACAGCGCTATTGGAGACTGAAGGAAGCTTTTGTATGGGGGTGAATAAACCCACCAGTAATTGTGAAACATGCAAAACGCATTGAACTGGGCTCAAGCATAACGCGGTGTAGTGTATTTTACTATACACTTTAGCTCCTTTTCTCCAGGATTGCCAGCTACCTGTTGTTGCACCTGCATTGCATCGCAACGTGCAGTCATTAATTACCATGGCGGAACTTGGAGCAAAAGAATGCCAGTTTTTTAGTCGACTCAAAAACCGACTCAGCAACGTGCAGTCATTGATTACCATGGCGGAACCCGGATCAAAAGAATGCCAGAACGGCCAACAAGGAGGCAATAGTCAAAAGCAGGACCCACCGGCACAGAGCAGCACAGCACAGCACACACCCAGCCCGTTGTACAGAAAAGGTAGCGTGCAGGAGCAGCAGCACGTACCAATGCAACCCGAAGTGAGGGGCACTTGAACCCTGCAGTGAAGTTGGTCTCCCATGCATGGGTCTGCATGCAGAGTAGGCAGATCAGCAGCAGGAGCAATGTGCATATCATGCAGACATGCAACAGGGGAGATTCGCGACACAACGACACATAATGAGTGACCACACAGACATGTAACAGATAGAGTCGTGAAACACAGACATGTAACAGCTTTCTATGAGCATTGACTATGTCAGAAGACCGATTGGCTTCTATGAGAACCTGATCCTTACACACCTGGCCGTGATCCTTACACACCTGGCCGTGATCCTTACACACCTGGCCGTGATCCTTACACACCTGGCCGTGATCCTTACACACCTGGCCGTGATCCTTACACACCTGGCCGTGATCCTTACACACCTGGCCGTGATCCTTACACACCTGGCCGTGATCCTTACACACCTGGCCGTGATCCTTACACACCTGGCCGTGATCCTTACACACCTGGCCGTGATCCTTACACACCTGGCCGTGATCCTTACACACCTGGCCGTGATCCTTACACACCTGGCCGTGATCCTTACACACCTGGCCGTGATCCTTACACACCTGGCCGTGATCCTTACACACCTGGCCGTGATCCTTACACACCTGGCCGTGATCCTTACACACCTGGCCGTACAAAATGATGACATCTGCATCCGATGCGGCGTAGGCGAGCTCAGGTGAAACAGCAGATAGGTCAAGCGCCTGGGTGGAAAGGTGAGAGGGGACGGAGGGACAGCACAGGGCCACAGGTGGTAACAAACCTGAAGGTCGGATCCGGAGTTGAGGACAAGGATGCGACCATTGCTGATGGGCATTGCAACGAGATGACTTTTGAGTCAAGTCAAAAGTCAAATAAAAAAACAGAGTCATCTAAAAAAACCGAGTCAAAAAGCGAACCTGAAGGTCGGATCCGGAGTTGAGGACAAGGATGCGACCATTGCTGATGGCCATGCTGATGTCATCCTCTGGTGCTGCTGCTTGCACCTGACATCCCATGCCATGCCATGGGAAGCACGAGAGGCATGAGAAGCATGAGAGGCATGAGAGGTATGAGAGGTATGAGAGGCAGAAATATGGGAAGCATGAGCAGCATGAGAGGCAGAAGCTTCTATTGATTAACTGCTGTAACACTGGCTCCATGAGGGGCGCGACAGGCCTGAGAGGCCTGAGAGGCCTGAGAGGCGTGAGAGGCATGAGAGGCATGAGATCATCACCTGCTTCAGGAGATTCATCAGGTCCTCGTGTGTGATGGCGGCACCTGAAGGCATGTCTGGCACCACCAGAAGCACCTGAGAGGGGAAGGAGAGGTGAGAG
This sequence comes from Closterium sp. NIES-65, assembly GCA_948144175.1. Lineage (NCBI taxonomy): Eukaryota > Viridiplantae > Streptophyta > Zygnematophyceae > Desmidiales > Closteriaceae > Closterium > Closterium sp. NIES-65. The sequence goes on along the minus strand of CANXME010002290.1, from coordinate 140,990 downwards.
ACGAGTATTGCAACAGAGCTGCAAGGGAAAGAACAGCTTCAAAGAACCAAGAAGAGAGGCCACAGCAGCATCATAGCATGGCAGCAGCAGCATGGCAGCATGGCAGAATGGCAGCATGGCAGCATGGCAGCATCGTAGCATGGCAGCATCGTAGCATGGCAGCATGGCAGCAGCAGCATGGCAGCAGCAGCATGGCAGCAGCAGCATGGCAGCATGGCAGCAGCAGCATGGCAGCATGGCAGCATGGCAGCAGCAGCAGCACCAGCAGCAGCAGCAGCAGCAGCAGCAGCAGCAGCAGCAGCAGCAGCAGCAGCAGCAGCAGCAGCAGCAGCAGCAGCAGCAGCAGCAGCAGCAGCAGCAGCAGCAGCAGCAGCAGCAGCAGCAGCAGCAGCAGCAGCAGAAGCAACAACCATCATCCTGCACAGCAGCTGGCACTTGGCAGGCAGCACTGCTCTGAACCCCACTAGACCGACTTCCATGCACCTCACACTAACCCCCACCCACTCACACCCATCCCCACCCACCTTCACGCCTCGTCTAGTCAAGTCCCTCACTGCTGGCAGCAACCCCAGTACCGTCTCCCTGCCCGCCCCTGCACACAACACCACAGCCTGGAACGAGGAAGGAGAGAGGGTGAGGGATGGGGGAGGGTGAGGGATGGGGGAGGGTGAGGGATGGGGGAGGGTGAGCAGCAGATCACCACGAGCTGTAAAGCTACTGGAGAGTCACTTTTGGAGATTCTGAAAGTGTCAATTCTGAAAGTGTCAATTCTGATATTCTACATTCCACCACCCTGTCCCACGCTTCACTATCCTACACTGGTGGGCCCTCATCCTCCCCCACTACCACCCCCCCCCTCCTCTCCCCTCCCTCTCCCAGCTAGATTCTGTGTTACCTTGCTCCACTTGCCCTCCCCTTGGTTGCTCCATGTCTGCACCGCCGCCCCCATGTCATCTGCCGCCCATGGTTTGGCCGGCAGACTGTCAGAAACAGACAAAAAGTCCGCTGTCCCAACTGAGGGGTCCGCGCCGTCCAGAGCGGCCAGATTGCCGGCCAGCATGCCCCGGATGAGGGCTTCGGAGCGGGTGACGTGATTGCTGATGTCATCCACCGCTGCAAGGACGGCTAGTAGCTGCTGTAGGGCCATGCTTGTTGACTCGCCCTGGTGTGTTATTAGTGGGGGGTGATATGATTTTTAGTATTCTCAAAAAACAGATAGGGCCATGCGCGTTGACTCGCCCTGGTGTGTTTTTTTATTGGGGGGGGGGGGGGGGGGGGTTTGAAGGGGAGAACGGGAGAAGCGGGAAAGTTGAGGAAGGTAGGGGAATAAGGGAATGGAAGAATGGAGAGTAACAAGGAAGGCGGGAATTAGAGGAGCAAGCATGGAGTGTTGTGCGTGTGTGTGGATGGTAGCTGCATCGTATGGCATGGCATGAAATTGCATAAACCCAATGCGTATAAATGCCAGCCTTGGCCTGTCCGCATCACTTTCCCCCGTCCCCATCACCTTGGCGTGTCTGTAAATGTCTTCAAAGCCTAGCTCCCGCAAACAGATGTCTCTCAGCCGGTACAGCAGCTGATGGGATGGACAGCGGTGGGGAGGAGCATAGGAAGGTGTGGTCAGATTAATATCAGCCGCTTCACATGGAGGAAGTAAGGAGGGACGGAGAATGCAGAGAAGACACACCCAACGCAACACCTGACAAAACTATCACTCGCCACCACCACAACCTGCCACACAGCACCACATACCACCACACACCACCACCGCATACCACCACACAGCACCGGATACCATGACATCTGGGGGCCCGCCATGGCTCTCGGGGTCGTTATCGAAATCGTCCAACATGGATGCCAGCCTGCCACACACAGCGGAATGGTGGCACGATGATGCGGGTCAGGTGGGGGGGCGGCAGAGGCATCAATATTCAGCATTTACGCCGGCCTGCAAAACACAGTGGCATGGTGACACAATGACGCGAGTGTGGTTCAGGGTGGGAAGGGAGGGGAGGGGCATCAGATGGGCCCTCCTTTCTACAAACGAAGGCACTCATATGCAGACATGGAGAGCAGACCCACTCCCATTGCCCCTCCAGGCACTCAGTTAAACCTTCTCCTTGATCGAACGTTGATCGATCCAAGACTTCTCCCCTGCGCTAGAGTCACCTGTCTTCGAATTTGGCGGCCCTCTCTGTTGCGTTGTCCACTGACGCGTCGCTCTCTGCCTGCTGCCTGCTCATCACATGGGACGGTGGGGTGAGGTGTGGCATGGTGGGGCATGGTGGAGTGTGGCATGGTGGGATGTGGCATAGTGGGGTGTGGCATAGTGGGGGGCGGTGCGGTGTGGCATGGCATGGCATGACATGGCATGGTGGGGTTAGGGTGCGGCATAAGATCTTACTGCATGGGATGGCATGGCATGGCATGGCATGGCAGGGCAGGGCATGGCATGGCATGGCATGGCATGGCATGGCGTGTAAGGACATGTGACGGAAAGGAGGGTGTATATTCTCGTTTCGCGTCCAAGCAGCGAAGAGCACAGAACAAGAAGGGGAAGAGAGGATCGAAGGATGGCATGACACTGGTACATGCCCCCCCATGTCACGCCATGTCATAACATGGCACGCCACGTCGTATAGTGGCGGCAATATCATCTCACAGTGAAATTCTATGGGTGGTTTTGAGATTTCTCAAAACATCACACCTTAGAACGGCGACACTATCGCTCCAAGGACGCCACACCTCCCTCCACAGCGGAATTGTCTCGCGGAAAGAGCTGAACGCGCTCTCCTTCGCCGAGGTGACTTATGAGTCGACTCAAGAGTCACCTCGTTGAATGGCGGCACTATTACCTACGGACATCATTCCTACCTCCACAGCGGGATTCTCTCGCGGAAAGAGCTGATCAACGCACTCTCCTTCTCCGTCAGATGCGCTGGGTTGTCGGATTCGCATCTCAGCGCCAGGACGGCGGCGTACGCCTTGGGATTCGCGAGGAGAGGGAGCGGGACCGGCGGCGACGCCCACTCCATCGCGCGAAAGACGCTGCGCGGGCACCCGCGTCTGTCGCTACGGAAGGCGAGCTTCGATATTCCCAAGACAGGTTCCGAAAGAATGGGTCAATGAGGTTGGGGGTGGCCTGCTGCGGTTAGAATGGGAGACATGTAACAATGTTTGATCTGGCTTTGCTTTACGTGGAAGACATTAGAACTCGCCAGCCACGATGAACTCCGGTTGCGACCTCTCTAATGGTCATGAGCTGGAAGTGGTCAGATTCATAAGATGGAAAGCTAGGAGAACACAGGTTATGTGCTCTAAGAGGCATTTCAGTGCAAGTTCTGGACACTAGGGGTGAGCATCACCTGTCAGGCCCATGAAATTATCACGAAAGTTTTGTTCCTAATCGCGAACACCAATCACTCATGTAACCTTCTCTAACCTGCCATGCGAAGCTGGTTGCGAGATAAGCGAAACAGGATTGATTGGGCAGGCGATGTGTCGTACAAGCCTTGATACCTCGATATTGCTGTAGCACGAACATGAATTTGAATCAACACTCGTTAACTCTTCGATGTCAAATCGGAATGGGAAAAGATCAACTAGGGGCCAAACATTGCTAGAGAGGTGTTCGAAGTAGGGCTGGTAAATCTCGACCGTAGGATTTCAGCCTAGAGCTGCCAAACTGACTTGGCGAACAAGCCGAACCGGAAGTAAACGATATCTGCTAAAAGAGCCAGGTTGTTTATTCATGTTTTTTATTGAGTGTTTTGACCTCCGTCTACTACAGCGCGCGCGTCGCCTTCTTCTGGAAGTAAAGTTCGGCGGATCAAATCGTGAGTACGTATAACATATTATATTCTGGGTGATAAATACCACCTACCCGATCGTAGACGCACTGGAAAAAAAATATATTACCCATTCGGAAACAGATGCGACTCGGGAGGCATCAACCCTAAATACCAGGAAGTTATCCGTTTTCGGGTCGACCCATCCCGAAAATGCATCCAGATTCCCTAAGAGTTGTAGTTTGTTTTTTCTGCCCTAAGGGTTCCAGTAGAGTCGGCTCGCTAAACGACACGCGAGCGAAAATGCGGCTGGTACATGCCACTAATAACATATTTACGTGCAATAAAGAAAAACCCTATGTTAATACCTCTATGCGCAGCGGTTTGGGAATTTCCGGGCCTCTTGGCCCCTGGTCGATCACCCCTCTGGCACTGTTCGGCCCCTCGTTGATCTTCTCCCAATCGGAATTGCAGAATTCGATCGCATGGACATTCTCGAAAACTCTTTCACCTCACCCACAATTGTACCACTTTTCGCCTTGATCTGGTTTCGATTCCTACTCCCGTCACAACTACATGCCTGTAGTACGGGCATTATTAATCAGGCAGGCTCTTTCTACCAAGCCTTTGTTAACCGCTGAGTAGGCTGTTCTGTTGCTGACTCATGGCGTCAACCGCAGATGACGCCGTGATTGACGTTGAGGAGGACGAGGAAGAGGAGGAATTACCGTTTCGTTGGGGCGATCCGGCTCCCGGCCCGAGTCGCGGCGGCAAGCGGTTTTACCTGTGGTTCGAGCAGGGAGGGGAGCGGTTCGACATTTACGACTGCGTGTACTGCCAGGTCCGATGAATGTTCGAACCTCATCTGTCTGGTTTCTTGACTGCTCGATAAGTAGCGTCGCTTACGCGCCTTTCATACAGGGGATACCTCGCTTACACGTCTAAATCTGTCAAGCCCTTCTTTGATTAAACTTCGCATACACCCCGTGATAGCAATAGTAGACCAGAACATTAAATCTGAAACCTTTCCTGAATTCCCTGTACCGCGTCAGGCAGAAGAGGGGATGGACCCGTACGTGGGGAAGATCGTGCGCATGTACGAGCTCCCCCCCAGCCGCCGCGGAAAGCGCAACAGCATCGGCGGAAAGCCAGGCGAGCGCAAGGTGGACATCCGCTGGTTCTTCCGCGCGGCTGACGTGCAGGCGGAGGGCGGGGAGCTCCCAAGGGACGTGCGCCCCAACGAGGTGTTTCTGGCCGTTCCCGAGGGCACTCAAGGGGTGACTGACGCTAATAAAGTGGTGAGTAATCGTTAAGAATCTCAGATGGGTGATTGGGTGAGTGAGTGAGAGGGCAGGAAGGGCGGGGAGCTCCCAAGGGACGTGCGTCCCAACGAGGTGTTTCTGGCCGTTCCCGAGGGCACTCAGGGCGTCACTGACGCGAATAAAGTGGTGAGCTGGAAAGCAGAATGAACAGGAGTGGGCAGGGAAGTGTGGGCAGCTCCCAAGGGACGTGCGTCCCACAAAGGTGTTTCTGGCCGTTCCCGAGGGCACCCAGGGGGTCACTGACACCAACAAAGTGGTGAGCCGAACGGTTATTGAAGCGTCGGAGCAAAGTACCGATTTCTCTCCTTCTTTGCCTCACTCCCAATACTCTCTCTTCACCCCGCCCCTCCCCTCTCTCCCCCTCAGCGCCCTTCTCTGTTTCAGCACAAAAACTGGACGACTTTTTAGACGTGTCAAAAGTCTGTTTCAGCACAGAAACGGATAGTGGTGGACTCCTGTGCTCGCTTACTCTAGTTTTGAGGCGCCTCAAAACTAGATCCCTCAGCGCCCTTCGCTGTTTCAACCCAGAAACTGGTTGCCAAACGGATAGTGGTGGACTCCTGTGCTTGCATAGTCTGCCTGTCTGCCGGCCATCCCTTGCCTCCCCTCGGCCATTTTCTCCACGCCTTCCCCCTTCTTGCCCCCCCTTTTCCGGTCCCCTTTTGGTCGGCCTGCCTTCTCTGGTCTAGCACAGATAGTGGTGGGACTCCCGGGCGCGCATACTGTGTCTCTCTGCCGACCCCCTCTCGTTCCCCCCCTTGCTCTCCCGCTTCCCACGCATCTCCCCCTCACCTTCCCTCGTCTGTGTGGAGAGCACAGATAGTGGTGGACTCCCGGGCGCGCATACTGTGCGTGTCTGCCAATCTTCTCGTGCCTCCCCTCACCCACGCCCTCCCCGCTTCCCACGCAACCCTTTACCTATCCACCACGCCCATGTGCGAGCACAGATAGTGGTGGACTCCCGGGCGCGCATACTGTGCGTGTCTGCCAATCTTCTCGTGCCTCCCCTCACCCACGCCCTCCCCGCTTCCCACGCAACCCTTTACCTATCCACCACGCCCATGTGCGAGCACAGATAGTGGTGGACTCCCGGGCGCGCATACTGTGCGTGTCTGCCAATCTTCTCGTGCCTCCCCTCACCCACGCCCTCCCCGCTTCCCACGCAACCCTTTACCTATCCACCACGCCCATGTGCGAGCACAGATAGTGGTGGACTCCCGGGCGCGCATACTGTGCGTGTCTGCCAATCTTCTCGTGCCTCCCCTCACCCACGCCCTCCCCGCTTCCCACGCAACCCTTTACCTATCCACCACGCCCATGTGCGAGCACAGATAGTGGTGGACTCCCGGGCGCGCATACTGTGCGTGTCTGCCAATCTTCTCGTGCCTCCCCTCACCCACGCCCTCCCCGCTTCCCACGCAACCCTTTACCTATCCACCACGCCCATGTGCGAGCACAGATAGTGGTGGACTCCCGGGCGCGCATACTGTGCGTGTCTGCCAATCTTCTCGTGCCTCCCCTCACCCACGCCCTCCCCGCTTCCCACGCAACCCTTTACCTATCCACCACGCCCATGTGCGAGCACAGATAGTGGTGGACTCCCGGGCGCGCATACTGTGCGTGTCTGCCAATCTTCTCGTGCCTCCCCTCACCCACGCCCTCCCCGCTTCCCACGCAACCCTTTACCTATCCACCACGCCCATGTGCGAGCACAGATAGTGGTGGACTCCCGGGCGCGCATACTGTGCGTGTCAAAGGACCCGCGCAATCCACAGCCGAGCGCAGCGCAGGTGGAGGCAGCAGAGCTGGTGTTCTGCCGTGCGTGGGACATGCAGCAGAAGCAGGTGCTGGAGGACCTTCAGGTGGCTATTGACGACTTGGGCTCAGGTGAGTCTTCAGGTGGGAGTTCAGGTGGGATCAACGAGGCTTCAGGGTGGAACCAGGTGAGACTTCAGGTGGAACCAGAAGAGGGAGTAGATGAGTGAGGTCAGGTTGGGCAGCACGTGGTTGTTCGTGGATAGCTGCTCTTTGCTTCATTCAATACACCAGAACCTAATTTTTATCGAATCAAACGAAACTGGCACATGCATGGCATGGCACATGATGCATGGCACATGATGCATGGGACATGATGCATGACACATGATGCATGACACATGATGCATGGCACATGATGCATGACACGTGATGCATGGCACATGATGCATGGCACATGATGCATGGCACATGATGCATGGCACATGATGCATGGCACATGATGCATGGCACATGATGCATGGCACATGGTGCATGGCACATGATGCATGGCACATGATGCATGGCACATGATGCATGTCATATGATGCATGGCACATGATGCATGTCATATGATGCATGTCATATGATGCATGGCACATGATGCATGTCATATGATGCATGTCATATGATGCATGTCATATGATGCATGGAACAGAGGAGGCGGTATTTAACAAGCCGGCATGGGTGCAGCAGCAGCCGACCAGTGGGGCGACAGCAGGAGAGGACAGAGCAGCAGGCGAGGAAGCAGGAGAGGACAGAGCAGCAGGCGAGGAAGCAGGAGAGGACAGAGCAGCAGGCGAGGAAGCAGGAGAGGACAGAGCAGCAGGCGAGGAAGCAGGAGAGGACAGAGCAGCAGGCGAGGAAGCAGGAGAGGACAGAGCAGCAGGCGAGGAAGCAGGAGAGGACAGAGCAGCAGGCGAGGAAGCAGGAGAGGACAGAGCAGCAGGCGAGGAAGCAGGAGAGGACAGAGCAGCAGGCGAGGAAGCAGGAGAGGACAGAGCAGCAGGCGAGGAAGCAGGAGGCGCGGTTACAGGAAATGCTGTTGCAGTCGGAGAGGAGAAGGATGGTGCTCTGAGAAACGATGTGAAAGGGGAAGAAACGGGGACGGGGGAGGAGCAAAGGGTTGGGGAAAGCGGAGGAGGGGAACAGAAACGGCTAAGCAAGAGGATGAAGGTAGAAGGGCAGGTGGGGGAAAAGGGCGGGAAGCAGAGCAAGGAGAAGAAGGCGGGGGACCCGTGGGATCTGGAGGAGGAGGAGGAGGAGGAGGAGGAGGAAGTGGAGGAAGGGCAAGAGGATGGGCAAGTGGACGAGGAGGAGGAGGGTGTAGAAGAGGAAGAGGAGGAGGGCGACGGGGAAGAGGAGGAAGAGAGGGGGGGATTGAGAAAAGAAGGTTCAAAGGAAGGCTTAAAGGAAGCGCCCGCAAAGTCAAGTGCACTGAAACTGTTGACTGAGAAATCGGCCCTGGCAGGGCAGGCAGGCACGGGCGGGCTCAGGCAGGGATTGCCTCAAGGGCTGCAGCCTGCAGCAGCCCCTGATGGGCCCGGGTCTCGAGCGAAATTGCCCGTCCGCCCCTCCCAGAAGAAGCTCCCCCGGATAACATCTCCCCCTGGGGCTGTGACTGCTGGGCTGAGAGGAGGAGGGGTAGGTGGAGAGAGAGGAGGAGGTGGGGGAAAAGGGGGAGGGGGAGGGGGAAAGAAGAAGGTTGCTGGTGTGTTGTCATTGGCCAATGTTCCGGCCAATAGGAGGAGTTTGTTTGAGAAGCTGCAAGGGAAGAAGAAGGGGCAGGGAGCAGGGAGGGTGGGTAAGGGAGAAGGGATGATGAGGGGAAGGGAGAGGAGTGCTGAGAGAGAAGGGAAGCTGCCAGAGGGACAAGAGGTGGTGCCGCTGGGGAGGAGGATAGAGAAGGAGAGAAGGAAAGAGGCGAGGATGAAATTGGAGGAGAGGAGGAAAGAGGAGGGAGGGAAGCCTGTCAGTGATGCAGGTGCTGCTACGGCTGTTGCTGGTGCTGCTGATTCTGCTGCTGCTGCTTCTGCTGCTGCTGTTTCTGCTAACGACTTGGATGCGTCTGAAGAAGATTCTGTAGCAGAAGCAGCTGTAGCAGAAGCAGCTGAAGCAGGGGCAGCTGCAGCGGAAGCTATTATAGCAGAAGCAGCTAAAGCAGAGGCAGCTGTAGCAGAAGCAGTTATAGCAGAGGCAGCTGTAGCAGAAGCAGAAAAGAAGAGCACAGCTTTGGAAATTCTTACAGAAGCAGAAGCAGAGGAGCCTTCAGCAGCAGCAGCAGTGACAGCAGCAGCAGCAGGACCAGGAACAGCATCACTGTTAGCACCATCACTGACCGTTGTAACAGCAACACCACCAGCAGCAACGCCACCAGCAGCAGCAACAGCCGCAGCAGCATCTCAATTACAAGGAGCAACGGCCGGTGCGACTGTGGAGGATACGGAATCATCAGCAGTAATACCCGTTTCAGCAGCAACAGCAGAAGCAGAAGCAGTACCAGCAGGTTCATCAGAAAGAGAAGCAGCTGCGATGGAGACACCTAGTGCAGAGGCAGCGTCGTTAGAGTCATCTCAACCACAACCACCGCCACCAGATTCTGCTGCTATAGATGCCGGTGCTACAGATGCTGATGCTACAGATGCTGATGCTACAGATGCTGATGCTACAGATGCTGATGCTACAGCTGCGGTTGCTACGGTTGTTACTGCAGGAATTGAAAAAGCAGCAGTGCAAGCTGACCTCGCAACTGTCCAATCAGAAGCACCGGAATCTGCCACGTCAGAGCCAGGTGCTGCTGACATGGCGCCGGCTGAGGTGGTGGATTTAGAGAAGAGAGAAAGCAAGGGTGACGCGATTGAAAGGGGAATTGCTGGTGCGGGAATGGAAGGGAAGAGCGGAACGGAGACTGCAGTGCCTAAGGAGAGCGTTGATCGTGAGGGTTTGGAGGTGAAGTCAGAGAGCGAGAAAAGGGACGAGAGTGAGAAAAGGGACGAGAGTGAGGAGAAGAGTGAGATAGAGAGTGACGGGGAGAGACCACTCGTTGACACACGTTTCTGTTGGCCGGTGCCTCTTGCTGCTCCTGCTTCTGCATCTCCTGCTGCTGCCACTGCTGCCACCGCTGCCACCGCTGCCACTGCTGCCACAACCACTGCCACTACAACCGCTGCTGCTGCTGCTGCTGCTGCTGCTGCTGCCACCACCACTGCAGCTGCTGCGGCTGGGGCGAAGGCGAGGCAGGCAGAGAAGAGAGAGGCAGATGGATACCGGGTACGCTCCTTTCCCTCCCAATCACTCCCTACCCGCCTTTCCATCTTTCCACCTCTCTCCCTACCCGCCTTTTCATCTTTCCACCTCTCTCTCTATCCACCTGCCCACCTACCCACCTCTCTCTCTATCCACCTGCCCACCCACCTTCCCCTTTCCCCCACAACCTTCAACTGGATGTCAAATTTTCGAAGCATTGGAGATTCGTCCGGTATCACCTGCATTCCACTCTCACCCCCCCACCTCTCTCACGTCCCTCCGTCCCTCCCACCCTCCTCCGCCCCTGCAGTAGAACAGCATCATCGAGGGGGCGTTGGTGGAACAGCGGGTGGGTGGTTGCATGTTCACCCATCTCCACCACTCTCAACTCTCCACCTCTCCCTCCCGCCTCGCCCCTGCAGTGGAGCAGCATCATTGAGGGGGCGTTGGAGGAGCAGCGGGTGGTTCGGATTGACAACATCCCTCCCTGCACCTCGTCGCAGCAGCTGCACGTGAGTTTTGAGGCATGCGCTGTTCCACTGGAACAAATCTCTTATATGGCCATTACTATTCAATCACTGCTTGTGCTGCTGCCACCACTGCTCGTAAGGGCTGCTGCCACCACTGCTCGTAAGGGCTGCTGCCACCACTGCTCGTAAGGGCTGCTGCCACCACTGCTCGTAAGGGCTGCTGCCACCACTACTCGTAAGGGCTGCTGCCACCACTGCTCGTAAGGGCTGCTGCCACCACTGCTCGTAAGGGCTGCTGCCACCACTGCTCGTAAGGGCTGCTGCCACCACTGCTCGTAAGGGCTGCTGCCACCACTGCTCGTAAGGGCTGCTGCCACCACTGCTCGTAAGGGCTGCTGCCACCACTGCTCGTAAGGGCTGCTGCCACCACTGCTCGTAAGGGCTGCTGCCACCACTGCTCGTAAGGGCTGCTGCCACCACTGCTCGTAAGGGCATTCTGAGACCCCTCAACAGCCCTGCAAGTGCAGCCGTCCACCATGCCCATCCCCCCATCACCTGCCCTCCCCCCGCCTTCCTTTCCCCATCCCCTTCAACCCCCTTCCCTCCCTTGTCGCCCCCTACTCTCACAGGAGGCCATGCTTGAGCTCTTCACAGATGTGGTGGCGGTGCGAGTGCAGCCGGCCACTGGCCCATCCCCCCCATCGCCTGCCCTCACCCCTTGGCCCCTCTCCCATACCCCTCCCCCTCCCCTCCCCTGAACAGGAGGCGATGCTTGAGCTCTTCACAGATGTGGTGGCGGTGCGAGTACAGCCGGCCACCACGCCCATTCCCCCCATCGCCATTCACGCCTTTGCCATCTTCCGCACCGCTGCTGCCGCCGCTGCTGCTGTGCTCTTCCTCTCCGCCAAATGCGTCGTGCCCTCCCACTCCTCCCGGTAAGGGCCTTCTGAGACCCTCAGCATCCCTGGCACCACTCAAGGGTTTTGCTGCTGCGATTGCTGGTAAGTGCATTCTGAGGCTTCTCAGCAAACCTGCGAGTGAATGAACACAGCCGGGCACCACTCCCATCCCCCCCATCGCCATTCACGCCTTTGCCACTTTCTGCACCGCTGCTGCCGCTGCTGGTGCCGTGCTCTTCCTCTCCGCCAAATGCGTCGTGCCCTCCCACTCCTCCCGTTGAGCCAAGCTATTCAGCAGCTGCTTTGGCTGCTCCCTGTTCCATGTGCCGACGCTGCTGCTGGCACTGCTGCTGCTGCTGCTGCTGCTGCTGCTGCTGCCGCCGCCCGCTTCTGTTTTCCTCCTCCCGCCCAGATGCATTCTGCACTCCCATTTGTCCGCCGCTGTTCATTATTCCCCACTTTATTGGGCTAACCGCCGACTCCCTCCCCAATTCTTGTCTGATACATCCAAATTCATCCATCCTTTGAGGCGCCTCAATAGACTTTAAAGGCGCATCAAAAGACTTTAAAGGCGCATCAAAAGACTTTAAAGGCGCCTCAATAGACGTTAAAGGCGCCTCAAAAGGACTCCCTCCCCAATAGAAGAGTGAGTGGGAGGGCAATTCTTACATGATAAATCCAAATTTACCCATCCTTCATCACTGTATGCCCCAACTCCACCTTTCTGCTCGCATTCCTACCCTCATCCCCCACACCCCTCTTGCCACGTGCAGCCCTCTGATTGGTCGCCTGCAGCGGCCACAAGCAGAGGCGCCATCAGCAGTGGATGCCCCCTCGGCCTCTCTCGTGTCGCACGGCCCGGGCTACTTCACCATCCGCAACAAGCGTGGCGGCCCTGGACAGTACTCAGATGAGAAGGTGAGGCGGGAGACATGCTAGATGGGTATGAGCAGTGGTGCCATCAGCAGTGGATACACCCTCAGCCTCTCTGGTGTCGCACGGCCCGGGCTACTTCACCATCCGCAACAAGCGTGGCGGCCCCGGACAGTACTCAGATGAGAAGGTGAGGCAAGCTGTGATGCTGATGATGATGGGTAAGTCAGACGTGGAAGGCACAGAGTCAGCCATGGCGCGCAGACGAGCACACTCCTCCCGGGATACTTCACCATCCGCAACAAGCGTGGCGGCCCCAGGCAGTACTCTGATGACAAGGTGAGGCGGCGGGAGATATGCATGATGGGTGTGAGAGGTACGGCAGACATGGCAGGCTATGCCAGGCAGTGTACCCAGATGAGACGGTGAGAAGGGAGGCATGGCATCCATAGGGGGAATTTTCGGCACAGCAACAGACAGACTGACGGGCGCCTCAGTGGGTGGTGGTGCAGCAGAGAAATCGTATAGTCCTTCTGTGCCTCATCTTTGCTCACTCCCTTCCGTCCTCATCGCCTCTCACTCCCTCAAGCTGGAGGTGAAGTGGAGGGTGAGACAGCAGAATAATCGTTCTTGCCTCATTCTCAATCACTCCACTCACCTCATTCGTCCTCTTTGCCGTCTACCTCCCTTCTCCCCACCCTCTTTTACTCCTCCCCTCGATAATAGAACAACTTAACCACATCGCACTGTGCGCATCCCAACATCGTTGAATGCGAGCTGGGGGTGGAGTGGAGGGCGGTGCAGCAGACTCATGACTCTTGCAGCAGACTCATACTCACTCGCTTCCTCCTTGTGCACTCTTTTTCTGTCTGCTCTCCGTTCATCAGAAGAACGCCCTAACCACGTCGCACGTTGCACAACCCAACCATGTTGAATACGAGCTGGGGGTGGAGTGGAGGGTGGTGCAGCAGAGGGAGGTGCACATGGTGAAGGCTTTACTGAAAGCCCACCAGGCAGAACTCAACAGCCTGATGCTGAGCAACCGAGACTGATGGATTCATTCATTCAGGAAGTCTTGTATGGGTGGAGTGGAGTGGAGGGGGGTGCAGAGGAGCAGAGGGAGGTGCATATGGAGAAGGCGCTGCTTAAAGGACACCAGGCGGAGCTCAGCAGACTGATGCAGAGTGCATGTAGTGAAGGCTCATCTGAAAGCTACCGCACGTGGAGAGGGACGTCATTAGAGAGCAGTGTGCAGGGGGAGGTGCGTGCAGAGGGAGGTGTATGTGGGACAATTTCTTTTGAGAGCCCAGTCCACGAAGCGGAGCTCAGTAGTCTGCTGGCAGATGGTTTGAGATTGAGCTGATAAAGGAGATGTGTACAGTTGTAATGTACTGTACACTCTTGTATATGAAGGTTACAGATACAAATCGCACAAGTAAAAAATGATTACACCCCATACATTGCTTTTTATATACCTTCAGCATCTTCTCTGTCAAATCGTGATTTTATATCTCTAAGCGCATCTGCTACTACTGTAGCATTCGCCTGTACAGTATCCAAGCAGCCGCCGTGGCTGAAAACGAGGTGGTAGGTGAGGGAGCAGGCGTGGGAGAGGTGATTGTAGCACACAACAGCGCAGTTATCGGGCCTTATCTCGAGCACCGAGGCCCTTTCTGGCATGAAGACCAGGTTGGTCAGCGCTGCCCCGTGCCCCGCTATGAAGAGCCGTGCTTGACGGAACAAGTTGCGAGCTGCCAGGGGACCGACAAGGGCAGGCAAGGCAGGGGAGGGGAGAGGAGAGAGGGCATGGGAAGGAGGTGGTAGGTGAGGGAGCAGGCGTGGGAGAGGTGGTTGTAGCACACGACAGCGCAGTTATCGGGCCTTATCTCCAGCACTGATGCCCTTTCTGGCATGAAGACCAGATTGGTCAGTGCTGCACCATGCCCCGCTATGAAGAGCCGGGTGCGGCGAAACAAGTCCCGAGCTGGAAGCAAGAGAGGCAGGAAGGGTGGGGAAACAAAAGGGGGAAAGGGGAGAGACGAGGTTGATGAGCGCTGCGCTGTGGCTTGCTATGAAGAGACGTGACGGAACAAGGCACGCGCTGCAAGGGGAAAGAGGCGGGCAGGTAAGGCAGGGAGACGGGGGGGAGGGGGGAAGAGGCAGGGGGACGGGGGGGATGGGGGAAGAGGCAGGGGGAAAGTGACAGGAGGACGGAGGATGCATCGTTTAAGATGAGAGGGAATGAAGACCAGGTTCAGGAGTGCCGTCTCGTGGCTTGCTATGAAGAGACGTGTGCACCCAAACAAGTCCCAGGAACAGACATTATCGTACCTTCGAGAACCGTGAGCGACCCAGTGAAGAGCACGATCCTCTCTTTGGGAAACATCCTCTCCACCACCGCCTGCACCTCGTTAAAGTTACTAATGGATCGCTTCTTAGAGAGGCGCTTCGCCAGCACCACCACCCAGTCGGGCGGCAGCGCCTGCGCCTGCTGCGGCGACAGCGGCTGTGGCGGTTGGTAGGACCAGTCGGGGCGGAAGAGAGGCAGGCCGCGTGGGTGCAGCAGGTGGGTGCGCCTGAGGGACTGCCAGAGCAGCGTGGAGGGATTGCCACAGTCCTGAGTCATGGGCTGGATGGAGGAGGGGAGGGAAAAGAGGTGGAGCCAGGATGGGAAGACACGTTGAGAAGAGAGGCAGAAGGAAGAAAGGCAGCCCTCGCGGACGCAGCAGGTAGGTGCGCCTGAAGAATTGCCAGAGGAATTGCCACAGTCCTGAGTCATGGGCTGGAAGAAGGTGGGGTTGAAGAGAAGTGGAGGAGAAGCGGGGAGGAAAGGGGGGAGAGGGGGATGGGTGGGGGAAGTGAAAGTTAAGCCTGCATGAGTGGGTGTCAGGCAGTGGCAGGCAGGAGCTGTTACCTAGTGGCAGCAGGCAGGTGGTAGTAGGCAGATGGGAGCAGGCATGCAGGCACAATCGCTCATGTTGTGAGGCGTCTCAAAGACAGACAGGCAGCATGAGCAAGCAAGCACTGACCTCGTAGAGAGTGTGAACAAAGAAGAGGTCTGCCTTTACGAGGGGCAGCGACCGCATTGCACCGTACTTCACTCCTATCAGCACCTCGCCGAAGCGCTTGTACGCGTCCCACTGGGGGCACGGCAAGAGCAGAGGGAAGGGAGGAGAGAGGTAGAAGGAAGAGGAGAGGGTGCTGTTGCAACGAGATGACTTTTGAGTCGACTCAAAAGTCAACTCGGGAGGAGAGAGGGAGAAGGAAGAGGAGAGGTTGCTGTTGCAACGAGATGACTTTTGAGTCGACTCAAAGGTCAACTCGGGAGGAGAGAGGGAGAAGGAAGAGGAGAGGTTGCTGTTGCAACGAGAGAGTCATCTAGAATGGTTGGTTGGCAGAAACCAATAGTAGATGCTGGCAGTGGTAAAAAACGGTCAACAGGGGTCAACAACGGTCAACAGCGGTCAACAGTGGCCAACAATGCTATAGAAAAGACACCTGCATGCGTTCAGAGATGATAGGGATGGAGGGCAAGATGCGAAGCAGCAGTGGTGCCTCAACAAGAGACAAGCATGGTCAACAACAGTCAGCAAAAGTCAACAACGGTCGAGGGCTAACCTGCATGTCTTCAGCGATGATAGGGATGGAGGGCAGGAGGCGCGGCAGCAGCGGTGCGGCAACAAGGAAGAGAGGCATTGTCTCGACAATGAAGTGGTAGAAGTTGAAGCCTTGCGAGTACGCCCAGCTGAACGCAGCCGGCAGCACGTGCACCTGCTGCTCTGCTGAAAAGGAGATCTGCTGGTTTGGGGGAAGGTAGGTAGAGGTAAAGGAAGAGTGGCACAGTTCTGATCAATTATGGAGTGGTACAAGTTGAATCCCTGCGAGTACGCCCAGCTGAACGCAGCCGGCAGCACGTGCACCTGCTGCTCTGCCGAGTTAGGATATCAGTTGGGGGGGAGGTGGAGTGGAGGGGTGGGAAAGACGAGGTGACGAGGAGCAAAGGGATGCTCAATGCAACGAAGTGGCAGCAGCACGTGCACCTGCTGCTCTGCTGAAAAGGATATCTGTTTGGGGGAGTTTGCGAGGAAGCACTACGAGGCGCCTCAACTTCTGTTCTGAGGCTACATGTACCGCCTTCACCGGCCGCCTCCCATGTGTCCTTATTCCTTCATCCCTGCACCCCCCCCGTTCCTCCCCACACACCTCATTGAAGCGGCCGCAGCCTGGGCGCACGAACGAAGCTGTGGGTGCGGTTGAACACAGTCCCCTTGCCCGTCACACACACGTTCTGCGGCTGCATCCGCTGCCATCACACGTGCAACCTTCTCAACGCACCTCATTGAAGCGGCCGCATCCCGGGCGCACAAAGCTATGAGTGCGGTTGAACACAGTCCCCTTGGCCGTCACATACACGTTCTGCAGCTGCATCAGCTGCGGGGCACTCGGGTGGTGTGGGTTAAAGTCCTGCTTGTGTGAGCACGACTCATCGTACCCATCATACACGTGTGTTGATGTCCACCCCTCTCCTCCATCTCCTCCTCCTCCTTCTCCCCCTTCTCCACCTCCTAATCGTCTTCTTTTTCTTCCTTCCCCTTCCCCTCCCCCTCCCCTTCTCCATCCCCCTCCCCCTCCCCCTCCCCCTCCCCCTCCCCCTCCCGCCTCCTCTCTCAAATGCGTCTCAATTCTCTTCGGGCAGTTCACGGGCGGCTCAGGCCAATAGATTTCTGGCTCAACTAGGTCCGGGATCAAGCAGGCTTGGAGGTTCGGGAAGCGGGGCCCGCAGGAGGTCATGGAGGGACAGGTGTCGCCGCGGCATTGGGCGAGAGTGCCCCACTTGGGGTCGTGCTCGAGGTAGTGCAGCAGCACGCGCTGCTGATTGGACGAGTTGAACGCAAAGCCTAGCGGCTCGACTAGCAGGTTGGCCCGCTCGCGGTGAGTCCTGTGGCAAACGGAACAAGGTGAGGGACGAGGGGGCAGAGAAGGAATGGGGCATGAGGGGATGGGCACAGGCACGTAGCACTCACCTGATGGGCACAGGCACGTGGCACTCACCTGATGGGCGCAGGCACGTAGCACTCACCTGATGGGCGCAGGCACGTAGCACTCACCTGATGACCCGACTCAGAACAAACATGCGTTGATAGCACACCTGATGGGCAGCATGCTAGCTCACTTGATGGGCACGGGCACGTAATACTGCAGCTCGGCTTCAAAGGCCTTCACCTGCCCCACCAGCTGCAGCTGCCTCCGATGCCCCGTGCTGCCGTGGCCACGCATGACGATGTCACTGCTGCTGCGGTTGCCGTGCGTGACGACATCGGTGGTGCTGCCGGTGCGGTGCGTGATGACGTGACTCCTGCTGCTGCCATTGCCGTTCATGATGGAAGATCCGTTGGCATCATAACCGCGTGCGCCACGAGCGGCGCAGGCCAGGAGCAAGACGACGAGCGCAGTCCACAATTCACTCTTGGAAATTCCTGAAAGGCCGCTTAGCTCCCGTACCCTACGATTCCTCGCTTGATTCAAACGACGCATCGTGAACGGCGCCGAACGCGGGATCCAACGATGTCACGATGGGAATGCGAAATTCGATTGTGGTAATCAGCCCCGGATTGCTGCTTCCTTACAATCCTTCTGAAGAGTGAGAAATTTATATTGATATATGTCGTGGACAGAAGATTCTGGATGGTCACCGGAGTCGGCCAGCACGACGCTCGTCATGCATTTTATACTCGCATGTGCAGATCAATTCGTTAACTGCTCTCGTGACTGCTTGAATCGACGACTGACTATGTGACTCCTAAAAACTGGACATAAAAAGTGACATGGAGTGAGAGGGAACGAAACCAACACAGGAATCCCATGATGAAGTAAGAATGGCGGAAATCACCCACCTACCGACTGATAGCATTTTCAGCCTTCTTCAATTTCTTTCTCACAATTTTCACAATTTGAGGGTCTTGTTCATCGTGTATGGTCTATTTCGTTTCGTCACGATGTCAGTCGGTGAAGCTTGATAACCGCTTGGCACCGACTTGAGCCACGAAGAATAACGGCGAAAACTGTTGATCTTGTAAGGGCGTGTCCAGTGCGTACGTTTACAGTTCATCCTGTGCGGTTGACCTTGTTGCGTCACGGTTAAACACGGTGGAAACTGCAAATCGCTCTGAACTGTTTGATATCGTTTTGCGCCATGGGTCCTTACGGACATCATCGAACATTACCGTGGCAGGCCTTCGCATCCAATCCCAAGGCCGTTCCTCAACGCTACCAACCAATAGCACGGAGGAGAATTATCACTTCTCAAGTGACAAGAGATGTTCTGCTCATTCTCGGTATTGCTGCTGACTCACTACGGAGCGCAAAACGATTTGAACTTCATATATTTCAATCCTTTCGATTTTATACTTTTCCTCTGTTCTTCTGAACCGCACATAAGTCTCCCGAATGCTATAAATACAAAGTGAAGTCACACCTTAAACTTGTAACTGAGTGCTCTTACAGCGACTGCCCCCAAGCATGCCGGTTTGGACCACCTTTACCCACATCGCCACGTCATCTCCAGCTGTCAGTACCATCACACCCAGGTTTGACCTTATGTGGGGGAATTCTAGTGGGGACGTCAGCGGAATTTTTCCTTGATTGGTGCGAAATCGCGACGCGATGAAATCCCACTGAAGCCAAATTGCCCCCTCGAATTTGTCGCTCAATCCACCCCACAAGCCTCCTTCCTTCATCAGAAATCCTGAATCCTGAATCCCCACAAGCATCCATTCTAGTCATTCTTGGCCTGCGGTTAGCAGCGGGAGTACGGTCTTATATCCCAAGCTAGTTTCTGGTGGTGTTTCTTCGCGCCTGAGAAACAACTAGACTATATAATTTTTCCAGCCTTGTACTTGGCGGAATTTTTGTTTTCTTTTCGTTTTCCAGGCTTCTCTTCTAGGCCGGGGGCTAAGTATTTTCAAGGTCAATCCCTCCGTATGGCGCAGAACCCCTCAGCACCTACCTCGTCGCTGGAGCCGCCGAGTCTGTTGGTGGTGGGGGCAGGCCCGGTGGGTCTCGTCGCGGCGTGCGTGTTGCGGCGCCACGGGCTGCACGTGCGCGTCGTGGAGCGGAATCGCGCGCCGTCGGAGCACTCCAAGGCGCTGGCGCTGCACGCGCGCACGCTCGAGATCTTATCCGCGCATGACGGCGTCGTGGACGCTTTAATCGCCGCGGGAACCATAGTGGAGGTAAGGATCGAATCCCAGCAGGAAAAAAGTGGAAGTTCAAGCTACGGTAGGCTGGTGCAGGGTTTGCCCCTTGTACGATTCGTTGACAAACTGTAACCCTAATTCACGGTTTTCAGTGTTCCAAAACTGGTCGTCTCTATGTTTTCGAATTGTCTCCCGAGTCTCTGTCCAATGTCCTGTTTAATGTCCCCCTCTGATCTCCGCCAGGGAATCGAGGTCCGAACAGACGGACACCTGGCAGCGTCGCTCGATCTCTTCGAGTTAAACGGCGGCCCTGCCGGAGGTGACGGCGGAAGGCACGGCAGGGACCACGGCGTGGCGCGCCCCGAGGAGCTGTCCGCGGATTGCGGGGATGACTCCAGGCCCAGCGTGTGGGCTACGCGGTTCCCGTTCGTGCTGATGGTGCCGCAGAGCGACACGGAACGGATTCTGGCGCGGTGCCTCAAGAACGTGTATGGGACGGACGTGGAGTGGCAGACGGAGCTTGTCAGAATCCATCAGGTGCGTTCTGGTAGAAGGGTGGCTCCTATATCTTGGCTCCTGCCCCATGGCTTCGTCGTTAATTAACACGACACATTCGTTGAACGGAATACACACACCGTAGCAATGAGATTCTAAAAGTTGCCCGATATTTGCCTAAAGCTTTTATCGTTGTGAAACCCACCGACCTTCTCCATTCACAGGACCCGAGTGCAGTGCATGTGGAGATTCGGCATGCGCATGCACGCACAGGGCAACCCCCCACCCCTGCCGCACCATACCACTCCACAGCAACTGCAGCAGAGACAAGCACAGGCACTGCAACCAGGGCAACCAGAGGGATAGGGCGTGAGACGGAGAGGGAGGAGTGGAGAACGGTGGAGGCGGATGAGGAGGGATGGGGGGAGGTGGAGGCAGTGGCGTTTGACCTGGTGTGTGCATGTGACGGGCCGCACAGCACGTGCCGCCGCCAGCTGGGACTCTCCTTTGACGGGCTGCAGTACCCCATGCACGCGCTCCTCGCTGACGTGGCGCTCTCCCATTGGCCATTCCCTCGGAGCAAGGCCCACGTGTTCACTCGTGGTAAGCGCGTGCTGACACCTGGTGCAATGGGGTTGGGAGAAGTGGGCCCTGGGGTTCCAGGAGGGAGAGGAGGTGGAGGTGGAGGGGGAGGTGGGGTAGTAGGGGGAAGAGGAGAGGGTTGGGGGGGGGTTCTAGCAGCTGTGCCGTTTGGGGTGGATGGCTTGTGGCGGTTGATATTTGATGAAGGGACGGCCAGGATGTTTGCGCCAGCAGGGCTGATTGACCAAACCGAGGGCCTCAGGCATGGCAAGGGGAAGGCAGGGGAGGGAGGTGAGGCAGCAGCAGGGGAACTGGGGGAACGGGGGCTTGGGACAAGGACAGGTAGGGGAGAAAGTGGAGGGGTTGACAGGGGGCATGTGCATCCATGGCCGGGGCGACCTGGGGAAGGGCGATATGGGGTAGGCACTATAGAACGAGGGGTTGGAGAGGGAGAGGGGGTGCGGCGGGGTGGCGGAGTTGACAGCAGTGAGACTCCTTATGTTGAAATTCCATCCTCATCCTCAGCAGTTGTAGCCGAACCTGTAGAGGTCCCTCCTGCAGTATCAGAAAGCCCAGTTTCAGCAGCTGCTTCTGGTGCTGGTGCTGGTGCTGGTGCTGGTGCTGGTGCTGGTGCTGGTGCTGGTAGTGTCAGCACTGATTCAGCACCGTCCTCTTCCCCATTGACACCTCAGCAGCCAGCATTGACACCTCAGCACGTGTCTGCCATGCTCAACGCCATCATGCCATGTGGCGGCCACGTGGACACCATCCATTGGTGCAGCGTTTTCAGCATGCACCTGCGCTCCCTAAACCGTTTCATCCAATCCCGCGTCTTATTCCTAGGCGACGCAGCCCACATACACAGCCCTGTGGGCGGCCAGGGGCTTAACACAGGAGTGCAGGATGCTTATAACGCAGCATGGAAGCTGGCTCTGGTTGGAAGAGGCATTGCGGGTCGGGAGCTCTTAACTACGTATGACACGGAGCGAAGGGCAGCAGTGGCACAGGTACTTAAAGCCACGGATGTCAGCACTCGGGCTATGTTCCTCCCAACCCTACTCACCTCGCTCTCCCGCTCTGCTGCTTTCTTCCTCCTCTCTCACTCACACTCCCTCAGAGTGGCAGCAGCAGCCACTGTAGCTCAGCTGTCCCTGCGCTACCCTCCCTCCACTCTCTTCCTCCCCTCCACTCTCTCCTCCCTCCTCGCCTCTCCTCTCTCTGCTCCCCTGCGCCTACTCCCTCCGCCTCTGGCTGCTGTCTTAGCGCCAGCAGCAGCCGCAGCAGCGCCGGGGGCACGGGCACCAGACGCCATGCTGCTACTGCTGCTGCCGCCCTCTCACTACACCCACACTTCAGTGTCACCCGCCAGTCCCCAATACAGTCCCGCTCGTCACACTCGCACTGCGGCATCACAGTCTCCCCCTCAGTCCAGTGGTGGCGGCAGCAGCAGCAGCAGCAGGAGGGTTGAAGGTGTAGCAGAGTCGCGCCAACAGCAGCAGCACCAGCACCTGCAACAGCAGCAGCAGCAGAAAGCAGAGCAGTTGCAAAGGGCGGTGCAGCTGCAGAAGGCATCGCAGCAAATGGGAGGAGGCGGGTGGCAGCCGTGCTCCATGCTCCACCTGCTCTCCTCCTGCAGCCCCGACGGAGGCACACCCTCCCACCACCTGCTGCTCTTTGCTGGCACCGGCTCTAAACCATCTCTCCTGCGGCAGCTCAGGTTGTTTAAAGATGAGGCTCTAGCAGCGGCAATGGGGGGCAGAAGAGGGGCGGAGGGCGAGGAGGCTGCCTGGAAGATTCCTGTCTCCGTGCATTGTGTTTTGGAGACTCGGGCGCCTGCTGAGGGGATTGTACAGGCTTGCCGTGAGCTGATTGGTGGCCTGAACATAAACACGAGCAGCAGCAGCAGCAGCAGCGGCGGCGGCGGTGGCCGCAGCACTGGCAGCAGCAGTGGCAGCAGCAGTGGCAGCAGCAGTGGCAGCAGCAGCGCTGATTTTGAGCCATGGGGGCAAGTGAGTGTGTGTGTGGATGCGCATGGGTATGCATACGAGAGGTACCATGGGGATGCGTGTCCGTTCTACCTGGTGCGGCCAGATGGGCATGTGGCGCTGAGGGCCGGCCAGTGGCAGCCGGGCAGGGCACAGGCGTACTTTGATGGGATCAGAGGGCGAATGGGCAAGGCTGGAGGGGGGTAGAGAAAGAGTGGTGGCAGTGGTAACATGAGTTGGCATAGCATGATGAGGTGGCGGTGGTGTGGTGAGGTAGCAGTTGCAACGAGGTGGCACTAGTGTGATGAGGTGCCGTGTGATGAGGTGCCGTGCTTGTACCAAGATGGCAGTTGTGCTAGGGTATGATTTTGAGGGCTGGCCAGTGTGATACGTAGAATGGAGGGCATGGAGGGCCAGTTCTTGGGCTGTTTACTGGTTGGAATCAGGGAGAGTGTACGCCAGGAAAGTCGATGACTGTTACAGCAGGTGCATGCATTGCTGTTGCCTGGCCCAGCCGTGTGTACATAGCAGGTACCATGTTCCGTGTGTACATAGCAGGTACCATGTTCCGAATGTACATGTGCGTGGATGGTGCATGGCATGTGTGTGGCGTCTGCTGCATGGCTTGTACCATAGTTGGTAGGTTGCTCCATGTCATGACTCTGCTTGGTATGGTATGCTTGTAAATATGGTCTGGAACATGGGGCATGAGCAGTGACTACCAGCATACAATGGGTTCTTGCAGTGGCTTAGTTGTGCGTATATACTGCCACTTGCGCTGTACAAGTGATGCCTGCTTATACGGTAGCTGTGTACATGGAGTTGGGTGGGAACTCCCGCTTGTAATCAGAGACGTTGTCTCTATTTCAACCTACTGGTATGACCACATCCTCCTGTCCCTCCTCTTCCTCAACTTGCAAAGTGAGCACAGGCAATCAGAAATATCGAATTTCCCCCACACCCCTCCCTTCAGCACACAGACAGGTGCAGTGATAACTCCCCTCCCCCACCCTCTGCTCCGAGATGTGCCACAAAAAGAATGAACTGAACCAGTTTATTATGTACACAGAAAGCTTGATGAGCTTCAGCGTGAAGCCCCAGGTTCCTAAATTACGTTGCTAGATTAGCCAGGCATTAGAGCCCCAACTTCTGCCCCCAAGAAATCATATCTATGAGTCATAGACTATGAATGACGACTGGACGGCTGAATAACCTCCTCGCTGTCTCCTCTCCCTTCTTCCATCCCTCCAGCTTCTCCTACCCCTTCACCCCGGTTCCCTAGCTCCAGCCCCCCTGCTCCTGCTTCCGCCAGCCCAACAACCATGTGCGCCAGCATCAGCTGCGCCATTTCCCCCTGCAGCTCCGCGTTTTTGCGCGACAGCCCCGCCACCAGGCGCTGCGCCTCCCCCATCTCGCGCAGCATCAGCGCCACCTGCCGCTCCAGATGCGCCACTCGCTTACTCTCGCTATCCGCCCGCTTCTGGGCTTCTTGCAGTCGCTCGACCAGCCAAGCTTCGCGAACACAAGATGGTTCTCGAGAATTTGCGAACGAACTGCAGATACTCGCCGAAGCCTCGCGAAATTCTTTACCAATAACCGCTGCATCCGCCGCCGGTGTCCTTCTCACCCCAATCCCCACCTCCCGAGAAACAGAATCCCTCAGGCTTGGAAACCCCAACCCAACCTCAGGCTTTGACCTCCCAATCGTCGTAGGCTCGGCTGTTTGAGGTCCGAACCGCTGTAGCAGCGTCGAGTTCAGCGAATCGCTGTGAAGACAACCCAGCATGAGCGACGCGATATCCTTCTGCGCCGTCACTGCAGGGCTGACGGCCGCCGGCAGGGGAGCAGTTACCTCCGGCAGAAAACGGTCCGCTTTGTCGCCGCCGAGCGGGGGAGGCGCCACTGGAGGCTGTTCGAAAACGAGCATTTGGCGCTTTCTCTGCTGCTGGTGACGGTTGCACTCCGAACTTGGCCCTGGCCTTGACGAATCTGGCTCTGGTTCCGGGAGACTGAGGCTAAGTCCCAATTCTGTTCCCTTTCTGACAGGCTGCAAACGACTTCCGTCATCCACGCCGGTCGTTCCCTCCAGCGGCAGGACTCGTCCCCAGTCCGCTGTCAGAGGAACTTGGTGCTTCTCAGAAGTAGGAAGATGATACCGGCCGTGAGCCCCTGCTGCCTGTTGGATGTCGGTTGCTGGCGGTGGTCCAAGATTGGGAATCATCGCGAAGCGGCTCGGGTACGATTGCTCGTGGTATTTGGCGCCGTCTCTATCAGTGGTAAAACCATTGAAAAATTCGCGCTTGCTTCCCAGCACCATCTCGCTCTTAACGCACACCTCCACCTCCTCCTTGTGGACTACAGAGGTTATTGCGTCTGATTCGCGCTTCTGCTGCCTCTTCACGAACGCTTGAAGCACTTGGGAGGCCGCCATGGGCCGTGAAGATTGAATTGTAAGCAAACTCGCTCCGATCTGGTGTGTTAGAGCGGAAAAACAGCACACAATAGGTTGTTGTTCTTATGGAATCTGCTATGTTTGACACACCCATTGTCGATAATATAGTACCGAGACGGAGGAAGACGAAAAGATTCTTGATCTGCTTCCGAAGCGCAGCCCGAAAAGAACTAGGCTTAGTTTCGCTGGCAGTCCCTGCCCCGACGGCGCGCCCTTCGCTCAGCTGAAATCTAGAACCTCACCAAGCCAGAACTCAAGGCTCTAGGCTCTCAACCTTCCTACAGTAAGAATCAAGGTTCGCAATCAGCAGAGATGCCAGTCGCCAGTTGATTTTCCCGTTGCCGCTGCCGCCAGGCTGGCGTTGCCCCAGAGCCAAGCTGCGAGCGGCAATGATACCTCTGACGATATCTAGATGAAATGTCGGTACCGCGTGTATCTAGTGACCACGCGATACTGCGTGTATCTGTGAGAACGACGCGACAGAACTGTACTGCCAGTTGTCACTGTATGTCTAGACAGCGGCAGCATCTACCGGGAGATTTACATCCGGACTGTTTCGCCCCGTCGGGACGGTACCGACGAGGTGTATGTGGCACTCCCAAGGTTTTTCGCGACGCAACTGGCAGCCCTCGTGACGGGATCTGAAACAACACTGATGGGAGCGGTCGCGTTTGTCCCATACTTCCGTGGCGGCATCCTAAACATCTGAAAGTCAACCACGGCTGCCAAGCAATCGGGGAGTACTTCCAACCAACCGACGCATCACACTACCCCCGCAGATAGGGACGATTTCGTCGGAGGACTGTGCTCGTTTTGCTTTTGCCGCATGGCCATGCAGCATACTAAATGGCCGCGGTGTCGCTGAGCGGCAACAGAAGGTGGGTCAGCAAAGAGGGCAAGGGCGTACGTGTCCGCTCTACGCGATTTCGCTTGTCTTGCTGCTGTTGCTCCTGCTGTTGTTGCTCCTGCTGCTCCCCCTAACTGTCACTCTTTGAAAGTGAAGGTCGGCCAGCTCAACCCCAAACGAAAGCAGTGGCAGCTGAGCTGCACGAGATGCTTGCAACTGCAACCGAAGCGGAAAGGCGGAAGGGGGACACGGCTTTGGAGAAGCATAAGAATACTAAACAGTGTAGCTTCGTAAGCATAATTCAAACCCGTTCTAAAAGTCAAGGTTGCGGGCTTATCTCTGAGAAAAAACACATGACTTCGTTTTCATGCTCCAAAGAGTGATTTTTGGTGGACGCAATACTCTATGACAAGCATAACATCCGAGGTCTTAAGAGAGGTCAATAAAGAACTCCATCCTTGGATCTAATCTAAGCAGCTTCCAACAGGACTTGTCATTTGAATATGGTTGGTAAAGTCAGCAGTCTTTCATTAAATGCGAATTTGTACAGCAGTCTTCAGGCTTCAACATACAGGCTACACACCCCATGCTGCAGAGACAAACAGTGGACATCTAGTCCGGACAAATTTCTGGCTCCGTCTGTCATGCTGAAGCGTCCGAAGTAAGGATGACAAGGAAGTCACGGGAAAAATCCGAGATCCTTAGTGCAAATATCATAATAACGGATGTGAGAAACATTGGGATAGGCCCAAAGAACCATAGCGCAAGAGGGAGGAGAAAGTAGAACGAGCGATTGCCCACAGTGCAAAAATTGTCTCCTCGTGCAAGAACTCTTTGTACGTAAGAGATGGAGAGGCCAGGAGTAGTCTCAGGATCAATGGGGATGGTGATAAGGAAATTTACATGGCTGAGGAATCGAATGGCCTGGAAATGGAAGGGAGGAACCCACGAGAGTTACCACCAACAACAAAAAGAGAGAAGCCACAATTTCAAAAGCCACAACAAAGAATGACACAATAATCTAGGTTATTCAGAACTCACCTGAGTGTGGCATAGAAATGCGAAGAGGAAGCAAAGGAATACACAGAAGACTTTCAGAAGCAGCAGGTCAGATGAGGCTGACCCAACGGTCATGGAAGATAACGATTCTTGCAGGCTGTCAAGACGGATGCTGGTGAGGATTGTGGCGATTGCAACTGCACCCGTGGCTGAAGTGGAAGCCAGTAACACACATGCCATGATGGAGTTCCGGAGCGATTGCACTGCCAGCATGCCATTGGTGGCGTTGCTTTCCTGGTGAAAATGAGATGATAATTACGGTCAATAACTTTTCGGAAAGGTTTATCTGAAAGTAGCACGAGCCCAACGCTGAAAGATTTGAGCAAGAGTCTGACGTTGGTGAGGTCGTACGTGCCTTCATCACGCACTGCACCCAAGTGCGACGGTTGGTGTGAGCAACGCCAAGAACAGTAGCGAGGGGCCTGCGCTTTATCTGGGTGACCAGCCATGCGTGGTACGAGGCAAGCAGCAGGAGACCCGCTGGCACGAGCACCGCATCAAGAAGCGCATTGTGATAAACCATTACGTGATCCTACTCCTACAACTCCCGTAATTTTCTTCCGATCATCCAACCAAAGCATAAGTTGCCTGTCGGCGAGTCAACATCGCTGCCATGAACAAATGCCCATCTAGACGCCATCATGTGTAATTGCCTCAGAATGGAAATGCCTCACCTACGGATTCGGCCAAGGAGGAAGGTGTGAACGATGTAGTGTGTGTTGTTTCGTGTTGACGCGAAATAAGGGCGTGTAAAATCGGGACCTCCAAAAATACGGCCAGAATCTGTCGGGCCGTTTCTGCGAGAGTAACCAGTTTGCGGCTTTCGTCGTTTGTGTTGGCGAGAGTCGTGAGTTTCGCAAAAACAAAGATCGAATTTGATGGCCGTTTAAGAAGTCGACACGAAAACGACGCCGAGTCGACTCCAAAACGGCCACGAACCCGGCCCGACGTTGCGACACTGAATGGCGGTGTCGCCGACCCTCCATACGACGATGACGATGTCGGAATTATGTGTACGAATTTGTCGCCCACTTTGAACAATGCAAATTTTACAACTTTCCGGAACCGGCCAGCAAATCGGCCTGCAGAGTTGTAAAATTCGCAAATTTGTAAATGGTGGATATATCGTAGTCGACTCTAATTCGGCTACCAAGTCGAAGTTCGCGAAAGATATGACGACCATATGGTCGTAAAAAAACCGGCCAAACCCCATTTTCAGACTTGTGCGTAGATTTTACACGCCCTAACTTCAAGGCGATGTGACGCCCTAGTTTTAGGGTTCATCAGTACTGATAAAAAAACTCAAAAACTCATGATGTGAAGTAAAAGGACGGTAAAGCTGATAAAATACTCAAGATGTCAAGCACAATATAGTGAAGCCAGCAATTGCTAGTGAGAACAATACACCTATAAGGATTACGCCCATAGGTGCAAGCAGCCAATCAACCACACTACTGTGGTTGGTTCTGATGGACTTCACAACTCTTGAAACATTTTCCAACGTATCGTTCCACTCGCCTGTATTATCTATCACATAATCTGCCCGATTTACTTTGAGCTCCATTGGCATTTGAGCAGCTACTCTCCGCCGAGCATCATCTTCCTGCAGAGAGTTGCGCTTCATTAAACGCTCCACCTGCTGCTCCGTCTCACAAAAGACAACAATCACTGCTCGTGTAGCCCTGTTCAGACCGGTCTCGTAGAGCAGAGGAGCATCTAGAATGACCAGTGGGTGATTGGCCCACCAATGGGAGAAGAGCTGTCGTGCAATTGCGTAGGCAATGTGGGGGTGCATAATGCTGGAAGGGTGGAAGAGGGCAAAAATTAGTAAAATAAGCACTCATATTCATATGTATGTTTAAGCCCAGCATGAACGTGGATGCAGTGGGTGGGAGTGATAAACAGACTGAAAAGGTCCAATAACAACCTGACGTGGCAATGCAGGGTGGTCAAGAAAAAACATGATATAAAATGAGGGTGAAGGAAGTTGCACGCATATACCCTTTCAAGCACCATCTGAGGCGACGCCTCACCTGTTCAGTTTCCTCCTTTTGTTAGCGTTGACAAACACTATCTCCCCCAGCTTGTTACGATCTATCTCCCCTTCTGACGTCAGGACCGAAGGCCCAAATTCCTTCACCACTTGCGAATAAGCTGGAGTGTCCTTTCGCATCACGTCCTGATATGTGGCAGTAAGGAATGGGGCGAAGGGGGAGGAAGGCGAGGATGGGATGGAGGGGTGGAAGGGGAAGAACGAGGGGTTGGGTGGAAAGAAGCAGGAGGGGCGGAGAGAACAAAATCAGGATGTGATTGCGTAGGCCGTCAGCATGAGAGGCGTGCTCAAATACAGTATATTGTATAATAAGAAACGGAACTGGAAACGCTGGCAGCCTTCATCACTCGTTAACAAAGACGAGCAGGAATCGCTTATACAACCAGCGTCATGGCATCCTGAATACGATGTGTGTAGAGGAAAAGAATGCGGTGAAAACTTCGAGGGGAATTCAATCGTTGTAGCACAGTATGATACCCCACAAATGCATCTTGTAACGAGGTCTAGTCAAACATTCTGTTCCCTTGACGAATCAGATAGGTACCCAACGTTACAACATGATTCTACATAAGAGTGAGAAAAGAGAATAGAAAGAACGTACATGCGCTGTCTTGTCAGCGTCGATAACAGGAAGGCCGAACCGCGACTTGAGCTCCTGACACACAGTGCTCTTCCCGCTAGCTATACCCCCTGTCAAGCCGATCACCTTCATTGTCGCTAAGGGGGACTAACACGCGCTCGTTTAGCAGGACCAATGGTCCTAATCAAGCACCTTTAGGACGAAGCGGCATAGCACTGGCCCGCCTGTTACAACTACCTTACTACCACGTACTAATTCAGATGAAAATTGCTGAGATTTTCGCTTGGGGAGTTACGCATCACCGAACGACGGCAGTGCTCGCTAGCGATGTGTTCACAATTGAAATACCGAGGCAGGATCGGGAGTGTTCACTGACCCTGCCAAATCGATCGCCACATCGGTGTACCACGACTGCATTTTTGCAATCGCGGGCCCACCGCAATTCTCAAGGGACACGTTTGAAAAATCTTGGGCCAAAATCGCCCGATCTAGACGAAATTGCACGATCGATGTGTGGCAAGGGCACATCGATCGCGTGACTCCGAGGGGACAACTGTACATTGGCGAAAACAACGACTCAAAGTAACCACAGTTTCGCAACTTAACGAAGTGTTGTGCCCGCAAAACACCGAACCTGCGCAGGTTCGATGTTTCATTTGTAACGCGTCCTCAGACCTGCGCAAAACGAAGGGTGATTCGCGGCTTTCGCCATAACCTCTGCAATACGAGGTTTGGGTCGTGCTGAAAAGTGATTCGAGCAATAGACCATAGAACTGTATATATATGTATTATAAAGACAAATAAGCAATTACAACCCAAACAGACACATCTTCAACAGATGCATCAAAATAAGGCCTAGCACACCCAAACCAGCAATATCAAGTACTTTACTTCCCAAACTAGCTTACCCTCCCATCCACACTAAACATCACTATCATCAGTATTGCACAGAGCAAGCTTCCTCTCTCCAAAGAAACCATCCCAAGGCAGAACATGCTCCGCCATCCGTCGGCACGTCACCACCAGTCCTGGCAGTAGCATTCCCACCTCCCTTGCTGCAACCCTCAGGTCCACACCAGCAACACCACTTCCGCTTCCCTCTCCTTCCTTTCCACCTTCCTTGCCAGCAATAACTCCATGCGAAACCAGCAGCCTCTGCAGCTTGAAATCCTGCAGTCCGGGGCGGCTTCCCTCTCTCCCAGCCCTCACCTCCTCCCCGTCTCCACCGTTGCCAGCAAGCTCCCTTGCCGCTGCCAAGAGGGAGAGCAGCAGGCCGGAGGAAACACCCGGGCAGTCAAAAAGATCCAGCAGAACGAGCTGGGGCAACTGCAGCTGGAGAGAAGCAGTGGAAGCAGCGCCAGCTGTGGCGTCAGCATGCCAGGTGTCGCCGAACAGCGCCACCACGACAGCAGCGTCGTCCACAGCTGTGCGCGCCAGCCTCAGCACCTCCAGCCGCCCGCATCGCCTCGCCAGCTGGCGCAGCCCCACTGGCCCCACGTTCACACAGCCGCCCAGACTCAGCTGCACCAATCGCGTGCATCCATTCGCAATGGCCACTACCCCGGCATCGGTAACATGAGATTGCACAGGAGGGGGGGCGACACGCAGGCAGGTCCTGGAGTAGGAAGAGGAGGTGGTGAGGAGGAAATCATTAGCAGCGCTGGCAGCAGCAGAGGCGACAGCAATGAATCGAGCTAGTGGCTGGGCGTGCAAGGCGGTGAGGTTCGGGCAGGACTCGGAAACAGCTGTGAGAACGGCGTCTGACGCCAGCGGGAGAGCGAGGCGCTCGAGGAGAGGGAGGTCCCTGATGGCCTGGCACAGCACCTCCTCACTCGTCTTCCACTCGGGTGAGCCGCTGTGCAGGTGGGATGATGGGCGATGTGGCTCGGTTTGGGAGAGATCCAGAGTGGTGAGCTGGCGGAACAGGTGGCTCACGAGCTGCCACGTGGAGCTGGGGGAGTTCTGCGCGTGGAAGGCCCGTAGAGGCGTTGAGGAGGAACGAGCAGCGAGGGCGAGAAGTAGGGAGGATGCGGGGGGAGAGCCCCAGGCAACGGAGCGGTGAGGCGAGACGTAGAGGCGGATGGAGGAGAGGCAGGGCGCCAGAGACGAGTCCGGAGGACAGTAGAAAAGGTCGCCAGGCTTTGGAGCGGCGATGGAGAGCGTCGAGAGAAGAGCAGCCGTTTCAGAGTCTAAAGTGTCGGAAGAAGCGGATGGGTCACCCGCTACGCCGCTCTCCGTCAGCACCGGATCAGCTGCCGCGGCAGCCAAAGCAGGAGCCTCGGTAAGTGGCGCCGCAGCCGCATGCTTGGCGGGGTGGTTGCGGGGTTGATCCAAGGCGTGGGAAACGAGGGAGAGGTGCTGCAGGGAGGGGAGAAGCGCGAGCAGCAGCGACCCCACCTCCCACGTGACGGCGTCGGAGCTGAGCGAGAGCGCTTTGAGGTGCGGCAGCGACGTCGCCAGGTTGCAAATGGTTTCCGCGCTGGCGGTCGCGCGCGTGTCGAGGTTGAGGGAGGTGAGGTGCGGGAGGGAGGCGGCGATGGTGTGCAGATGCACGTCTGTGAGGCAGACACGCGGAGGGTGGATGGAGATGGGCTCGCGGGAAGGGGCGGGCGGAAGGGGAGGGGGAGCGGGCGAAGAAGAGGTTGGGGAAGGAGGAGAAGGGTCGGACGGAGGGGGGGAAGGTGCGGCAGGAGCTTCAGCAGCAGCAGCGGAAGCAGCGGCATCAGGGGAAGCAGCGGCAGCAGCGGAAGCAGGGGCGGGAGTGGCTGAGAGGACGCGCGGCGCGGGCGCCTGCGATGGGGGGATGGGAACGTTAGTCGAGCCGGCGACTTGAAGGCCGTCGTCTTTGCCCCACACGCGACCCGCGCCTCCCGCCGCGGCCTCGCCCCCCTCCGCCCACGTCACGCACGCCGAGGGGGTCAGAAAATGATCCGAGCTCAGATTCAGGGATTTGAGCTGACGTGGCAGCGCCGGGAGCACCACTGTGGCGAGCTCCACCTTGGTCATAGGAAGGAAGCCGGGCGGCGCGGTGCAACGATCGGGCACCGCTTCGACGCAGCTCACCAGCGAGAGCGATTCGATTCCCGACGCGCGTTGAAGGATCTGCACAATGCTGTAGGCCGATAGCTTATCGTCGTCAGGTCGAGTCGCGTTACCACCCGCGCCTGGACGGATCTCCAGAGCGCGGAGAGTAGCGGCGAAGCGCGTCGCCAGCTCCAGCATACGCGACTTGGAATCCGAACTAGCAATAGAAGTGAGGTCGTTAGTAGGGTCGTTCGCGGCATCCTCGAGAACGAACGGCGACGGTCGGAGTCGCACGCAGACCGAATCGGAGGTCGGAGGACGGAGGTCGTCGCCTGCCGCGGTCGCGAGTGTCATATCCGGCGTCGCCATATTCGAAAGTGCTCCAAGAAAGAACGAAAGGAAGAGCTGAATAAGATGAACCTATTTGAGATTGACAAAAGTGGATGTAAGATGCGCGTACAGAGATTGACAGTACTGATCGGCTTAGTACCTCCAAGAAAAGGTCCACCTACAGGCGTTTGCTAAAACACCGACCAACAGGCCGGACAACACGGAGCAACGCACCCACAGGTGACGGAAGGATCCAAGCGAGTTCCAAACGTATGTACTGGGAGCAATGGAGTGTATGCTCAGTTCAATTCGGCGCGCACCAAGCTCAAGGTGCGAGCGCGAGTAATGATGTGCAAATGGCGAGAGACTAGTTGGGCTGGTGCAGGATGGATTCAAGAAAGAATCGGCTCGGTTATGTATGGTGTGCTGCGGTAGATTCGAAAGGGGAAGCTGATTTGGCGAAGTGGCGAGGCGTGAAGGGAAGGGAATGTAACCAGGAGCTAGCTCAGACGATAGAGCTGAAACAAGTGGAACAAGTGAAGCTGATGGGTGGGGCGGAATGACGAGGAATGACGTATCAGAAGGTGCGAGGAAAGTATTTCTCAATTACGACGTGTTGCAACTCACGTTGCTCTGCATCGGCTCGGATCGGGACGTGTCTTTAGAATTTTAACAAATTTTATAGCAGGCATGCAATAACGTCATGTGTTTCTATAAAAGCTTGGCAAAGAACTCAATAGAACCATATATTGATATCTTCTTTGCCAGATCAGTGTCCAAGTTTCGGGTTTCGGATTCCTCCCGATTGCCTGGAGCTTTCCAAACACCCCTTGTCGTCCCGAGCCGATGCAGTACACCGTGAACTGCAACACGTCGTTATAAATTTGCAGACGCGTTCACTTCACACGCGAGTTCAATCTCTGGGAAAGTCCTGAGAATGAGAAAGAGTCCCAGCGTCCTCAAATTCCAGTTCGTAACATCATTTCTTGGGTAATCGATGTTAGATAAGAGTCGTCATGAGATTTCGCTGGGTCTTGAAGATTCTTGAAGTTCGCTAATCCACTAAGTCTGGCCCTTAGCAGACTGACGCTGTCTTACCTTTATTATTGAGTTTAGGGTTGATGCCCCCTGACCGGATGCATGCCCGACTGGGGTTTATTTGTTTTGCCCGCGGGCAGCGAGCTCATCCGGGCGGGGTCGCTTGTCGGCTGAGCTATACTGAGCCGTGACTCTCTCCAAGCTTCCCGTTCAGGAGTGCTTTTGCTGACTTGCCCATACCGGAAACTGGATCACTGTTGGTTCGGTCACTGAGCGAAAACACTGCCTATGCCAGAAGTCAGATTGCTGTATAACAACGGCAACCTTTGTACACTCGCAAGGATCCACTAAGATTATATGCGAATCACATAAGGGGCTGGAGGTTGGGAAGTTGAATCAGTGTTATTACTTTTACAATGCTCAACCACTTTGTGCTTGCGCATTCCAGCTTTCATCAACGTCACCATCCAACTCAAGATCTCGCTCTCCAAAAAAACCATCCCATGGCAAAACATGTTCCGCCGTCCTCCTAGCAGTAACCACCAACTGTGGCAACAACTTCCTTACCTCCCTTGCAGCAAGTCTTAAATCCACGTCAGAACCCATCCCTCCACTATCTCCACCACCCCCCACCATTCCCTCTCTTCCACCTTCCTTGCCCCCCTTCCATTGGTCCCCAGCAATCACTTTGGGAGACACCAGCAGCCACTGCAGCCTGAAATCCTGCAATCCATAGAACCCTTTCTCCTTTTTCCCTTTCTTCTCATGCCCCACACGCTCGTCAGCAGATGGCTTCTCCTCCTCACATTCCCCATCCACTTCCACCATTGCAGCTGCCCCATCATCTCTGCGCCTCTCACTCTTACCAGCAAGTTCCCTGGCTGCGTCTAAGAGAGCGAGCAGGAGAGTGGAAGTCACACCTGGGCATCCACTCAGGTCCAGCAGAACCAGCCGTGGCAGCTCCAGCTGTAGTGGCGCATCAAAAGCACTGCTAGGACCAGCAATGGCAGCAGCAGTAGCACTGTCAAAAATAACTCTGACAGCGGCAGCACTGTCAGCAGCAGCGGTGGCAGCTGCAGCACTGGCAGCGGCAGCACTTGCGCCGACAGCACGGGCAGCGGCAGCACGGGCAGCAGCAGCACTGGCAGCGGAAGCAATAGCAGCAGCAGCAGTGGCAGTGGCAGCAGTGGCAGCGGCAGCAGTGGCAGTGGCAGCAGTGGCAGGGGCAGCACAGGCAGCAGCAGCATTCACTACCCTGTTGCCACGCCAGCTGTTGCCGAACAGCGCCGCCACGACAGCAGCGTCGTCCACCGCTGTGCGCGCCAGCCTCAGCACCTCCAGCCGCTCGCATTTACTCGCCAGCTGGCGCAGCCCCACTCGCCCCACGTTTACACAGCCGCCCAGACTCAGCTGCACCAATCGCGTGCATCCGTTCGCAATAGCCAACACCCCGGCATCGGTAACATGAGGCTGGACAGGAGGAAGGGCAACATGCAGCCAGGTCCTGGTGTGTGAGGAGTTGCAGAGGTAGAAGTTCCCAAGACCACAGTCAACAGCAAAGTCGACAGCGACGGATCGAGCCAGCGGCTGGGCGTGCAAGGCGGTGAGTTTCGGGCAGGACTGAGAAATCTCCAGCAGAACGGCATCTGACACCAAGGGGAGGGCGAGGCGCTCCAGGAGAGGGAGGCCCCGGATGGCCTGACACAGCACCTCCTCGCTCCTCTTCCACTCGGCTAAACCGTTGCAGGAAGAAAGCCGGCACGGGGACAACTCGTTTCGGGAGATGTCCAGAGTGGTGAGGTGGCGGAACAGGTGGCTCACAGCCTGCCACGTGGACATGGAGGAATTGTGGGCGTGGAAGGGGTGCAAAGAGGAGGAGAACGGGCGTGGGACAGACAGGCTGGCCGCATTGCCGCCACTGCCACTGCTGCTGCCACTGATGCTGCCGCCACTGCCGTTGTTGCTGCCGCTGAGGGCGAGCAGGAGGGAGGACGCGGGATAGAGATGCCAGGCTACGGAGCGATGGGGGAAGTTGAAAAGGTGGATGGAGGAGAGGCAGGGCGCCAGGGTCGACCCAGATGGGTACCAAAAGAGGTCGCCGTGACAGGGTTTTGCAATAGAGAGCGAGGAGAAGAGGGATGCAGCGTCCAACCCAGCTGCTTCTGGACCAGCGGATGAATCCGCTGAAATATCTCGGATGTGCAGAGCACGCACGTGGATATCATGCTCTTGGTTGCCCGGCTGGGGCACGGCGCGCGGACCCAAGGCGCGGGATATGAGGGAGAGGCGCTGCAGCAATGGGAGGAGCGCGAGGAGGAGAGACACCGTCTCCCACGTGATGGCGTCGGACCAGAGCGAGAGCGCCGTGAGGTGCGGGAGTGTGCTGGCCACGTGCTCGACGCACGCGGCCGTGAAGTCCGCTAGCGTGTCGAGGTTTAGGACGCGGAGATTAGGGAGCAAGGCGGCGATGGAGTTTAAGTGCAGGTCGGAGAGGAAGAAGGAGATAACGGATGTGGAGTTTAAGTGCATCGGGTCGTAACGGATGTGGTGAGGCGGTGAGGGGGGCGGGCGGGGAGGCGAGGGACCAGGCGGGAGGAGAGGCGGAGAGGGAGGAGGGACAGAAGCAGGAGGAGGAGGAGGAGTAAGGGGCGCAGGGAGGGGTGGGGGTGGCGGAGGGGGGATGTTGGACGATCTGGCAAGCTGAAGGCCATCCGCGTACCCCCACACGCGATCATGACTCGGCAAAGTTATCTCGTCATCATCACACGCGCTTGTCCCGAATTGCGGAGCACGCACGCGACAGGGCAGAGAAAGTGATCCGACCAGAGATTTAGGGACTTGAGCTGACGTGGCAGGACTGGTAACACCACCGTGGCAAACTCTGATTCGCTCATGGGTAGCGAGTCGACTATCGGGTAGATCCGCTCCACGCAACTGACCAGAGAGAGGGATTCGATGCTCGAGGCGGCTCGAAGGATTCGCACAATACCATGAGACGTCAGCTTTTCGTTGTCAGCGGCGGTTAAGTTTCTCGCGCCGGGACGGATCTCCAGAGATCGAAGCGTAGCGGCGAAGCGCGTCGTCAACTTGAGTAGCTCTGTTTCTGAGTCCAAACTACCTAGTGTGCTCTCCGATCCCTCCGGAGTTAAGTCCTCGAGCATAAAAGGCGACGCTCGGAGCGATCGCACACACACACCGCGCAGCGCGACGCGGCACCAACGGCGGCAGACGAAGGCGGCTGAGGAGATCGCGAAGCACGAGGGGAGGAAGGAGAAGACGAGGGAGAGAGTGCCGTCATCGAGGAGGGCCGTGACGGATGCGCATTCCCCGGTGCCTTCGTCCACTAGAGCTAGCTCTCCGCAATCACGGTCGCCATCGCGAGCTGCGGAGACGTGCGACGCTCGTTCCATGGTACTCCTTGTTGCCCGCAATACGCCAGAGAAATGGATGTAAATAGATGGGAGCAGAGAAATGATAGCGGAGTTTGTCCAGTCACATGGATGCGAGGACTAATTTTGAGCCTAGGAAATACAGTAATGGGGGAGCCTAGGATGAGAGTGACGGACGGACGGGGGAGGAGGCGAGTGGAGTGGCGACCTTTTTCGTCCGAACCGAACCGAACCTAATCAAGCCAAATTCGATAAAAGTTTGCAGCCCGCATTCCCCGTGACTGGAATGGAGTAAGTTTGAGTAGTTAGGGCGCTTCACCTGAGGGGCGGAAGGCCAAAATCCGAACCGACGTATCAGTTTGACTGTACGAACAGTATCCCAAATGAGTTCGAACACAAATACGTACAATGAGCGAATGTGACACAGGCCATCACAGGTGACGCCATCGCTATTCGCACACGCGGTCTGTTCGAACACAGCGACGTCGCCCACAAAAGAGCGACGTCGCCCACAAAAGAGCGACGTCGCCAAACATTGGGTCCCAAACATTGGCGACGTCTGGCCGGGTCGTAAACGTTCATGGGCGACCCGGAAGACTGTGGACCAATCATATCAGTCGTTTGTGCGGAATTGTGTGTCACCTATCCCAACCTGTTCGAACAAACGTGTTCGAACGTGCTGGATGATGAAAATCGTGCTTGAGGTGACAGCTCTGTTCAAATTGGCGAAATTGTGCTTCGCGACGTCACGAAAATCACTACGAACATAGGCGAAACGAGTAACGTTTCGCCTGTTCGAACGAGTGTGTTGTTCGAACCGACAGGTGAAGAACCCTAAGCACGGCGAGGTAAGGTGACGTCACGCCCCAGTAATGCTTCATGCTTATTGTCCCAGATCGAACCGCCAGTGGATTCGTTGAATGCCTTGAATTCTGTACCTTGCAGCGATTTCTGCGCTCGGGGTTGGTCAGGTCGGACGACTTGGTCAGACCGACCTTTGAGCTGAGCTGACTGAAAAGCCTTGCCGCCATAGCGTTTGCCGTTGGATTCAGGAACAAGGCAAGACATACAAGGGAAGGGTGGTTACCGTATTTCAATCACTGAACGAAACTGGTGACATGGTGACAAGTTGGTGCTTAGGTAATGCTCAGTTTCCATTCAAAGGTGCAAAGAAACCATCCACATCATCCTCGAAAAAAGCTCCAAAAGCATCAGCATCCCACCCAAGTTTCTTCATAACATCTGCCGCCTCTTCAGAACCCCTCTCTTGGTGAACATTTCTTCTCAAACAATCCCCACCACTTTCCACACCTCGCGTTTCCACATCTGCTGCACCTTCACCTTGTGCATCAGGCCCGCAGTGCATTCTGACAGAGTCAGAGGGTCTATGGATGCCGACGTTCATGCCAGGCGAGAGACCTCGCTGGCTTTCTGTGGTTGGAGGTTCGCGAGATCTCACATCACGTGGCTGAAGCCCCTCCTCACTTGCTTCCCGTATGGCCGAGACACGACTCCCAGGCACTCCTCTGTGGCTGTCCAAGGCCGCATCAGGCACCATGGGCGTGAGGCAGATGTCAGCATCCTCAGCGTCAATTGACGTGAAATCCCACGCCTTCTCCCTTCGTTCGATTGTGGCTGCTGGAAGTCGGTAGGCTGGTGTAGTTTTGGGCATCATCTCAGTATTGCAGTGGGGGTTTGGCACATTAGGAGTGAAAGGTGTAGGAAACCCCGCCGTTCCACCAGCGGCAGCGTTGGAGTTTCTTTGGGCTGAAGAACCAGAAGCAGGGCGTGGTGGAACAGTGGACGATGGGATCTGTGTCACAGGTTGAGGCGATGCTGGCACACGGTTGGTTCCAAGAGTGCTTGGGGACTGTGGTATCTGCGTGTGCAGGTGGGGATTCTTTGATGAGAAGGGTGACTCTTCAGAGAGGCTGTGACTGTCATGTGGCATTGCAAAGGCAGATTGTTGGTTCGCCAATGGAGATTGATCTGTGTGTGCAGGCGGGGAAGCTGTTGAGCCGAATGGAGGAGAACGGGCAGAGGCAAAGCGTGGACCTGCAGTGTGGAGCAGGAAGGCGATTATTTAAATCGGGCAGTCATAGGAGTTGCTGAGACAGCATATTGTAAAGGGAATATCTCAAAAAAGCGGAGGAGCCTGTTTAGAAGAAGACATGCACACACCTGGTAGACCCGATGATGACGGGCGAAATGCAGAAACAGGAGGAATTGGGGTGTCTGGAGGAAACACCTTGAATGGGATGGGATGGGAAAGCAGAAAAACGCACAATGAAATAGTGGAGTGACGAGAGGGACAATAGTGCTGGAACGACTGGCGGTACGCGCCGACACACTCACCTGGACAACGTTGGCAAGAGTGATGTTGATATATTGCAGTCCCTTCCGAGGGCTGAACACCACCACCTGACAGCCACACGTGTCCACATCAATAACTCCAAGTAAAAAACACTTTTCCTCCTGTAGAAAACAGAATGCAACATGACATCATTTGAAGAAGATGTGCTGTGCACCTTTCGGAGTAGAAGAGCAGATCCTCGCTTAATCCGCGACTTGTTGTCGGCATCAGCCATGACCTTCCAGTGCAGCGAGCCCTCCAGACGACCCGTGGGGTCCTGGTTTAGATGGCCACGCCAGCAGAACAGAAAGTGGGTCGTGAAACGTCCTTTAATCATGTCATACTTTCCATGCGCACACCATCGCCAAACTTCACTTGCTGTGCAAGCACAGCCATGTACTTGCATGAGGAAAACGCATGTGGTGCTCCAGTCTACAGCTATAAACCAGGTGCACAGCGAACAGCTGACCTACCTTGATTTCGATGTTTGCATCACCCCGTGGTTGCAGTTGAAGGCGCTCCACCACAGCTGCGAGCTAGTGAGTGTGGGACATGAGAAGGTTTCAACAAACAAGCAAAAAATGACAAGTATCTACTATGACAAGCAAAAGGTATTAACATACTCAATCACGGCACAGCTGTTTACAATCAGCCTCTTCCATTAACAGAGAGGGTGAAATATGAAATTAGCCGTCACCTCACCTGCATCACCACCATCGAAATGCCTGCTTGCCGAATGCTCCTTACTGTTTCACACCCAGTGCCTGGTTTCCCTGAACTAGGAAAAACAGCACTGGTGAATACAATGATTACACACACACACAGGACCACAAGATGGAAATTGGAACAAACATTTCCGGACCATACCAAAGGCAGAAGGATATATGTCTAGGACGTCAAGGCATGAGAGCCATGGCCCTTTACTGAAGTCTTCATCTCCTGTAAATTCTGGCCGACCACGCGAGAAGCCATTATCTAGAAAGGGGCCGCCATTACCACCATCATCATGACCAGGACCACACGATAGACCCGCTAGTCTTCGCTGAAGGATACCGATAGGGCCCGGAAGAATCCTTAGACTCTCCCCCCCAGCTTTCCCGTCCAAGGGAGGCGAGTCATTATTGAGAAACGCGTTCTCTTCTGGGCTCAATTCCACATCTTCAGTTTTCACAGCAGTCTTGATGTTCTCTCCCTTTTTTCTCCTCTTTTTCTCCCTAGCTGCTCCTGCATCGTCCAATCCAGAGCTCATTCCGTGACCTTCTTCAAACGCATTGACAAACTCGCTGCCATTCCCCAATCCGCGGGCCTGATCCGCACGCTGGGAGGATCTCAATCCGCGCGTCTGATTTGCACGCTGGGAGGGTGGAAATTCAACAGGTTCCCCGTCTGGTTCTCCTCGCATTCGATCCGCGTCTCCTCCCAAGCCATCAATGCCCAGGTCGAAATCTCCGAGGCTAAAATTCGCCCATCCACCAACCCCGTCGTCAACGCTGTTGTCCGTAGGGCCATTCTGCTGAGACTGGCTGACAGTCGGTTCTCGTCCTGGGAGCCGTCCTTGGCCTTCGGAGTGTTTGGCAGCATTAGTATCAGCTGGCGATCGGCGCTCAGGCCTCATCCAGTCCACGCCATGGTTTTTCCTGGCTGGTGCGAAGTTCAAATCCTCGGAACTTGGCTCAGGTGGGACTGGGAATCTTGAGCGGTCGTTGCTATCCCTGCATAGGATATCATCTTTCTGCTGCGCAGGGGTCACGCCTAGACCAAACTGCCTTCCACCGATGTCTGCAGCTGCTTTCGTGCTCACAAGCCGAACACCGCTATTTCCTGGTAGTTTGCTCCTTTCGTCCTTATTCTGTTCTGACTGTCGCTTACTTGCATCCGGAACCTTTCCCAGGGCGGACAAAATGTCTGAATCGTCAACATCGAGCTCTTCGTCGAAGCCAGCCGCGAAATCAGAAAACAATTCCATTCTGTCAATGAAGTAATGGCGAGGCCCGCTCACAGCTAGTCGTCACGGAAACCAACCAGCAAGAAGCACAGTGATGGTCAGGCAACAGAAAAATATGGCAATGATTCCTACGATTACCGCAGCCTAGTGAGATGCTTTCCGCACTCGTCGCTTATGCTAGGAACAATACCTAGATTTCTTGGTTTTCCAAAACTCAGCACAGCAGCATCCAGCATTTCATGGCGCACCTCAATGTTGTCGTACTGGTGACGCCAGTTTGATGATCTACAATCTACACTTCGAAAAAACACAGTCCATATGTTTCCTCGTTCAGAATGACCATTGTACGGCAGATTAGGTGTAATTTGACAATGCCCAGAAGTCTCTCGCCACGGTTCAAGCCTTTTTCCAGCTGTGCGGAATCAACCCCAACCGAAGCCACCCCGCTAGTATCTACAACTCAACTGGACCTAACCCAACCCCTCCCGCCCGCTGCCTGCCACCAATCCCCACTTCCCGCAGCTCTTCGCGTGCCACGCCTCTGCCACCCTTTCCGCAATAGCGTCCCCGTATTCCGCACCCGTTCTGCAAGAGCCTCCGCGTTCCTCCACATGCTCCCCCAAATGCATCCTCGCCCACAAGAGCAGCTCCTTTTCCTTTTCCCTCTCCCCTCCCACGCCCCTCTAGAATTTCCTTTACCTCGTTCCTTTCAGCCATGGCGGAGGCAGCGGCTCCCAAGTCATACAGCCTAGATGCTGTCAAGAAGCCCTTGAAGAGGGCGCGTGTGAATCGTCCCTCGAAGCTGCGGTAAGGGTCTGGTAAGCGCTGCGTCTGTGGTTTGCCAGTCTAGGGTTTCACTCTCCAGACACCCTTCTAGCACCGTTAACAATCACTACAGCTTCACTCTGTTCTTCCGCGATATCCATTGTTCGCGAGTCCTCAGGCACGAGTGGTGAATTAGGGTTGGGAGTTTGACTGCTCTGACTTGCTCGATCTGCTGTGTTTGTTTCGCCAATGGATTTACTCTCCGTCTCCCGTGTCGCAGTGCGAGCATCACCCCAGGCACAGTGCTGATCATCCTCGCTGGCCGCGACAAGGGCAGGCGCGTCGTCTTCCTCAAGCAGCTCGAGTCCGGCCTCCTCCTCGTCACCGGTAAGGCTCTGAATTAATTCAGAATTCATTTTGCCACTGCTAAGTTCACGCCATTGCAAGAGGCGTCGATCTCGTTTCTGTTCCTCGTGACTTCATGTAAACGTTCATCTCTCTAAACCTTCCTCGGCTGCTTCCCACCAGCGTGTCACAGCGCTGCCTTCTCACCGGAGTGTGAGACGAAGCAGTCGCTTATATCAGAGCGATCATTTCGATAGCTTCGGCGCTCTCCGATGTAGCGGTCGTCTTGTCGTAGTTGATAATTTAGGGGGTATCAGCAGCGTTGCGTAGGTCGACAATGTATCTGCGCCACGACGCAGCATTTTCATCAGGAGTACCAGCTTAAATTCAAGACTCGTCTGACAGCGTGTCGTTTCGTTGAACGGCGTTCCGTGATCTGCCTCAAACGTTTCTAGGCACCCGGCAACGGTGATAGACGATTCTAGTTACTACCGTGGCTTGGCGATTGCGGAGGGGTAGGAATTTCGAAACTGAATTCCGAAGCGTTGATATGATAAGGTTCGAGTGCACTTCGATCACGTCCGGATACCGCAGACGACAAAGAGCTATTTGGAATGAGTGGTGGCATGGGGCTGAGGTCGATCAGTTCGGGGGACGGTGGTGGTGCAGCCGGTGATTATACGAAGTATTTGCTACTCTTGATGGCATGGCCACATGACGATTTACTATCCACCAAGATCTATGAGGCTGCCACCACAGGTTTCGAGCGGTTCTTACAAAACTATCTTTTATCTTGTCGCTTGAGCCGTACAGTACTTTTTTCTGGTGACTCTGTAGCCGG
The DNA here is from genome assembly GCA_948144175.1 of Closterium sp. NIES-65. Lineage (NCBI taxonomy): Eukaryota > Viridiplantae > Streptophyta > Zygnematophyceae > Desmidiales > Closteriaceae > Closterium > Closterium sp. NIES-65. Next base: position 97,319 of record CANXME010002290.1, on the reverse strand, counting down.
CCGGTGATTAAATCCTTGATTTGCTACTCGTGATGGCTTCAGTCCATTTGACGATTATCCTACCACCAAGATATGAGGCCAGTACTGCGGATGCCTTTCCATGCGACCCTGTCGCGGGTTAACTTCTTATTTCGTTGTTTAGAAATCAATGTCCGGAACAGAAGTCAGTAGCCGGGCTGATTCCGCATAGTGTTGCTGGCCTGGCTCCAGCAACAGTGGTCATTTTGGTGCCATTCCTGCTTTCCATGCTTCGCGCGTGAATTCACGTGCAGTCCGCGTGAATTCACGTGCAGCGCCTTTCTATGGCTGTTGGATAATCTGGACTCTCCATTTACGCTCATTGGTTGATCTCTACTGAGTCTGAACAACGTTGCTTGAACTTGGCGTACATGCTTTGCCTCCGAATTAATAATGTCAGTTTCCGTCTCCGTTTCCGTTGATGGAAGGTTGACCATGTGGCCGGTGATTATTCATCAGTATTTGCTACTCTTGACGGCCACGGCCGCATGACGATTTACTTTCCACCAAGATCTATGAGGCCACTACACTCTCTTTCACATGTTCTGATGTGCCGGACTGAGTGGTTATGCGTCGTTCTCCTCTGGTTCTCCTCTTGCTTGTTGAAAAGCGTTTCTCCCTGAACCATTAACATCTAAACTCGCCTTCTTCCGCCTTCTCGCCGCCTTTCTCTGAGCTAACCCCTCCACCCTCTGCCATCTCTCTTCTGGCCTCTATCCCCCCTCCAGGTCCCTTCAAGGTGAACAGGATTCCCCTGAGGAGAGTCAACCAGCGCTACGTCATCGCCACGTCGACCAAGGTGGACGTGAGCGGCGTTGACGTGGCCAAGTTCGACGACGGCTACTTTGCGGGCGAGCAGAAGAAGAAGGAGAAGAAGAGCGAGGGCGAGTTCTTCGAGACCGAGAAGAAGGTCAGCTGCATCCCAGTGCATTGCACGGATTGTTCTTCTCTTGTTGCCCCTCTCCCTCCACCCTCCTTCCCTCCCCTCTCTCCCCGCACCTCTTCCTCCAAACCCCCCCCCCCCCCCTCTCCCCCCCCCCCCTCTCCCAGCACCTCTTCCTCCTACCCCTCCCCTCCCCCCTCCGTCCCCGCACCCACTCCTCCTACCACCCTGCTTCCCGGCCTTCTCAATTCACGCGCCGTTTCTTCAGGAGAAGGAAGGTTTTAGCTGCCAAAGATTGTTGGCTGGGCAGCAGTGATTTCATGCAGCCGTAAGCAAGAAGCTCTTCCTTGTGCAGGCAGCAGCGGGCCCTGGCAGTCATAGAAGAGTTTGTGCTCTCTGCTGCTCACTTCCCACTCAACGCTTCCCGTCCCCTTCCCCCTCCCCCTTTTCACTCAACTCCTGCTCTCTTGACCACCATTGGCGTGCACAGGAGAAGGTGGTGTCGCAGGTTCGGAAGGATGACCAGGCAGTGGTGGATGCTGACAGGCATGAGTCAAGAAGAGCCTCTCAACATGTACCTCGTTCTTCTCTTCTCATCTGTGTGCCGTGCAGGAGAAGAAGGTGGTGTCGCAGGCGAGGAAGGATGACCAGGCGGCGGTGGACGAGAAGATCCTGGCGGCCATAGGCAGCGAGCCACTGCTCAAGGAGTACCTCGCTGCCCGCTTCTCACTCACGTCCGGAGACAAGCCCCACCGCATGCAGTTCTAGATGCTGCTGCTGCTGTGGCCACTCTCTTTGTAGACCAATGCCGTAATGAGCATGCTTGTAACGTTTACTGAGAAAGGCGTGTTACCTGAGGCTGCTCATGCACGTCATTCATGACGCACCGAATGTACATGAAAATCTCCCAGCGGTTTACTCTGCAACAAAAAACTCGCATGGTCCAGCACCAACTTTTGTCCGCTTGTGGCATAACCCTCACAATTATATACCGTTACAGAGTCTGGGTCTGGGGACCAGAGGAACATAAATATCTGATTGAGAAAGCTTGCTTACAATGGGCTCAAGTACAATAGTTCCTAGCAATAATATAGATGTAAGAACAAAACAAGATGTGTAGGAACTACTACTTAGCAAGGGTGACTAGCCTGGGGAGGGTGGGTGGGAATTGAACTTGAGCGATTGTAAAAATGAGAGACGTGGGTGGGGGAAGAATGACCCCAACCCACATTATATATTCGGAGAAGGCGAATAGCGTGCTTCGACGATGCTCAAAATTGCGTTACAGTCAGCTTCGCTTTACACAATACACAAATTTGAAAGCGATGAACGCTTAGAAAATGAAGTTTTTTGAAAGTGTGTAACACTTTCTAAAAATGTATATTTCGAAAGCGACCCTGCTTGTAATGCAGCAATGGCAACGGCAAAGTGCTCTACGCTCTTCGCCAACTATATAGCAGGGGGTGGAGGCCGTTTGGCCTCCACCCACGTCTTCGTTTGAAATTTCAAATGTCTTATTTCATTCTCGTCCGACGACTTGGCGCTTCCCGTTTTCTTCAGTTTCTCACTTCTCTCATAAAATAGTAGGCATCAACTCAATTGACATGGCACAACGTGTTTCAGAAATAGGCACCCGTCCGCACAATAGGCGCGCTTGTTGGGGCTAATAAAGCGACAACGCCACTGGCGCACGTGGCGACGAAATCGCCACAAGCGCGCGTGGCGACGAAATCGCCACAGGCGCGCGTGGCGACGAAACCGCCACAGGCGCGCGTGGCGAAGCAATCGCCACAGGTGCTCGTGGCGACAAAATCGCCACAGGCGCGTGTGGCGACGAAAACGCCACAGGCGCGCGTGGCGACGAAAACGCCACAAGCGCGCGTGGCGAAATCGCCAGTGGCGCACGTGGCGTAAAAATCGCCAGCGGCGCAAGTGGCACCAGTGGCGCTCATGGCGCCAAAATGGTCAAAATCGCCACTGGCGCACGTGGCTACGACATCGCCAGTTGCGTGCAATAACCAGGGGCTCGTCCAGCGGCAGTCGGCACCAGCAGGTTGGCGAAATCTCCAGAGACAAACTGGCATGACATATGCTCTCCTGCTGCTGACATTGTCAGCGGATAACTTATTACCTTGCATATGTTTCCACCTTTTCTTGGTACGTATCTTCGATTTTTGTTTGGCTTCGTTTTTCTCTCGTGTTATTTATTACCTCTGATCGCAGTAAATCGGTGTGAGGCAACTACCATAGCTTTGGGTCGCCATGAGAGACCATCGGCGAAGAAAGACTGCGGCAAACAATTGGCACAACCCCATGCGCTCCTGTGCGGTGCTGGCCAGCGAGCTCCCCAGGGGGGAGAAGGACCGGTGGGTCCTGTGCGGTGCTGGCCAGCGAGCTCCCCAGGGGGGAGGAGGACCGGTGGGTCCTGTGCGGTGCTGGCCAGCGAGCTCCCCAGGGGGGAGGAGGACCGGTGGGTCCTGTGCGGTGCTGGCCAGCGAGCTCCCCAGGGGGGAGGAGGGCCGGTGGGTCCTGTGCGGTGCTGGCCAGCGAGCTCCCCAGGGGGGAGGAGGACCGGTGGGTCCTATGCGGTGCTGGCCAGCGAGATCCCCAGTGGGGAGGAGGACCGGTGGGTCCTGTGCGGTGCTGGCCAGCGAGCCCCCCAGGGGGGAGGAGGACCGGTGGGTCCTATGCGGTGCTGGCCAGCGAGCTCCCCAGGGGGGAGGAGGACCGGTGGGTCCTGTGCGTTGCTGGCCAGCGAGCTCCCCAGGGGAGAGGAGGACTGGTGGGCCCTGTGCGGTGCTGGCCAGCGAGCTCCCCAGGGGGGAGGAGGACCGGTGGGTCCCTTTTTGGCTTGTGGGCCATTTGTAGGGTAGATTCATGGTTGTGCAATTTAGTTACACTTCTCACACACCTTAGGCTTTGAAAGCCTTCAATTGCACGGTCCGGATGTGGTCACACTTGAGTTGGTTGATTGAACAATGTTATCGTGAGTTTGAAATGGTGCTCAAGTCTAGCAGATCCAAAAAAAAAAAAAAAAAAAAAAGCACACACATACAAAGGGCTCAAAGGCCGGCAGATTTACCGTATCCGGATACAGATGCATGCACTCTTCGTAATGTGAGCACGGTTGTGACTGCTACAAGGGTTGGGCTCCTACAAGCATCACATCCATCATCACACAAAACACGAATGCCCGTTACCCGAGTCCTCCTATACTGCTTGCGAGTTTGTGTCCGAAGCTCACATGTCAGCCGACTCTCATAAATCAACATTACTGTGCTACACTCGGGGCAACACTTCATCGAAGGCAACAGCAGGGAATACAGCATCACCATCAACATCGGTGCCAGCCTCTCCTTCGTGCGTGATTGGACCTCCACCGACAATGTCGGAAATCGCTAGCAGAAATTTTTTGTCTGTTTGTCCTATATTGGAGGGTAACTTTTTGATTTAATCTGATAATTCAGAAATCAGGACTTAGTGAAATCTGTTCATTCATAAATGCTTTTTTGCTATATCAGACCCATCAGAAACGTTTTCCATGTTCCTCTGATACATCAGGAGTACTTTCGGGTTTAGTCTGTTACCGAATCTTTCTACCCTTAGGCGTGATTCACGCGTGAGCAAGGCGTGGTGGGGGTGTTTTGCCGTGATTACCGGAGTGTATGCATCATGCACGCCGCCCCCCGTGTTCCCACGTGTTTCTATCGTACGTGGCCTGCCACAAGTGTGGGATCGGCTAGTTTAGTACAACAGTCATCAATCCAGCACCACAAGCCCACAATTTCGGCGCCTGCCAAAGGTTCGGGAAGCGCGGTTTGGGTTCACCACAGTCAAGTGGTGCCACCCACAGTTTTCGGGAGCCATGCGCGGTTCGTCAACAGGGCTCTGTGGTCGGGCGTTGGGGTTTCGGGGGGGTCCTTCTTCTCCAGCCTCCTCTTGCAAACGCCCTACCTAGCCATTTTCACAGCGATTGCAGACGGTTATCGCCTTAGTCACGTAAGTCCGCCCTCTCGCCATGGCGGACGACACGGAAACTGCCGAATCACCCACCCCACGGCCCAAACCACCTGTCACGGGCCTCGATTTCCTACGCCGTTCCCAGCCAGCCGCCGTGTTAGGCGCCTCTTCGCCGACACGCGTACCACTGTCTTCTTCCCCGAATCGGCAGGATGTCGCTCCTGTAGACTGGCCTGCTGTTAATGCTAGACGGGCTTTCAGTAGCACACCGCCTGTCTCCCCTAGTACCTCTGCACGGATTAGAGCTAATCCTAGATCGCAAGCGGCGCCTAGCACTTCACGTGGTACTGCCGTGGGACGATTCTCAAAGGCCGGCCGATATACCGAGAGCACGCTGCGTATTGCAAAGACAGGGGTTCCTCACGTCCGCATCGTGTCAGGACCCACGCCAGAGCCTAGAGTTGAGGCTGCTGCTGCATCAACAGCACCAGCAGCTCATCCCACATGTGATCCTGGGCCTTCCAGGAGCACCATCCACGTCCCTGATCCAGACGCGCTTATGGAGAAGCTCCACGAGCTGTCCAAGGAATTTTGGCGCGACAAATTCAAGTGGTTGATTATCACGCAGAGGAAGGACGGGACGCCGTGCATGAAGTGCAGTATATGCATGGCTCACGGTCCAGCCCACTGGAAGTTTGGTAAATACGGCGAAGGTGGCGTTGATATCCAGCGGCAAACAATGCGGAAGCACGCGCTCAGCCTCAAGCATCAAGACGCAGTCAAAGCCAAGCTTCGCGCCGAAGGCGGTAAGGTTGCACAGAGGGGCATTGAGCAGTTCGAAAACGTCGACAACGAGACTTCTCGGTTGAAACAACTGATGCTGGTCGTGCTATTTATCTGCAAATCCGATTCCCCCATCTCCCTGTTTATTGATCTTGTTCGCCTGTTGGGTGAGCTTCAGACGCCGCACATCACGGACAAGTCCATAGGGACATACCAGTCAGCGTGAGTGAAAGTCTTTCTTGGTTTGTGTTTTTATTGTCACTGCGACTAATACCACCTTCACTGTGTTGTGCAGGTACGGCTTCCGTGAAATTACCGAAGCGATCGTCACCAACCTGAGGCAGCAGCAGATGCGCCACATCCAGGCGTCTCCGTTCTTAGGAATTCAACTCGACGAGAGTACCGACCGGCGCAGAGGCAAGCACATGATAGTCTATCTTAGCTTCATTCGCGACGCCGAGGTCGTCACCGAGCTGTTTGGGCACCTGACAGTCGAGAAGTGCGACGCGTCGTCTCTGCTGACAGTACTTCTCGCCCATTTGGCCGTGACGGGCGTCGACATCATGAAACTGACGGGCATCAGTACGGATGGCGCGAGCGTGATGCGGGGTTCACAGGCTGGAGTGGCGACCCAGCTGAAACTGCGAGTCCCACACCTGGTGACGTGCCACTGCATCGCTCACAGGTGCGATGACAAAATCTCTCTGGCGGTGGTGTATGATCTTGTTGTCAGACGTTTTTCAGTGTTCTAACCGCTTCTTTTTGCACACTTGCAGGGAGGCTCTCGCCGCGAAGGACGCGGCGGAGGCGGTGCCCGACCTCAGCATGGTCGACACGGTCGTGCGGAGCATCGCAGAGAACTTGGGGAGGAGCATCGTCTTGCACTCCCGGTTCATGGAGCTACAACACATCCTGCACGAGACGTCTCTGGAGGTGCAGGGTTTTAAAGACGTTCGATGGCTGGCGCGTGGCGATGCGATTCGGAGGCTCGTGGAAGTCCTACCGGCGGCGATAGTGGTGTTGTGGGAGCAAGACAAGAAGGCCTACAAGACAGTCTCGAGTTTCAAGTTCCACTTCTTCCTATTTTTCCTGGCAGATGTGCTGAAACTGCTCAACGAGCTGAACCTCAAGTTTCAACGGCGCATGGTGAGCAGTAGAGAGGTCCGTGCTGATGTTCATGCACTCGAACGTGTCTGACGTTGGCTTCTTGCCGTGTGCAGGTGGACATCACCCGGGTGGCATCAATGGTCCACAACACGTGCGACAAGCTGAAGCAGCGATACATCGAGCACGGCGTCAACTACGCTGAGGATAGCGAGTTGCTCACCGAGTTCATGGAGAAGCATGGAGCGTTGGACAAGCGGGAGGTGACGGTCGAAGGCATGGATGGGGAGGGAAGTCCCGTTAAACACACTTTCATGCTGCACGAGGACGCCATCAAGGGACAAAAGTCAAAAGGCGACATAGAATCATGCATCACTGTAACCCGCCTGTTTGCGCAGGAAGTTGTGAAGCACCTCCTGAAGCGGATGGAGAGCCTAGACACCCTCACCGGAGCGAAGCTTATCATGCCTGACGCGTACCCCGAGGGAAGCGCGAAGAGAGACCGCCTCTGCCAAGCCTGGTTCCAGTCTCTCCGCACGCTGTTCAGTGCGGAGAAGTGCGTACTTCCAGGTAATCTGTGCGTCTCTGTTGTGCGTCAATGTTACACGCTTGGTGATATGGTACCGCCACTGACTTGTCTCCCCGTTGGCCCCCGCCCCTCTTGTACTTGCAATTGTGCGTGAGCAGGAGTGAGCTGGAAAAAGGCGGGACGAGAACTGGTGCCGTTTACCAAGATGATGGCCTCGCAGTACAAGGACCAGACCTTCCACGCCGGCCTCAAGCACATGTTGCGCAGCGACGACTGGGAGACGAGCTACCCCAACATGGTCCGCATCTGGATCGCCCTCGCCGTACTGCCGCTGAGCACCGTCGAGTGCGAGCGTGGCTTCTCGAGGCAAAACATCATCAAATCGTGGCTCCGCGGGAATCTGTGCAACACACGCCTGGCGGACCTGATGTCGGTATCGCTCCTGCAGTACGAGCCGAACTGGGAGGACGTGGTGGCTGCTTGGAGGGGGGCAAAGAAGAGGCGCCCTGCTAAGGAAGTGACGACCAAGAAGAACACTCCAGAGAGAGCCCCAAAGCGGAAGGCCGAGAGAGGAACGTCAGCTGCTGCCTCCAATGAAGACGAAGATGACGAGGAGGACGTGGTCAGGCGGAGGACCTCTAAGAAGGGCAAACCACGTGCAGCTGTAGCAGTGTCGGACGACAGTGATGATGACAAAGGGCTTGATGTCCGCGCCACGATAGTTGAGTCTGACACTGAGTAGACTAGACTAGAGTAGATGTAATTTGTAGTGTAATAACACCTCACCAGTAGTTACATAATTTTTTATTTGATAGTTCTTTTACCGTAGTATTGATGAAGCTTTAACTTCTGCAAGAGTTGATGCAATGCAACCCAAAAAAAAAAAAAAAAACAGACAAGCCAGTGCTTTAAGATCTGACAGATCAGACAGAGATTTTGGAAAATCCTGATCCACCAGACAGGGCATCACTCAGCCCACTGATGAAGCAGACGGGCCCGAAGGGCCCGTCTGCTCCATCAGGCTGCCTCAGATCCTAGCGACGTCCCTGACCGACATGTCATCGCATACGCCACAAACAACCTTTACCATCTCGTTAGAATGACCCCGTCTCTTGTCTCAGAAGACCCATTTGAAACGAAGCTCGTTGCCATTGCAAACATAAGAAAGCAAGCTTTCTAAATATGAAGTTTTTTGAAAGTGTGTAACACTTTCTAAAAATGTATATTTCGAAAGCGACGCTACTTGTAATGCAGCAATGGCAACGGCGAAGTGCTCTACGCTCTTCGCCAACTATATAGCAGGGGGTGGAGGCCATTTGGCCTCCACCCACGTCTTCGTTTGAAATTTCAAATGTCTTATTTCCCACCCACCCACCCTAGCAAAAATTGCATGTTGGAACTTGTAATGTAGGTACCATATCTAAGTAGGACGAGAATGTTGTAATGCCCATTTGAAACGAAGCTCGTTGCCATTGCAAACACAAGAAAGCAAGCTTTCTATTTTTTTTTTCATTTATGGAACTGTACCAGGGTTTTTGCTGGAAAAAAATTGTAGCTGGCTCAGGGTATTTTTTTTCATCTTTCTACAAAAGCGGACATGCAGTGCATTTGTGGGCATGATGCTACAGCCTACAGCTGATGTTAGCACTGCACTGCAAACACAGCCGAACATGCTCAAGGCCCTTGTTCTGATTCTCGTTCTTAGTGACGAAATCAGCAATATGGCTATCGGGTGGTTGCTTGCTGCATGCTTGTGGCATGATTGGCATGGCTGTTGCATAGATGCAGCATGGTCATGGCATGACGTGCGTGGCTGTTCTGTCTCAAAACTAGCTTGGTTGTAGCATGGGCGCAGCATGGTCGTGGCAAGGCTGACATGGCTGTTGCATAACTGGCATGGCTGTAGCACGGATGCTTGCAGCGCAGCATCATCGTATGCTTGGCATTGTTATCACGTGGGCAGCATGGTTAGTTATGCCATGGTTGTGGTGGCATGGCATGGTTGCGTCATTCTTGTGGTACAGTTGTCGGATGGTGCGGCATGGTTGTAACATGGTTGCAACATGGGTGTATCATGGTTATCATGGCAGCACTGTCAAGTAGAGTGGCCAGACGGCACGCGGGAAACATTCTCAGCTACCACAGCATGCTTACGAGCTCAACTACCCTAGCCTTCTCGAGACTTCGATCCTACTTTGAAACAAATGCTCCTGAGATGTAGGAGGTTTGCATTCACGCATTAGCTAGTTGCTGCTTATGACGAGCGCATGGCTGAAGCTGGTGGCCCCTTCTTCGTCCCCATGGCTGCCACTATGTGCTCCTGGATGGACAAGGAGGTAGATGGGAGATGAACAGGGGGAGATGGATGATGAGGGATCGCATGGTTGAAGCTGCCAGCTGGTTATGAAGTGCCAATGGTGGCCCCTTCTTCGTCCCCATGGCTGCCACGATGTGCTCCTGGATGGACACGGAGGGGGATGGGAAATGGACAGGGAAATGAATGATGAAGGATGGACAGTGGGAGATGGACCGGGGGAGATGGGCAGGGGGAGATGGACAAGGGAAGATGGGCAGGGGGAGATGGACGGGGGAAGATGGGCAGGGGGAGATGGACGGGGGGAGATCGGCAGGGGGAGTTGGACGGGGGGAGATCGGCAGGGGGAGATGGACGGGGGGAGATCGGCAGGGGGAGATGGACGGGGGGAGATCGGCAGGGGGAGATGGACGGGGGAAGATGGGCAGGGGGAGATGGACGGGGGAAGATGGGCAGGAAGGGATGGACGATAGCGAATGAGCAGTGGGAGGTGGATGGTGGTAATTGGTGGTGGAAAACGGAGAACAGTGGGGAGTGTGTTGGAGGGATCAAAAGACAGGCAAATGAACAATGGACGGATGCTTAGTGAAAGTGACATGTCAACTTACCGAAACACAGAGCTGGACAAATGTGCTGAGTGTAGTGGTGTGGTGCATGCAGTGAGGAGCCATCAGAGACACATAGCAAGGCCTGGGGAACACTTTAAGGGCGTATTCCTACGGCCTCCTATCAAGAAACCTCCTATCAAGATTGTACCTTTTGCCTGGTAAAAGTAGCGAGAGATTTTGTGTTTAGGGAATTTTCCAGTGAGAGCTTGATAGGAGGTTTTCTTGATAGGAGGATAGGAATACACCCTAAGGCACCTGTTTTTGAGGCGCCTCAAGAAGAGACACAGAGCAACGTCTGGGCTGGGGAGCGCCCTGAGGCACATAGAAGCTTGATTCGACTCACCGACACAAAGTCAAAAGCGTGTGAGTCCTCCTTGGTGGAAGCGCTAGGAGGAACCGGGCGCAGCGTGGGATCACCCGAGAAATCAAAGTCACCCCCCACCCTCCCTCCCCCATTCGCAGCACCCACCATCCCCCCCGGCCCTCCCACCATGCCTGGGCCCCCAACTCCCCCCATCCCCATCCCCATGCCCATGCCCATCCCTCCACCCATTCCCATGTTGACACCCATGCCCATGGTCATACCCATGCCCCCCATGCCCATGCCCATGGGCATGGGCATCATGCCAGGATGACCAGCCATCATGGCTCCCCCAGGAGCCATCATAGGCATGGGAACCATCATTGGATGCATGCCCCCCGCTGCACCCATCCCCATGCCCATCCCCATCCCCATGCCCATACCCATACCCATGGTCATCCCCCCTCCTCCCCCTGCTGCTGCTGTGGATGCAGGCACCATGGGAACAGGCATGGTCATGGGGGTACCTAGCATGCCCGCTCCCCCCGTTGCCCATGGCTGCGCTGCCTGTTTCGGCTTTGCCGCGCCAGCAGAGAGTGGCTGTGGCTGTGGATGTGGCTGTGGCTGCTGCTGCTGGTTCACACTCATTCCCGCAAACAGATCTGCCCCTTCCCCACCACCACCAGCGCCACCAGCAGCACCAGCAGCACTAGCAGCACCAGAAGCAGCAGCAGAAACAGCAGCATCACCGGTTTCACTGTTGACGCTCAGACCTTGAAAGAGGTCGGCCGTTTGTGCTGTGAGGTCACCAGACAGACCAGCAAATGGATCCTGTGCTACAGCCGTAGCAGCTGTAGTGGCTGTAGCGGGGGCAGACGGAGGTACAGCGGCAGGAGCAGTAGGAGGAGGAGAAGCGGCATTCAGAGAGGCAAACGGGTCCATGCTCCCCCCTCCTAGCAAGTCATCTACTCCAGTCACACCAGCCGCTTGCGAACCAGACGAATCACCACTCGCTATTGCCCCTACCTCCGCTGCTCTGCCCTCCCTTCCCTCTCCTCCCTCTCCTCCCTCCACCTCGCCCCCCTCCCCCACGTCGATTAAGTCAGGCACAACAACTGCTGCTGCTGCTGGCGGTGTGTGCGGGGATGGCTGCCCCCCTTGCTGGTGCCGCAGGCCCAAGAGGTCAAGCACCTGGAATCGGGGTCGGTGGGGCGGGATAATGAAGGAGTCTGGTAGTGTGCAGTGCGGTGACCTGATGGCTGGGGGGTGGCTGTCCGCCCTGCTGGTGCCGCAAGCACAGCAAATTTGTTGTTGTACGTGCATGCATTGCCTAGTTCCTAAGAGTTTTTGTTTATCCTCAAGTTTTTGTTGTTGTTGAAACAAGGTGGGGTTAAGGTGGCGTAAGGAAGGGTAAGGTGGGGCAAGTTTGGTAAAAGGTTGGAATAAGGTGGGTTTAAGGTGGGACACACAGATTGACATCATACCCGTCTGGCCTTGTCTCTCTGAGTGACGTCTGTGGCAAGTCCACGCTCTCCTGCAGTGCGTGCGGGTTGTCGGCAAGATAGTCGCTCCCAAGCCCACCAAAGCCCACACACACGTGAGGTCAGAAACATACCCGTCTGGCCTTGTCTCTGAGGGAAGTCTGAGGCGAGTCCACATTCTCGTGCAGCGCATGGGGGTTGTCAGCGAAGAAGTCATAAATGGCGTCGCAATGTGGGTCGCCCTCCTGCCTCACCACTGCCTCCACCACGCACATGGCCTTCAGCCGCGTCTGTGGGACGAAGTTGAGGAAAGACAAGGGAAGGGAAGGGCAGGAGGACAGTAGTGAGTGGGGTCGTCCTCTTGCCCCACCACGGCCTCCACCACGCGTATGGCCTTCACACGCGTCTGTGGGGGGGAGCGGCGAGGTCAGGGGAGCATCGAGTGGGGGGGAGGACAATTGTAACAGTTGTTGCCCACTGAGTCCGCCACTAGCAGCTCACGTGCCACAATTAAAAGTAGTGTTTTGAGTCCGTCTCAAAACGCTACTTCTATCACGTGCCCACTGAGTCCGCCACTAGCAGCTCACCTGCCACAATTAAAAGTAGTGTTTTGAGTCCGTCTCAAAACGCTACTTCTATCACGTGCCCACTGAGTCCGCCACTAGCAGCTCGCCTGCCACAATTAAAAGTAGTGTTTTGAGTCCGTCTCAAAACACTACTTCTATCACGTGCCCACAGAGTCCGCCACTAGCAGCTCACCTGCCACAATTTCCCACTCACCGTATCCACGACCACCAGCAGCTCACCTGCCACAGGTTGCTGAGAAGACGAGCCTCCAGCGCCTGAGCCACGGCGCCCGCGTTCAGCTTAGGCAGGCTGGCAATGAAGCCCCTCAGCGCCTCGCGTGTCGGCTGCAGTCGCACCCCGCCCGCCCCAGTCATGCCCTCCACCAGTCTCTCCTCCTCACTGCTCGCCCCGCCCCCCCCCGCCCCTCCGCCTGCTCCTCCGCTCATCCCGTCCCCAGACCCAGACGCCCCTCCCCAAGCACTCGCCTCAGTGCGTCCCTCCCCTTGCTGCCCCCCGTCGCCCCACCCTCCCCCCGCTCTGTCCTCTTCCGCACCCCCCCCTCCATATCCCCCCCCGCCCCCACCGCCATATGCACCCCCTCCACTACCATACGGCCCTCCTCCTCCCCCTCCCCCTCCCCCACCACCATAGCCCCCCCCTGCTCTGTACCCTCGATCGGACCCATACTCTCTGTCCCTCCCCGCGCCAGAGTAAGCCGCAGGCGCCGCAGCAGGCGTGTATGAGTTGGTAGACGCGTCGAACGTGCGTCCCTGCCGGTCAAACCCCACGTACTTGGACGCACCAGACGACCCGCCTCCTTGTCCGTACCCACTTCCTTGTCGGTACCCGCTGCCCCCATACCCGCTGCTGCCTCCATACCCGTACGCATCCCCACCGCCCCCAACCGAGTCCAACCGCGGCCCAACGTAGCTCCCCCCGCCTGCTGCTTCTTCAAACTCCCCCCCGCCCGCCTTCCCCCGCGCGCCTCCTGCTCCCTGCCCCACCGCGCCCGCCAGCTTGCTAATCCCCTGCCGAATCGACTCGCTACTCACACCCAACACTGCGCCGATCCCCCCTGCTCCCCCTCCTCCTCCGCCGCCCCTCCCCCCTCCGCCGCCCCCAGCACCCCCGTCTCCCCTCGCCGGGGTGCTTCCGAATCCCTCCATGCGACGCCGCCCGCCTTCCATCCCGCCACTGGGCCCATACCCGTTATAGCCGCCTCCGGTAGAGGCACTGCCGCCGCCGCCACTGACGCCCGTGGCGCCTGCGCCTGGCTTGATATCGTTCTGCGGGTTGAAGATCGCCTGCACCGCCTCCTGCGCCGCCTCCCGGACCGCCTTGTTGGGCGCGTCGCCTCTTAACGGATCGGGCTGTCCGCGATAGTGGACCATGCCCTTGATGGTGGCGGAGTGGCGCTGTATGCTGCGCCGAAACTCCGTGCCTGCCCGCGAGACCGTGTACTTAATCAGCCGCAGCGCCTGGGGAGGTGAGGTTATGGTAAGAGGGTGAGAAGGAGGAAGTGGGAGGGGAAGAGAAGAGCTGGACGTCGGGTGGCGGCTAACACGAGGCAACAGGGGAAATACTAACGTACAGCAGTCACCACGAATAGCGGCAAAAGGAGGAGGAAACCCAGTCACAAACGACAGAGAAGAGAAACAGTCGGGCCGGTTGACTGCCGCCCCGAAAATCTATCTAGATGCCTGAAACGCAAGCAACCATGTCTGACACACAAACAGGCAAAGCTCGCCCACGGCGTTACCGCAATCGAGGCCAAGACTAGGTCGAAATTAGTCGGCAGTAATGAGTCAATCCCTCAACTTTCCCGTGACAAGAATGACTCAATTCCTCACCTTTCTCCCACCTTTTGCTCGATGAAGGGCTAAGAGTGGTTGAGCCGCTGCATGTCGTGGTCATTCACTTCGTTCACCACCTGCGATAAATTGCAAAGTTACTCTATGGTCGGCTGTAGGCTTACTCTATGGTTACCTGCCTTCGATTCTTCGCGCACCTTTTGCTTGACGAAGGGCAAGGAGTGATTGAGGCGCTGCGTGAAGTAATCAACCACCTCCTTCACCACCTCCGATGCCCTACCGGATTACAGTCGGCTGGATGGTTACTCTATGGCTACCGTACGGTTGAGCCTTCGCGCACCTTTTGTTTGACTAAGGGCGAGGAGTGGTTGAGGCGCTGCGTGATGTAATCAACCACCTCCTTCACCACCTCCGATGGCCCGCATGATTACCCTATCATCGGCTGGAAGTCTACTCTACGGTTACCACCGTTGATTCTTCCCGCACCTTTTGCTTGACGAAGGGCGAAGAGTGGTTGAGGCGCTGCATGATGTAGTCAACCACCTCCTTCACCACCTCCGATGGGCTCGACTGCACGTCCGAGCATATCTCGTCCAGCCGATACACGGGAGCGATCTTATCGTCATCTGACGTCACCTCGTCGATCTTACGAGCTCTCCAAAACGACTGCATGATTTGAAGATAGGATATCGGAAAATGACGAAGCTTCCTTCTTGGCAAAAAGAGCAGGTTCGAATTGACCTGGCAGGATGCTAGCAGAGGCAAGCGCAAGTGCTCAAACAAGTACCGAGATTGGAAATATTTTTAGGTCTGCTAGCGTCACGCCAGTTCGACATAAGTGACATCACAACTCCAGGCCGGCGCCATGGCTGGATGGAGGAATCTCGAGAAACATGTCCATTTATGTGCAGTGTGGTCAGGAAGTATGCAATGGAAATGGAACAGCCGCTGGTGGAGTCTGAGAAAGGGAGGAATGGCATCCGTTAGGAGAACTCTCAGTATAGCTACGGTATTCTCACGCCCGGTGTAAGAACTCCTACCTCCAATTCTAGCCGCTGTTGGCGCCTTCTGAAAATGGATGACCTGTGCACTGAGCTACTGATGCTCGAATAAATTGACTCGGCACTGTGTTAAACTTTAGGGATCTGTGTTAAACTTTAGGGATCTAATTGGCACCTATGTGCTGCGATTTTACAAACACAGTATATAATGTCTGGGACAACACCCTGTTTTATTATAAATGTAAATTTATGATCAGAAGCTATACCGAAAGTTTTAAATTATATATGAAAATACAACTCCATAATTATCACCGAGATGTCTGGATGACGTTCATATCGTAATTCTATAAGGGCTATTCCTAAACCCGTTATTGAACAAGCACGGATGGTAAAATGAGAACGTGCTGAGCCAGCTCCCCCTCCCACCAGTCGTCGTCAACACCAGCCACGCAATTCCCAAGTTGACGGCCTGCTGGTTGTTGGAGACAGGCATGTGATTACTGGAACCTTCGCACGGCTGAACACGTCGGTTCTAGGTTAGGAGACAAAAAGAGTAGAGTCTATCTACCGTAGCACAGTGGTTCAGCACGGCAACCCTGCTTGTCCGACGGCTTTTGCGGCGTTCCTTTCTAGGAAGCTGCGGACGTGACACGCGCCGAACGTATCTCTTCGTCTTTAGGTTTCACTGTAACTAGTAAATTAGTCTCGCGGACCGATCGTGCTACTCAGGTGCTGGGAGGCCATAATTCTCAGGTTACGCAATGGGACAAAGAGTGGCTTTTTACTCGAAAATGCTGCACCTTTTCGTCTTTTAGTGTCATTCTGTTCCTGGTACTGAGTAGCTTTAGGTGCCAATCAAAGGCGAACCGAACCACCGTTCCTGGCCGTGTGCATTGCAATGCTGGGCGTTGCGCGACTTACGTGTTGATAAGATAGTAGTTATTTTGGATATTGCTATCCAGTTCGCCCTTTTTTTCGGAATGGGTTGTTTCAACTCAAAAACAAGCGGGAATAGCATCCCAATATCACGAAGTGAGTCATTCGGATTAACCTTGAACTTGCGTGCTAGTTTCTTTCATCGTATCCCTTGTTGTTCCAAACTCCATGACGTCACTTTCAAAGTGGAAATGCTTGAGTTAAGAAACTCATTGTATAATTCACAAGCGCCATCCCCCCGTTTTGTGTCCACTCGCGCTGCGGTTTTGTTGCAGACTCCAGGCAACTACCTTCTCTCTCAAATGCGAAATCAGGCGAAGACGGTAATGAGTCGTCTGTGAAATTCCTTACTTATGAAGACATCAAGCGAGCCACGGACAATTTTGCCAACGTCCTCGGTGAAGGAGGGTTCGGAAAGGTGTATAAGGGCCGGTTGCGCGGCGTTAACGGGGACGCTGATGAGGAAACGACTTTCGTTGCGGTCAAGGTTTTGGCTCCGCACAGTTTCCAAGGGATGGACGAATTTCTGGTGAGTGGCTCTTAAGCTTTAAATGGTAGAAGGATTAGCGCCTGGAAGGTTGAGCGCTGGAAAGCAGGGGAAGGGGAGGTAGCCTGGGGCTTGCAGGCTTCATGGGTGATGTGTTTAGTTATGAAATGGGGTTTTGCCGGCGACAAGAATAATGTGTTCAGTTAGTGGTGTGGGGCTTAGAGGCTACATGGATTATGTCTTCAGTTTCTGAGTCAGGGCTTGCACGTTACATGGATAATGTGTTCAGCTTAAAATGTGAGGCTTGCACACTGCATAAATATTGTGTCCGAAAGCTACATGGAGTGTGTGTTCATCTGGTTCGTCTCTCAATACTGCGTGTCTCCTTCCATACCCGACACAGAACGAGATCACTACAGTGGAGGGCGTGCAACACCGCAACATTGTGAGATTGCTGGCGTGCTGCACGGAGAAGGTCAAGGCGCTGGTGTACGAGTTCATCCCCATGGGCGATGTAGATGCATGGCTTGCAAAATGTGCGTACGTTCTTGATAAAGGTGTTTTTGGGAAGAAAGGAAGTCAAATTGTGGAGCATGAGCTGCTTGCACGCAATGGGATTATGTGCCAGATGGAGTGTTAGATAGTTTCTATGAGCATCGTGGTATAAGCGTTTTTGGGTTGGAGGGAAGCCAAATTTTGGAGCATGAGCTGCTTGCACACAAGGCAGGTATGGGTTAGACAGAGTGTTGGATAGTTCTAATGTATCGTGGTCTACCACTGCAGAAGCTTCCAGAGTAGCATGCTGAAACACTGACATGCAACCGTCACATCTTTGCCTTGCTTCCACCCTTTCATGGTTCCCTCTCTCCGGCACAGGTTCTGAAGGCAAGGCAAAATTTCCCTGGGCTGACCGGATGAAAGTGATTATGGGAACAGCAGAGGCGCTGACGTTCATTCACAAGCAACGGTTCATTCACCGGGACTTCAAGTCCAGCAACGTGCTTTTAACGGAAGTAAGCATTCTTGCCCTCGTTTTTCCCCCCTGCATCACCCTCCCTCACTCAACACGACAGGGTATAATCAGTGATGTTGGCTACAATGACATGTAGTTGTTGCTAGCTCATCAGCCACCGTTCGGGTGTTGTTGCTTCTGCAGTTTGCCCTCTCATCTATTTGTCCATGCCACTGCCTTATCAGTCCTTCCCCAGCCGTGCTCCCTCCTCTCCGTTTTCCCTTGTTCCCCTCGTATCTTATCACAGGACTTCACACCGAAGGTGGCTGACTTTGGTCTGGCCAAGGGCATAGAGGACTGGAAAACGCATGTCACAACACGAGTCATGGGCTCCATGGGGTACATTGATCCCACTTACTTTGAGTCAGGTGAGTTGGAGTCGCTGACACACAGCTGAATTGGCCTCACAGGTTTTTAACTTTCCCTGTATTAATTAATGCATGTGGCTCCACTCTATGCATCTTGGTTAAACTGCCTGCGTAAATGCATGTGGCTCCCCTTGTTTTTCATCTCATGCCCCTGTGCATTGATGTGCTTTATGCTTGTCTGTCCTTGTATCCATATCAGGTCACTTGTGTGACAAGAGTGACGTGTTCGCTTTCGGTCTGTTCATGGTTGAGATTCTCGCGGGCAAGTCGGTTCTTCGGGAAGGTTTTGCGGAAGACATTAAGGCGTGGTTATACGAGGTGGATGCTCCCACCGCTGCGGATATGATGGACCTTGCAATCATCAATGAAGCAAACAAGACAGAAGCGAGCGCCATCGCGATAATTGCCAAGCAGTCGACAGCCAGGGACTGGGCTGATCGTCCAACCATGGAGGAGGTTTTGGAAGTACTGAAAGTGGCAATCAAACTACCAGCACCGATACCTAATGATGAGCCTAAAAATGACCACGAATCTCAAGAAAATGGATCATCTTGATTGCCAATGCTGATCACATATTGAGTTGTGGTTTCGTTTATGAGGAATATAGTGTTTGCTTCTTTACTCATTTTTCCTAACAGTTATGCAAAGTGTTGTTCCAGTCAACCCCGAGATCATCCTTCAATCCAACCCCACTTTGCCTCGTCAACCACAGTGCGGTCTGTGCGAGACGAGCTCATTCTCATCAAAGCTCGAAACCCTACCTAACCGCTCTATATACGGTTAGCTGCGTGTAGGCAAAACCTTGATAGTATCCGCCAAGTTACAAGCAGACCAGGTCACCACCAGCCCATCAATCATGGACCGTCTTTCCCACTTTTCGTCCTATTTATCCCTTTATTCGTGATTCTTACGGCGCGTTCGGCGCGGACAACGGCATCGCGTCCTTTGCCGTTGAGCACACCGCTTGGTTATCTCAAGGTTAACATGCTTCGCATGAGCAGGCACATTGCTTGCAGTTCTATGACAGTAGGTTTGTGGCGTTAGGGAAAATGCAGCAGTCTCACGTTCTATGAATGGTACACGTAGTCGACCTCCGTTTCGCAGCGAGTGGGAAGTTTCTCCGTGTTTTCTCCACGAGAGCCTGCCTATACTTTGTAGCTGACGTAGAAACCACCGCTCCATTTCGAAGCGCCGCAAACCGAGAAAACAGTACAGTTGCTGGCATCAGGGATAGCCGGCTTTGTCGTTTGTTCGACGCGGCGGCGTGCGTGCGTGCATTCAGCACTCTTCGTAGTTAAAGGAGGCATCTTAAAGCGGAGGCCCTCCAGGTAGCATTCTTCGAAGTTTCGAGGAGGCGTCTCAAAGCGAAGGGCCTCCAAGCAGCAGTCCTCGAAGCTTCGAGGAGGCGAGTCAGCGCGAAGGGACTCCAGGCGGCTCTCCCCATGGGGGGTTGCTTGTCGCAACCCAGCAGCGATGCGAGTACGTACAGTGAGGAGCTCGGATCGCGTGTGTCCTGCTGAGTTGGTTCAAGTCAAAAAGTTTCTTTCTCTTGAACCGACTTCTTCGCTCGCACATTCCGCGTCACGCATTGCGTTTGTGCTGCGTGTCGTCACCACCCCTTCCCTGTGCTCCTTCATCCCCTCGTTGCCTGGAGAAGAAGGCAGTGGGGGCGGGATTCCCGGAGTACACATACGATGAGATGATGCTGATGCGATGACCGATAAGCTCAAGAAGCCCATCGGCCAGGGGGGGTTCGGCGTTATGTACAAGGGGTACCTGCAGGACCCCCAGTTCTACCCTCCCTTCACTCACCTTCCCCTCTACCCCCCTCGTCTTGCCCCTCTTGACCCCCATTTCTTTCCCACTCCCCGTTCCTCCAGAGACGTCAAACTACCCGGTGAAGAAGCCAGTGGGGGCGGGATTTCCAGAATACACATACGATGAGATGATGCTGATGACCGACAAGCTCAAGAAGCCCATCGGCCAGGGGGGCTTCGGGGTCGTGTACAAGGGGTACCTGCAGGACCCCGCAGCAGTTGCTGCAGCAGCAGCAGCTGGTGGTGATGGAGGGGGTGGTGGAGCGGATGGGGGAGGAGGAGGCGCGGCAGCGGTGGATCAGGTTCTGGTGGCAGTGGCGGTGAAAGTGCTGGATAACGAGGATGTGGAGCTTAAAGACGACGAGCAGTTCCACGTGAGTAGGGTTTGTATCTTTGAGGCGCCCCAAAAACAAATAGGCTCCTCACTCACAGGAGGTGAAGGTGTTGGATAACCAGGATGTGGAGCTCAAGGCTGACGAGCAGTTCCATGTGAGTGGGGTTTGTATTTCTGAGGCGCCTTAAAAATAGACTCCTCCTCACAGGCAGTGGCGGTGAAGGTGTTGGATAACGAGGATGTGGAGTGGAGCTCAAGGCCGACGAGCAGTTCCATGCGAGTGGGGTTTGTGTCTCGAGATCGATGAGTGCCTTGTAAGTGAGCAGGCTTGGTGGATGGAGATGTGTGTTGAGGCTTGTAGCACACAAAAGACGTTGAGCAATTTCATGTGTCCGTGTGGTTTGAGATCAGCCAGTTTCTTTTTTCCATGCAAGCACGCTTTCGTGGGTAGACTCCGCATTGGTGGTAAGTGGTTGGAGGGGAAAGGTGCGTGGGTAGAAAGAAGGTGGGAGCGGTGGGGACGTTGGGGTTGATGGGAGCGTTGGGATGAGAGGGAACAGGCGTAATTGACGCTTTGCGTGAAAAGAGCAAGGGTGGGCTCTGACAGGGCAGGGGAGAGGGGAAGAGTAGGGGAAGGGGAGGAGAATAGGGAAAAGAGGGGGAGGATCACAGGCGGAGCAGCAGATGCTGATATTGCAGCTGTCGCACGGCAGCCTTGTGCCACAGTGCTACTCCACAGGCCCCCCTTCGTTGCTCTCCTGTACTGACTTCTAACCGCCTCGCCTCACCTCCCCCACACTCCCTATGTCCGCTTGTCCACCCATTTTGTAAGGAAGCAGCTGTTTCACCCCAACATCCTGTTTCTGTACGGACAGCTATTGCCCTCCTTCATCCCCTAATCATACTCCCCTCCTGCCACCTTCTTCCCACCACAAACACCCCCTGCCCCGCGTTCACATCACACTCCCGCAAATCCCTCTTATTCCCTCCCTCTGCCCGTCCATCAGGCGGAGTTGATGGCAATGGAGCAGCTGAAGCATCCCACCATCCCGTCGCTGTATGCCCATGGCCGTCTGCCTCGTTGCCCACCCCCACTCGTTCCCCCTTCATTCCATCAGGCGGAGTTGATGGCAATGGAGCAGCTGAAGCATCCCACCATACTGTCGCTGTACGGATTTGTGGCCAAGCCCACGCCCGCCCTCATCTACGAGTTTATCACCAACGGCAATGCCGAGGCGTACCTCAGAAAAGGTATACCAGCTTCCCGATGCAACAGGGGGTGTGTGTTTTTCCTGCCCTTGCGTAACAGCACTATATTTCGAGGAATTCCTTTGAGAGCGTTATTGTGTGGGGACCGGACGTGCATGTGCATGAACCTGGATGTAGTGACATGTGTGAAAGGCAATTTGAACTATAATCTTGTCACCTTTCTCTTCCCCTCCCTCCTCCCCCCCCCCCTCCTCCCCCTCCCTCCCCCCCATCCCTCCTCCCCCACTCCCCCTCACCTTCCACTCCACTTCCTTTTTAATCCGTCCTATTGTCCAGTTATTTACAGTGCAATGCCAAGGGGCGTTCCGATGGATGTCCTCCCCCTCAACCAACCCTCCCCTTCCTCCCCGCGCACACCCCAACCCCCCTCCCTCCCCTCATGCAATGGCCGTCAGCGCATTCCCCTCCACCCTGCCCTTCCTCCCCGCGCACACCCCAACCCCCCCCCTTCCCCCCATCCAATGGCCATCAGCGGTGCAAGGCAAGGTGGAGTTTTCCTGGAAGGCGCGGCTGCGGGTGGCTCTGATGTGTGCGGAGGCGCTGCAGGTGATGCACAGCCACAACTACGTGCACCGCGACTTCAAGGCCTCCAACGTGCTGCTGCGCGAGGTGTGCTGGTTTGAGAGGTGCTCTGTTCTGTGTATTGTTCTTGCACTGTGGGTGTGCTGCTGTGGGCCCCATTCTGTGTGAGTTGTGGGGGGGGGGGCGAGAGAGAGGTCTGTCAAAGAGCACAGAGCAGGCGCTGCAGGTGATGCACAGCCACAACTACGTGCGCCGCAACTTCAAGGCCTCCAACGTGCTGCTGCGTGAGGTGTGCTGCTCTGCGTGTGTGTTGCTGTGGGCCCTGTGCTTGGGGGAGTTGAAAAAAAAGGCTACTCAAAGAGCAAAGCGCAGGCTCTGCAGGTAATGCACAGCCACTTCTACGTGCACCGCGCCTTCAAGGCCTGGCGTGATTCTGATGCTGGTGGTGATAACACTGTGTGTCTCTGCTCTGCATGCATGTTCAAGTACACATGCATGCATTCATGCTTCTTCAGCATGCATGCGGGGATGCATCTGTATGCACACCAACCAGCCCCTGTCTCATGCAAGCTGCTCCAGTCCAAACCCATCTGCTCTTGATCTCTTGTCTCTCCCTGCATCTAAGTGTCCCGGCTCGTCCAGGACCTGACGCTAGTGCTGGCGGATTTTGGCTTGGGGCGCCGAGTCAACACAAAATTCGAGGTTGAATTCTAAATATGTTTGGGTAAACTCAAAGATGCCCTGCCTCTCCTCTGCATCCGCCTGGCGTGCCTCCTCCAGGACCCGATGCCAGTGTCGGCAAATTTTGGCTTGGGGGCCCCCTTTTTTAGGAAACTCAAACCACCCTAAACCCTAACCTAAGTTTTAAATCTTTTTGGGTCAACTCAAAAATCCCCTGGCTCTCCTATGCATCCACCCGGCATGGCTCCTCCAGGACCTGACGCCAGTGCTGGCGGACTTTGGCTTGGCACGCACGGTGAACAACTGGCAGAGCCACGTCACCACGCGGGTCATGGGCTCCACGGGTTACATCGACCCCGTCTACTTTGAATCTGGTACGCCCACAGCCCTCTTCACCTCCTTCTTTTGATGCGCCTTTTGAGTCCACTCAAGAGCCACGTCACCACGCAGGTTATGGGCTCCACGGGTTACATTGACCCTGTCTACTTTGAGTCTGGTGCGCCGACAACTCTTTCTCCCTGCTGTGCTGTGTCTCTCTTTTTGAATCGGCAATGCTGGTGTGACTGGTCCTAGTGGTTGTACCAGTGAAGCAAGATTGGCTGTCATTGTTCTTTCTGAGTTCTCTCGTTCCTTCTCTTTCTGTTACTTCCCGGTGGTTGTTTGTGGAATGCTTTCCCTTGTGCCTGGTGCAGGTCATCTGAATGCCAAGTGCGACACTTATGCGTTTGGGATATTTCTCCTCGAACTTGTAACAGGCATGCTGGTCACTGACAAAAACTTTGAGGCCTTGCGAATGACCCTTGCCACGGGGGCTGAGCTGCCCGAAGCAGACAAAGTGATGGACCAGACCCTGGCCGGGCAGTGGACAAAAAAAGATGCACTTATGGCGTTAACCTTGGTGAAGTATGCAGTTGCAGGGAAGTGGGAGACACGACCTTCAATGGATACGCTGACATCAAAGCTGAAAGTGGTGTATGAGAGATGACAAGTCTAGGAAATTTTAGCAACCATAGATGGCTGTGGATGTGAATGTAGTGGTAGGCAAGTGTATCAATGTTCTTATTCATCAATATGTGGGTCACACTCAGTAATGTTAGACAATGCAAGAGTACGCAGTTGTGGCACTGTGCCTCCATGAAACATTTGTACCATATTCCTGGCCACAGATTACGAACCTCACTAAAACTTGTGACTTCTTACCCTTTAACGAGAAAAGGCAATGCTCGGGGACAGATCAGATCCTCGTCAACGGCGGCCCCAAAACAAGAGGAAAAGAAGCCAATCAGGGTAGACTGACTGACCTGTCTGTCGGCAACTCGTCCAGTGCGCTATGTCCTCGTTTCAGGCATCTTCAAACGTCACGAATTGGATCCCACCAAAAATTGTACAGTGTCACTTGCGCAATTCCCGAGGTGTTTGGCAGTCTCCAATGGGGCAACTCCAAGGTTCATGATCCCACTGTTCTCCATTTGTGTTGATCCTGAGTTCAACCAGACAGCCTAGAGGTTTCTCATCTCCCATCTCTCCTCACCTCTCTTCTATCTTGATCTCGTCCCGACTCCCACCCTACATACCTCAGTCGGCTGACTGACGCCTGTGCTGCTTCGGCTCTCAGGTGTCTTGCCGCGAGTATTACACGCGGCAACGCTTAAACTTGTTCGCTTCAAGTGTATCTTGCCGATAGTCGAGAATTTAAGACATTCGCACGGTTTTGGGAACCATGGCAGGCTCTCTTCGCGCTGCCAGTAGCTTTCTCGGGGTCGGAATCTCTCACCCCAAGCTCGCAGTGAAGGTTCCTCCTAACCTCCGCCGTTCTACTGCATCGGGTCGAAAGATTAACACTGACCGAGATGGGAATTCCCGTAAGAGCCGCGGAGTCCAGGTTCGAGCTCGCGCGGACGGCGAGATTTCTCTGTTGCTGGATTTCAGCAAAGTTTTCTCGTCAACCCCAGCTCCCGGCGAGCCCGTCGTTTCCGTGGACAACGAGAGCAGCGAGAACTACACTATTATCACCGTCAGCGCGCAGAATAGACCTGGACTGCTCCAGCTTCTAACGCTAACGTTTCGTGATCTCGGCCTGGACGTCGGCAAGGCCGTCGTCGATCTTGATGATGACGGTAACGTGGCCGACGCGTTTTACGTCACGGCCGTCGACGGAAAAAAAATCACCCAGAAACGCGATCTGCAGAACATCCGCAAGTGCGTGGTGAGAGCTCTGGTTCTAGACGCCAAGGGTGACTCGCCGAAAGATGCTCCGGTCCGGCCGGCGAGACTTATTAGGCCGGTTACAACGCTGGACCCGTCGGCTTCGCCGGAGATGAAACGGCGTACGGAGCTGCTGCACAACCTGATGGACACGTACATCAAGAACGACGTGCTGTCCATCCAGCGGAGCATTGTGGACCACGTGGAGTACACCATGGCGCGCAGCAGATACAAATTCGACGACTTCGAGGCGTACCAGGTGAGCGCGTGGAACGCTGGATCTGTTTCTGTTAAAAACCAATTTCTATTCGCTCTTCGTTCTCACCCCTCTTTCTTAGCAAGCAAAGGCGGTAAGAAATGTTGGGTTTTGACCTTGTATTCGTATTTTTACAAGCGTAATTCTGAGAACACAAGTTTACTATTCTGTCTCTCTCTGTGTTGTTGTGTCCCAGGCGACAGCGTACAGCGTGAGGGACCGGCTGATTGAGAGCTGGAACGACACACAGCAGTACTTTAAGGACCAGGACTCCAAGCGCGTCTACTACCTCTCCATGGAGTTCCTCATGGGTATGCACGACTGAGGTTGAGGTACCATAGCCATGGCTGTTCCCAAGGCATCATGGCATATAGACACAAACCGGGACTTCCAAGCACGTCTACTATCTCTCCTTGGAGTTCCTGATGGGTACACACAGGCTGAGGTTGAGGTACCATGGCGATGGCTCTTCGCAAGGCATCATAGGATGCCAACAGAGACCAGGACTTTAACCGTGTCTAATACCTCACCATGGAGTTCCCCATGGGTGATTCCTCAACATGTCCACTTTGAAGGAGCTGTTGTTCTTACCATCAATGGTGCAACTCCGTCAGCGATCAGCAGTGTTTGCATTGCAAGGCTCACCATCCACGTCTCTGCCTGTCCTCCTTGCCATCGGGCTCCTGTTCACCTCACCTCTTCACCTGTTGCAGGGCGGTCGCTGTTGAACAGCATATTCAACCTGGGAATGAAGGACCAGTATGTGGAGGCGCTGGGGCAGCTGGGCTACAAGCTCGAGGTGCTGGCGGAGCAGGAGAGGGATGCTGCTCTTGGCAACGGTGGCCTTGGCCGGTCAGTCCTTCCCTGCCGCTACTGCTGTTATTGACACAAAAGATATTGTACATTCGACTTGTTTTGGTAGTGTACATGCTGCTTCTCCCATTTCGCAAGAAATCACGGTGCAGGATACAGTTTCTCTTACTGGTATCTCCTCATGTCTAACCGGCTAAAGTCAATCAGCTCGCCTGCCACATTGCATTTGCTTGTTCGTGTCATAAGACGCGTTTGATCTGCTTCTTGCTTGCTTGTGTGTTTCAGCCTGGCAGCCTGCGTGCTCGACAGCATGGCGACGCTCAACTACCCGGGATGGGGGTAAGCAACCAACCCGTCAGATGCGCTGTGAGCTGTTTAGAGAGAGGAACACTTGTTTGAAACCCATCTGCTGTTGTGTTTGGGTTATCCTCGTTAAAGACACTGGTATGCGGATGCGCTGCCTCGTATCATCATGCTCTCATTCCCCCAACAACTTTCTCAATCTCGTGTCCATCTTCCGCAGTTTCCCAACCCTTCCCCATTCTGCCCGTCTCTCCCTCCCTCCTTCCCAGCTACGTCATCCGCTACCAGTATGGCAGGTTCTGGCAGACCCTGCTGGACGGCTTGGAGCCACCTCAGGCCACCCAGTTTTGTTCCTAACACTCTTTCCCTTCCCCTCCCCTCATCTATTCCATTTTCCCCTCAGCTACGGCATCCGCTACCAGTACGGCATGTTCCGGCAGACTCTACAGGACGGCTTCCAGCACGAGCAGCCGGACTACTGGCTGACGTTTGGCAACCCGTGGGAGATAGAGCGCGTGTTTGTGACATACCCCGTGCGCTTCTACGGCACCGTTGAGTCCTACACCGAGGCCGGCTACCCCCGCAAGCGATGGGTCGAGGGCGAAACGGTCAGCTCCTCCTTCCCGTCCTCTTTCTTTCTTTCTCCCTCCTTCCTCCTGCCCTTGTTCTCCCCACCCCCTCCTCCCCCCCTGGTCATAATTCTGAAGTTAAGCCATGGTTATTATAATTGTCTGTTGTTTTCTGCTTTTGCCATGTTTTTTACTCGTCCCGTTCGCTAATCCACTTCCTTTAACGGCCCCTTGTGTTCACTCCTTCTTCACCAGGTGGAGGCAGTGGCATATGACAATCCTATCCCCGGCTACCACACCAACAACACCATCAACCTGCGCTTGTGGGGCGCGAAGCCCAGTGGCGAGTTCGACCTGGTCAGTACGATATGAGAGGAATTCGCGTGTCGCAATCTTACTCTTCCAGCACACTTTCTGACGTCCCCCCCTCCCTCCCTCCTTTTTTCCCACAATTCCTTCAATCTTCCTGATACAGCCCTTTCTTTCCCTTCCACTTCACCCACCCGACCCCCCATTCCACTCTTCAATGCGCTCCACAATGCTCCCCAGCAAAGCTTCAACACGGGGGACTACGTGAACGCGATTCTGAGCAAGCAGAAGGCGGAGGCCATCAGCAGCGTGCTGTACCCGGACGACCGCACGTACCAGGGCAAGGAGCTGCGCCTCAAGCAGCAGCACTTCTTCGTCTCCGCCACCATGCAAGACGTCGTGCGCCGCTACAAGGAGGAGCACTCCACGTTCGATGAGTTCAAGGACAAGGTGGCGCTGCAGCTGAACGACACGCACCCAGTGCTGGCGCTGGTGGAGCTCATGCGCCTGCTGGTGGACCAGGAGGGGCTGGAGTGGGGGTACGCGTGGAACATCACCACGCACACCTTCTCCTACACCAATCATACGGTGCTGCCGGAAGCGCTGGAGAAGTGGCCTGTGGAGATTCTCGAGACTCTGCTGCCGCGCCACCTGGAGGTCAGTCGTTTGGGACTTAGAATATCGCTCGTAAAGACCTCTGAGGCGCTGCTGCTGCTGTGGCAGCGCCTGGAGGTCAGTCTTTTGAAGCGCCTCAAATAAGATCCTCCTCTGACCATCACTTCTTTCTGGTAGATGAGAGACGTTCCAACTCCGCGTCTTATTGCACACTTTCTTCCCCTTGGCAGCTGATTTACGACATCAGCCACAACTTTAATGTGGAACTGAAGAAGCGCATCGGCAATGACTATGACAGTTTCTTTCCTGCTTCACTGCCATCTGCCCTCCTCACTCCCCAGCCCTTTTCCCACCCTCTTCCCCTCCCCGTGTCATCAGCTCATCTACGACATCAACCACAACTTCAATGTGGATCTGAAGAAGCAGATCGGCAATGACTACGACTGTTTCTTTCCTGCTTCACTGCCATCTGCCCTCCTCAGTCCCCAGCCCTTTTCCCACCCTCTTCCCCTCCCCGTGTCATCAGCTCATCTACGACATCAATCACAACTTCAATGTGGATCTGAAGAAGCAGATCGGCAATGACTACGACTGTTTCTTTCCTGCTTCACTGCCATCTGCCCTCCTCACTCCCCAGCCCTTTTCCCACCCTCTTCCCCTCCCCGTGTCATCAGCTCATCTACGACATCAACCACAACTTCAATTTGGATCTGAAGAAGCAGATCGGCAATGACTACGACTGTTTCTTTCCTGCTTCACTGCCTTCTGCCCTCCTCAGTCCCCAGCCCTTTCCCACCCTCTTCCCCTCCCCGTGTCATCAGCTCATCTATGACATCAACCACAACTTCATTGTGGACCTGAAGAAGCGCATCGGCAACGATTACGACCGCCTCTCCCGCATGTCCATCATTGAAGAGGGCGCGCACAAGGTGGGGGAGGGGGGAGTGTGTACAAGGTGGGGGGAATGGAAGGGAAGGGAGGGCGCGCACAAGGTGAGGGAGGGGGGAGTGTGTACAAGGTGGGGGGGAATGGAAGGGAAGGAAGGGCGCGCACAAGGTGGGGGGTTGGGAAAGGAAGTGAGATTGCGCACAAGGATTGGGGGATGTGTGCGTACAAGGTGGGGGGGGATGGAAGGGAAGGGAGGGCGCGCACAAGGTGGGGGGGGATGAAAGGGAAGGGAGGACGCGCACAAGGTGGGGGGGTGGGAAAGGAAGTGAGATTGCACACAAGGTGGGGGAGGTTGCACAATGTGGAGGGAAGGGTGCACACATAGTGGGGAATGGGAGAGGGAGCAGGGCGAACAAGTTGGGGGGAGGGAGGGGAGAGGGCGCACAAGACGGGGCACGGGGAAAGAGGGCGTGGAAGGTGGAGGAGTGGGCGGAAAGGGCGCACGAGTTGGGGGATGTGGAAGAGGGCGCATCCTGTGGGTAATGGGAGAGTGTGGATAATGTGGGGAGGGTGCGCACAAGGTGGGAAGGGCGCACAAAATCTGCATGAATGGGATGCATGCACAAGTTTGGGAGAGAGTGTGAGGCATGCACAAGTTGGGAAGAGTGTGAGGCATGCACAAGTTGGGAAGAGTGTGTTAGGTTACCGTTCCTACACTTCTGTCCGTCCCCCCAGCCCTGTCGCCCTTCACCTTTCTTTCTCCCTCTCCTCCCATTCTTGTCAGAGTATCCGCATGGCAACGCTGGCGGTGGTGACGTGTCATACCATCAACGGCGTGTCTCAGATCCACACAGACCTCATTGAAAACACGCTCTTCAAGGTGACCTTATTGAAAGCAAGCTTTTCAAAGTGACCTCATTCAAAACACACTCAACAAAATTGCAGAGAGGATGAAAGGAGAGAGCGGAGAGGATGGAAAGTGAGCAGAGATGAGGGAGTGAGAGCAGAGAAGAGGGAAAGACAGCAGCGAGGAGGGAAATCAGGCAGAGAGGAGGGAAGGAAAGCAGAGAGCTTGGTTGCTAGATGTATACCATGCAACCACGCAAGCCTGCTCGTTTTTTTAGTCGACTCAAAAGTCAGCTTGGTCCCTGGATGGAGGCCACGCAACTACGCAAGCTTGCTCTTGAACGTGTATTCGTGTTGATGTGTTGTGATGCATGTGCTGGGGACAGAAGAGTCAGGTTTGTTGAAGAGCACTTGTGGGTGTGTGGGTGCACGTCTCAACCCTGTCTTTTTCAACCCTTGGTCCTCGCCGCCCGCTTGCAGGACTTCTATGACATCTGGCCACACAAGTTCCAGAACAAGACAAACGGTGTCACCCAGGTGAGCCACGCTGCTCCAGATCCTGCCTCCTTCAACACGTTTCCATGCCAATCTTATTTGCCATACTCTCCCACCATTGTCAGCGCTTCTTGCTGACCAAGTGACCACCCCGCTATCCCACCCCCCGCCACCCCCATCAGCGTCGCTGGCTGGCATTCTGCAACCCGGGGTTGGCGGCGATTCTCACCCAGCCAGTGGTTGACCTATTTTCCCACTTACTCCCCTTATCCCACTCTGCCGCGCTCTCTTCTCCCAAACCCCCTCCCCCCCCATCAGCGTCGCTGGCTGGCGTTCTGCAACCTGGGGCTGGCGGCGATCCTGACCCATTCAGACCAACTTTCCCACTTGTCCCACTCTGCTGCGCTCTCTTCTCCCAAACCCCCTCCCCCCCCTATCAGCGTCGCTGGCTGGCATTCTGCAACCCGGGGCTGGCGGCGATCCTGACCCAGTGGCTGGGCACAGAGTCATGGATCACGAACCTGGACCTCGTGGCTGGGCTCAAGGAGCATGTTGATGACCCGCTGCTGCAGACACAGTGGATGCAGGTGGGGCTGCTGTGGGGCTGGGGCTGCTGTGGGGCTGGGGCTGCTGTGGGGCTGGGACTGCTGTGGGGCTGGGGCTGCTGTGGGGCTGGGGCTGCTGGGGGACTGTGATTGTGTTATCAAAATTGATTTCCCACCTAAATAAATGTCGAAGATTGGACTTGCTCTGATCTTTTTCGTTTGTGTGCACACACTTTGTTTCATATTCTGACGTGCGATCTGGTGCATCTGTGCTTCTGCGTGCATACCTGTTCTGTATGTGTTCTGGTGTATTGCCGTGTGGGTATGTTGTTGTGAGCATGTGCATGCACGCATGTGGTGTGTGTATGTCTGTTGGTGTGTGCATGGGCATGCATGCACGTGCATGTCTACGTCTGTCTTTGTGCACGTACCTGCGTGTATGTATGTATACGTGCGCTCTGAATCTCCAGGTTCGTAGGCAGAACAAAGCTCGCCTGGCTGCATACATCGAGGGGATTTCAGGGATCAAGGTGAGCTGACTCTAAGACATCAGCTGACTAGTAGTCGTCTTCTCATTCCTTCTCCTGCCGTTTCTGTCCTTCAGTCCTAGAGATTTTCCTGCCTGTTTGGCCGGCCCGCCGCTGCATTCTTTCAGCCCCTCCCAGTTCAGCCTTGATTATTGCCAGTTGTCCAGATGTGTTCAAGAGGTGAGGGTTGATGGAGTGGACACAAAGTGAAGTCAAGAGGTGAGGGTTGATGCAGTGGACACAAAGTGAAGTCAAGAGGTGAGGGTTGATGCAGTGGACACAAAGTGAAGTCAAGAGGTGAGGGTTGATGCAGTGGACACAAAGTGAAGTCAAGAGGTGAGGGTTGATGCAGTGGACACAAAGTGAAGTCAAGAGGTGAGGGTTGATGTAGTGGTCACAAAGTGAAGTCAAGAGCTGAGGGTTGATGTAGTGGTCACAAAGTGAAGTCAAGAGCTGAGGGTTAATGCACGAGTCAAGCGCATACGCAAAAAGACCTGAGCCTGTATGTGCTTGACTCAATCCTCCTGCCTTTACTTTTCCCTCCCTTGCGTGCTCCTTGTCTTCTTCCCCATGTGCTGTATGCTGCATATAGTCCGACTTGGAAGTCATCAGCCTCCTCTCGTACTCCATCTCTTCGCCTCTCCCTATTCCCCCGTGTTCCATTCCTGGGGTTCTCCCACTCCCATGCTGCAGATGAGCATCGACGCTATGTTTGACGTGCAGGCGCATCCGCAAGTACAAGGGGAGTATTCATTCGACTCAGAAATCTCTCTCTGTGCTCACCTCCTTTCCCTGCGTGTTCCATTCCCGTGCTTCCCCACCCACACCCCATGCTGCTGCAGGTGAGCATCGACGCCATGTTTGACGTGCAGGTGAAGCGCATTCACGAGTACAAGCGGCAGCTGCTCAACGTGATGGGCATCATCCACCGCTACGACTGCATCAAGGTCAGTCCCCTGGCGAATTGAGAGTATAGGCTCAGCCTGGTTGGTTCTTGAGTCGATTCAAAAGAATCCACGAGTACAAGCGCCACCTGCTGAATGTGATGGGCATCATCCACCATTACGACTGCATCAACACCATCCAGTCCCTTCATGATCTGAAAAATATTGGCATATTGGAGCAGAAGATGAGTCACAAGGATTGCAAGTGGGTGATGCCACGTGTGTGTGTGTGTGTGTCTGCTGGGCGGCCACACAGCTTTCTCGAATCTCAACCTTTCCTTTCCTCTGCGCCCCACTCTTTCCCTTTCTCCTCTCTCACCTTGGGTGGAGCAGAAGATGAGTCCCGAGGAGCGCAAGCGCGTGGTGCCGCGCGTGTGTCTGCTGGGAGGCAAGGCGGCGCCAGGATACGACCTGGCGAAGAAGATCGTGAAGCTCATCAGCGCCGTGAGCGAAGTGATCAACAAGGACGAGGACGTGGGCGACCTGCTCAAGCTGGTGCGTTGAGTCTGGTTGTGCTTGCTGTTCTGTATCGGAGCAAGATAAGACTGTGAAGCTCATCAGCGGTGTCAGCGAGGTGATCAACAAGGACGAGGACGTGGGTGACCTGCTCAAGCTGGTGCGTTGAGTCTGGTTGTGCTTGCTGTTCTGTATCGGAGCAAGATAAGACTGTGAAGCTCATCAGCGGTGTCAGCGAGGTGATCAACAAGGACGAGGACGTGGGCGACCTGCTCAAGCTGGTGCGTTGAGTCTGGTTGTGCTTGCTGTTCTGTATCGGAGCAAGATAAGACTGTGAAGCTCATCAGCGGTGTCAGCGAGGTGATCAACAAGGACGAGGACGTGGGCGACCTGCTCAAGCTGGTGCGTTGAGTCTGGTTGTGCTTGCTGTTCTGTATCGGAGCAAGATAAGACTGTGAAGCTCATCAGCGGTGTCAGCGAGGTGATCAACAAGGACGAGGACGTGGGCGACCTGCTCAAGCTGGTGCGTTGAGTCTGGTTGTGCTTGCTGTTCTGTATCGGAGCAAGATAAGACTGTGAAGCTCATCAGCGGTGTCAGCGAGGTGATCAACAAGGACGAGGACGTGGGCGACCTGCTCAAGCTGGTGCGTTGAGTCTGGTTGTGCTTGCTGTTCTGTATCGGAGCAAGATAAGACTGTGAAGCTCATCAGCGGTGTCAGCGAGGTGATCAACAAGGACGAGGACATGGGCGACCTGCTCAAGCTGGTGTGTTGGGCTTTCTTGCAGTTGGTTTGTGATTTGCAACGTCTAGGAACATGAGAAGATCGTGAAGCTCAGAAGCGCCGTGAGCGAAGTGATCAACAATGATGAGGACGTGGGCGACCTGCTCAAGCTGGTGCGTTGGGCTTGGTTGTGCTTGAGACACATTTTGAACACGTCTGGGTTGTGAAGCTCATCAGTGCAGTCAGCAATGTGCTCAACAGCAATGAGGACGTGGGCGACCTGCTCAAGCTGGTGCGTTGGGCTTGGTTGGGCTTGTTATGTCTCGGAGCATGAGTAGATTGTGAATTTTATCAGCGCTGTCATTAACAAGGACGAGGACGTGGGCGACCTGCTCAAGCTGGTGGGTTGAGTTGGGATAAGGTGCGCTTGCAAGTACAAGGTAAGAATGTGAAGCTTGTCATCACTGTCTGTGAGTGATGTTAACAAAAATGACAGGCGAACGGGTGACCTGCTCAAGCTGGTGGGTTCGGCTGAGTCGTGCTGGAGTGCTCAGCCGTGCGGGTTCATGCCACCTCGCTTGCTATGCCTCTGCGTGCCCAGCCCTTCACTTCACACCCTCTGCCCTCTCACCCCCATGCCCTCTCACCCCCTGCCCTCTCACCCCCTACCCTCACACCCTCCGCCCTCGCACCCCCTGCCCTCTTACCCCCTACCCTCTCACCCCCTGCCCTCTCACCCCCTGCCCTCTCACCTCCTGCCCGCCGGCCATCAGGTGTTCATTCCCGACTACAATGTGTCACTTGCTGAGCTCATTATCCCTGCCAGCGACCTCTCCCAACACATCAGGTGATTCCCACAGCACGTCAGGTGATTCCCACATCACGACAGGTGATTCCCACATCACGTCAGGTGATTCCCACATCACGTCAGGTGATTAACACAGGGCATTAGGCATCGCGTCATTTAATTCCCACAGCACGTCAGGTGGCAGCAATATTTTGGGTGACTAACACCCACCCTGCAACTCTCCCGTACCTCCATAACAGCACGGCGGGCAACGAGGCATCGGGCACGAGCAACATGAAGTTTGCAATGAACGGGTGCCTCATGTGTCCTATCGTTTTACTCCATGTTCCCCCCCACATTAACGAACGCCCATGCCTCCCCTCTTGTACCAGCACGGCGGGCAACGAGGCATCGGGCACGAGCAACATGAAGTTTGCAATGAACGGATGCCTCATTCTGGGCACTCTGGATGGCGCCACGCGTGAGATCAGGGAGGAGATTGGCCCTGAAAACATGGTACGTGCGCAACCGAGAGGAGATAGTGCATACTTCCATGCAGATCTGCTGTGGTGACATGCCCGTCATGACAGCTTGGCAGACTGTGGCATGTATGCAATGCAATGCGAGCCATAGCTGTCAAGTCTGCTAGAATGACATGCCACGTCACGGGAACATGGCTGGTCCTTTCAAGGGAAACCTGTGTGTGCACTGCATTGCATTGCACACCATGTTGGGCCGTGCGGCCGTGCCATGCCATGACTGTGCGACATGGTACATTAATTATCGTGCCACTCTGTGCTGTTTCCATGATTCCTTATAGTCTTCCCACAGATATCAAACCACCAGGATGTGGTTTGTGCTGGTTCGTAGTTGTAGGTACGAGCAAAAGTCGCGTTGTGCTCCTCGACATATCTCCCGCTCTCAACCTTCTTTGATGTTCCTCCGCACTTCCCGGTGTTTGTGGATGGATGGTGCTGATTGCAGTTCGTGTTTGGAGCTGAGACCAAGGACGTGCCTCGGCTGAGGGAGGAGCGACGCACCTTCACCCCCTGCCGCAACTTCACTCGCGTTGTCGGGTGAGTGCCTGCTACCATGCTGTGCTCTGTGCATGGTGCGATGGTCAAATCGTGCAATTGTGGGATGGTGGGTGGGGCCAGTGAGTGCTGCTGCCTTGCTGTGCCGTGGGCTGTGCTGCAATGGTGAAATGGTGAAAGGGTAAGATGATGTGATGGTATGTTGCGTACTCCCATGATGCTTCTTTCTGTCATTGCTCCATGCTCTCCCTGCCTGGCTCTCTGTAGTTCCTCGATGGAAGCCCGCCCCACCGCTCACCTCTCAACCTCCTCTTCGCGTTTCTTCTTTTACGACATATTTCCCTCCGTCCCTCTCCTCATCTTCTCCTCCCTCTCTCCCGCGCACCACAGCATGATCCGCAGTGGCTACTTTGGGTGGACGGAGTTCTTTGCGCCTCTCATGGATTCCATTGACGGCCCGGGCAACGACTACTACCTCCTTGCCAACGACTTCTCCACCTACCTGGAGGCCCAGGTGCGCCCTTCCCCACCTACCTGGAGGCCCAGGTGCGCCCTTCCCCACCTACCTGGAGGCCCAGGTGCCCCTTCCTTACCTACCTGGAGGCCCAGGTGCGCCCTTCCCCACCTACCTGGAGGCCCAGGTGCGCCCTTCCCCACCTACCTGGAGGCCCAGGTGCGCCCTTTCCCCACCTACCTGCGAGCGCTGATGTGCGCCCTTTCCCCACCTACCTGCGAGCGCTGATGTGCATCTCCTCTGCTCCCCTTCCTGCACTGTGCATTTACCAACTGCTCCTGTTCCTCGTCCTGCCTTGCACTCCCTGCTCCCCGCCTTTCCCTCACTGCAACATCTGTAGATTTATCATGTGCCAGAGGATCAGCAGCACTGCTGGGTGCATTGCACCCTCCCTTCCTCTGTTTCTCTTCTACCCAACCCAACCCTATCCAGGCGGCCATAGATGCAACGAATGTGGACGTGCCCAAGCAGACGCACATGAGCATCAGCAGCACCGCTGGGGCCTGGTTTGGCTACCCTCCTCTCCCTCCCCCCTTCACCTTCCCTTTCCTGCCTCCCTTCTCCCTCTCCCCAGGCGGCCATAGATGCAATGTATGTGGACGCGGCCAAGTGGACGCGCATGAGCATCAGGAGCATGGCCGGGTACTGATCCAGCAACCCTCCTCATTCCCGGCGTCCACCTCTGCCCCATCACCCTTTGCAGGCTGCCATAGATGCAACGTATGTGGACGTGCCCAAGTGGACGCGCATGAGCATCAGCAGCACGGCTGGGTGCGGACGGTTCACGAGCGACCGCACGATCAAGGAGTATGCGGAGGAGATCTGGGACGTGCAGCCCATCACCCGCCCCTATTGAATCGTTTCAGGCAGTCTTTCAAGAATGCTCGAAGTACCTAACAAGCAGAGACAAGGAGTGCCAAGGAAGCTGGAACGTACCGTAAAAAGAGGCCGCCCGGATTGAGCCAGTGTACGGTACCTTACCTAGTGCCACTGCCGCCCCACATCACACCACGCATCTAAATTCCAAGACACCGATACCAAGGCGTATAATTTCTGTTATTATGTGCAGGTGCATTTCTATATAATTTCACTGATGCTGGAACAGCTTGACAAGTGGTGATAGTACATTCACACAAGCAAGCAGCTCAACTCTACTAGTTAGCTTGGCCTATGCTATGCGCAGTGTGGATGAACTCACACAATAAAATAAACCTCGCCAATACAATTCTGTCGTGAAGAGCTGATGACAGCATCCCAGTGTGAGTGCTGCTGAGCTGATAGACAGAGAAGAGATTGATGGAATGTGGACGGGTGATGAGGAGGACCCAGGCCTCCAGGCATTAGCTTCGGCTGACGCACCAGCGACCAAGGCTCCTCTTTTCAAACCCTTTTCAAGCCCGTGTGCTCTCTCTGTGTGTGCGTGTGTGGTAACTATGCTCGGATCATCAGCCTCCACTCAAGACGTGGACGAGCACCTGAAGTTCCACCTGAGCTCGCCAGCAGGAACAGAGGGGCGCATGGGGTAGCGGAGGAGTGTGGGGGTGAGTGGGATCATAGAATAAAAGGGAACGGCTCAAGCAAGAACATATGATGTCAGCAGAAACGTTGCAAGCAAAGGAGCGGTGTGTGTGTGTGCTTGATGGGGATGCCTTGAAGCGCGTCTCTTTGCCCCGTGTTAGCGGCAGGAGTGAGGGCTCAAAGAGACTATTGAGAAACAGTAAGCAGAGGATTTTCCTTTTGCAGAGGTAGCAGCTCGCATAGAGGGCGGCAGTAAGAGAGGTGGAAGGATAGAGGAGGAGAGGGGGAGAGAAGAGCGTGAGTAAGAGAGCTCACGTGGGAGTGCAGTGCGTTGGTGAGGGAGAGGGCGAGGCCGTTGGAGGGGTGGGGCAGGGCGGTGAAGAACCAGCTCTCTGCGAGATCCAAGTCGTCGTTCACCAGCAGCAGCTCGCCACCTTCTGTGGCTTGCAGGAACTTGCCGCCAGCGAACACCGACCGACACCCCAGCAGATCCTGTACGTCACGTATGGGATGGGGTCGCGTGAGGAGGGTTTGGCATGGTGGTGCCATCGTGGCATGGTGGCAGCATGGTGCCATGGTGGCATGGTGGTAGCATGGTGAAGAGCTCGCCCGCACGCCCACCCGCCCGCCCGCCCACACTCCCATCCCATCCACCCACCCACCCACCTTGTCACAAACGATAAAAAATTGCATCCTGGGGTGCTGCGTGAAAATCCCCTCCACCGGAGAGAGGACTCGTAAGGTGCCATGACAACACACCTTGCCTCACACTCAGGGTAGCATTCACCCACCCACCACCCATTTACCCAGTCACCCACTCACCCACCTTGTCACAAACAATCACAAACTGCACGCTGGGGTGCTGCGTGGATATACCCTCCACCGGTGCAAACCGCCACGACGCCCCCCCTTGGTGGCGCTTGGCGGCGAACAGCGCCTTGGGGAAGGCTGCCGCGAAGGCTGCTGGGAGCGAGAGCGAGGAGGAGGAGGCGGAGGAGGAGGTGGAGGAGAGCGGCTGTAGCGCCACCAGCATGCCGTCTTGCAGTGGGCAGTCCGGGAGATGCTGGTTTGGGCGCAGGGAGAGGAGGATGGAAGGGGAGAGAGAGGAAAGGGAGGCGTGAGGGGGAAGCGAAAGGTGAAAGCTAAGGACGTGGGTGGGGTACAGTGAAGCGAGTTGAGGGGAGAAAGCATGGGGGCGAGAGGACAGGAGCAAATCAACGGAAAGAAGGAAGAACGAACGGAGGGGAAGTGAAAGGAGGGAAAGTGTGAGAGGGGAGTGGTGGGAGGGAGCTGAGAGGAGGCGAGAGGGGATTCCCACCTTCTCCACAGAAGCTGTTAGCGCATCTGCCTGTGTGTCTCCCCTCCTCTCTCCCCCCTGCTTCTTCCCTCCAGAAGATCCACTCTTGCTCCCATCGCCCCCACCCCTCCTTCCCTCCTCTGCTCGCCCTCCCCAACCTGCCCGTCCTGCCTTCTTCCCCCCTACCCCACCACCACCATCACCACCATTTGCAGCAGCACCAGCACGAGCAGCAGAAGAAGAAGGGAAGAGTGCGTGTAGCGCTTGCCATTGGGATTCCTCCTCCTCCTCCTCTTCCTCCCCCTCCACCCCTCCGAACGACTCATCCAATACCAGCTCCTCCGGCACCTTTCCAGAGGTTAGGAATGCCCGAACCACCGCCACAGCCTTGGACTGAAGCGCCTCCCAAACCTCCTGGCTGTAGTCGGCGCTCCGAGGCAAGATGAGGACGTTCGGGAACTCCCGGACCTGCGATGTGAGGAGGAGCGAAGGAAGATGGAAGGAGGGAAAGAGGCTCCGGTCTTTTCTTCCTATCTACAAGAGGGATGGCCCGATGGTGGTCTTCGAGGAAGCTATCTAGAGAGGAAAGAGGGACTGTCGGTCAGCTGGACTGACCATACCAGAAGAGGGACAAGGGCTTGGACTGCAACGACTTCTGAGGCGCCTCAAGATAACTACACGCACACCCACTTACCCATAATCTACCTCTCCAGAGCCCCACCCCCCCACTCACCCACCCACACCCACATCACACTACTCTACTCACCCACAACCTGATCTCACCCATGCCTCCAGCCACTCACCCATGCCTCCAGCCACTCACCCATGCCTCCAGCCACTCACCCATGCCTCCAGCCACTCACCCACGCCTCCAGCCACTCACCCACGCCTCCAGCCACTCACCCACGCCTCCAGCCACTCACCCACGCCTCCAGCCACTCACCCACGCCTCCAGCCACTCACCCACGCCTCCAGCCACTCACCCACGCCTCCAGCCACTCACCCACGCCTCCAGCCACTCACCCATGCCTCCAGCCACTCACCCACGCCTCCAGCCACTCACCCACGCCTCCAGCCACTCACCCACGCCTCCAGCCACTCACCCACGCCTCGAGCCACTGGTTGCCCTCAACACCGTCCAGTGCACAGCTGCCCAGGCGGCCGCTGTTGAGCGCCCTCTTGATGGCGCTGTCGCTCACCAGATGGCAGCTGCTCGCATTCACCAGCATGGCGCCTGGTGGAGGGGAGGGGGGGAGGAAGAAGAAGCGCCAAAAGTGGGAGGACAAGGGCCAAGGGAAGGAGGTGGGCGGGGGAGAAGGGGTGTTGGTGTTGGGCGCTGCTCACTCCTGAGGGCGCTGCTCGCATTCACCAGCATGGCGCCTGGCGGGAATAAGAAGGGCCAAGAGGGGGAAGAGAAGGGGCTTTTGAGCGCCCTCTTGATGGCACTGTCGCTCACCAGGTGGCAGCTGCTCACGTTGACTAGCATGGCACCTGGTGGGGAGGCAGGGATAAGATGAAAGGACCAAGAGGTGGAGAAGGGCCAAGAGGTGGAGAAGGGCCAAGAGGTGGAGAAGGGCCAAGAGGTGGAGAAGGGCCAAGAGGTGGAGAAGGGCCAAGAGGTGGAGAAGGGCCAAGAGGTGGAGAAGGGCCAAGAGGTGGAGAAGGGCCAAGAGGTGGAGAAGGGCCAAGAGGTGGAGAAGGGCCAAGAGGTGGAGAAGGGCCAAGAGGTGGAGAAGGGCCAAGGTGGGGAGGATGAAGGCAGTTGCGCGCCCTCTTGTTGGCACCATCGCTCACCTGGTAGCAGTGGCTGGCGTTGATTAGCATGGCGCCTGGAAGGGTGAGGGGCGGGCTGGGTGAGTAGAAGTTTTTGAGTCGACTCCAAAACAGGCAGGCTGGGTGAGAAAAAGGGAAGGATAGGGAAGGGGGGAGGACTGGAG
Source organism: Closterium sp. NIES-65 (assembly GCA_948144175.1). Classification (NCBI taxonomy): domain Eukaryota; kingdom Viridiplantae; phylum Streptophyta; class Zygnematophyceae; order Desmidiales; family Closteriaceae; genus Closterium; species Closterium sp. NIES-65. The sequence continues at coordinate 56,953 of CANXME010002290.1, read as the reverse complement.
ATAAGGGGGAGAGGGGAGGAGAAGAGGTACAAGAAATAGACACACCTCACCTCCCTCTCCCACCGTCCGCCCATGGACCTCCTAAAGGCCTCACAAACCCCCCCCTCCTCCCCCCACTGCCCGTGCGTGTGCCGACCTTTCTTGAAGTGCTTGGCAGTGTCGTCGTTGATCAGGTGGAGCGTCGAATCAGTGAGCGCCACGTGGAGCGACACCACGTCACTGGCGGCCAGCACGGCCTCCACTGTGCTTCGCTCCGTCCCCACCGCGCGCATCAGCGCCGCCGCCCGCGGGGAGCGCTGCAGCTCCTGTGCTTGTAAGGGGGAATGTGGGGGGACGGAAGAGGGGTTGGGGAAGGATGGGCGCACGTCGAAAAGTGGCGAAATTTTTGGTGCGCTTATGTTGCATAATTTCAAATATCTCGTGCTTACAACTAACTACCCCCTACTCCCCGCACCACCTAATGCTCCGCCCACACCACCTAATGCTCCGCCCACACCACCTAATGCTCCGCCCACACCACCTAATGCTCCGCCCACACCACCTAATGCTCCGCCCACACCACCTAATGCTCCGCCCACACCACCTAATGCTCCGCCCGCACCACCTAATGCTCCGCCCACACCACCTAATGCTCCGCCCGCACCAGCGAAAGCGCGAGCGCCTCACCCCTTCGGGGTCGCAGAAGACGACGCGCATGCCGAACACGGCGGCTCTCCGCGCGACGGCGCGCGCAGCAGCGTTGGCGCCGACGAGCCCGAGCACCATCCCGCGCAGCCGCCGCATGCCCTGCCACGCGCCTTTGAACCCCGCGAACCAGCTCGCGCTCGTGCAGCCCTGGGTGGGGAAGGGAGCGGAGGCGGGGACGGGGCGTGGATGGGGGCAGAGGCGGGAGAAAGGTGAGGAAGATGTGCGGCGGAAAGTGGGGTATGGCGAATAAAAAGATGCGACTTATGTGAAGTAAGGAGAACGAAGGAGAGGGAGAATGGAGAGCAGAGGGGGCATTTGCGCGCGTTGGCGTGGTCTACCTGCGCTGCGAGAACGTGCGTGCGACGGAGCAGACCGAGCATCAGCGCCATCACGCTGTCCGCGACCTCGTCCGTGCGCGGCACGTCCACGTGGACCAATCGCAGGCCGAGCTCCTCCGCGAGCGACGACTCGACGGGGCGCGTGTCGGCGGACGACCCCAGGCACAGAATCAGCTGCGACGCGGAGAGCTTTCTCTGCGCGGCGCGCGGCAGGTAATGCAGCGAATGAACGAGCACCACGTCAGCACGCTCGAGCTTGTCGAGCATGCCCTCGCTGAGCCCGACATTCTCGAGGACGCAGAGGTCCGCGAGCGCCTCAGCTTGCGCGTGGCAGCCCTCCATGCAGTTCAAAGCCACCACGTACGGCAGGCTGTTTGGAGGAGATGTTAGGACCGCCATTGCGACGACGCGCTTAGCTAAAAGTCTTTGTTGAAAGTTTCAATTAGCGGCCTTGTTAGAAGACTTGATACGCGCAGTTGCGCAACGACGAACTCGACGCGCGAGAAATGGGCGCAGCGATGGTGACCAGTGCGACTGCGCGAACTGCTAATGGACAAGAGGGAATGTGGTAATTAGTTATGCTTCAGCGGCCAGGGCAATCTAATCGGTGGGCAATCTTGAACAGAAAAGCTGGGCCCGAGGTTCTTTGAAAGCCGCATGGAACGCCGAAGGGACACGATTAATGGGCAAGGCTCCTCACTGGTCCCACGCAACTAATGTAGGACCTAATATCAACTGGCTTCGGGAACGCTGCGTGGTGCAAAGAAAACCAACTTCAGTCTTGAACAATTAGGCGATTAGTTTCTGGAAGGGCTATTTGATATGGGTCGTTGTCGTCGCATGGTCCCATCCCAAAGCGCCGATGCTGGGCGACTGAGTTTCTGGAGTTCGCAGAACGTCGCCAGCGACCCGCAAGGAGGGGCAGCGAAACTGTTTGCGAAATCGACTTCTGCGGTCGTGAGTTTCGTTAACTCTGCGAAGCCCAGGTTGGGTACACGTCTCTGCGATCTGGTTGGTGGGCTCTCTGATGTGATGCTGCACGATGCGGAACTCAGATGTAACGCCATCTGTCTGCGACCCACGTTTTGGCTTTCGTGCTCAGATCGCAACGACTTGTAATGTAACAGCTGTCGTGGAAATTGTGCCCCTAAAACCTGTGAACAACAAAATCCTTCCTTCCTCACTGATGGTGGATATTGGAAGGCGTCATTTCATCTGACAGGCGCCATTATTCAAGACAAGTGCAAAGCGCGCGGGCAAAACGCGAATGAAGCATGTAGGGCTTTTTCTGGAAGTCGTTTAGGCCACATCGTCCGTTAGGCTTTGATCCCTCTGGGGCAGACCGTGGCATGGATAGCAGTGACAGCATCCACTCAGGCGGGGTGCAAGGATCACCTCCGTTACAATCACCTGCTGGAATGATGGAGGTGATCGCAATCCGCCCATATCACATGTGCGCCCCGGTGTATTCTGTGTCGTCTCGAAACGCCCCAGCCATCCATTCGAATTATTCTGTGTCTATCGTCTCGATAATTCTAGGGTTCAGCCACTATTCTCGACTCAAAAACTGACTAAAAAACGCCCCAGTCATCTATCCCTGCCATTCTGGAGTTTCTATGGTTATGATTCTATCCGGATGAAGCTCATTCACTGACATGCCGCCTGTCCACGCGGCCGCCAGCAGGTGCTGAACGACGCGGAGCGAAGCGCCATGGGCGCAGCAGACGCTGTGAAGCAACTATTGGACGCTCTGAGAGGGCATCTCAAAGAGGTGTGTGCATGCCTTTTTGAGTTAACTCAGATCAGTTTGTCGGATATATCACCATACTTGTGCGGGCTCCTTCAAATAGCTTCTGTTAGTTGCAATGGTACGACGGCGTGTGGTGCAGGTGACGAGCAACACAGTGGCGCACGTGGAGGTGGAGCGAGATGCTGCCACGCGGCTGCAGGGCGCAGGTGCGTGCTTGGTTGGGTGGGTGGGTCAATGGATGCTTAGATGAACGCGTTGCATGAGGCATGGTTGCGGTTTGGTGCATTCACTCCAAGACTATTTTGATCCCACCTCTTCCCATCTCTGGCAGCAATGGAGGCAGCTAACAGAGGAATGAGGTTCATCAATGCATGCATGAGGTGCGCATGGGGTGAGCATGGGGTGAATGTGCATGAGGTGAGCATGGGGTGAATGTGCATGGGGTGAGCATGGGGTGAATGTGCATGGGGTGAGCATGGGGTGAATGTGCATGAGGTGAGCATGGGGTGAATATGCATGGGGTGAGCAGTCATAGGGTGGGCATGCATGGGGTGAGCATGCATGGAGGGTTGCACCCACCCCAGTTGGACCTCGCCTTACATGTGTCAAGGAATGTTGACGAATGAGCTTCAGTGCTCATTGTGCGGCATGCAGGATGAATGAGGATTTGCAGCAACTGCCACACTTAACTGCACAAGTGTGAGTCCACTGCACCTTGACATTCCCTTCAGTTTTTCTTCACCTGCCACTCTTCTCGTCGGCCTTCAACCCCATCTCCGTCTCCCTTGCCATGTCCTCTCCATTTTTTCTGCTGACTTTGCTGTGCGAATCTTGATTGGTTGTGTCTGGCAGCAAGGAGTTGAGCCGCAAAGTGGACGAATTCGAGTCCCAGCTGAACAAACTCCTTCCGCGCTAACTGCCAACTGTTAGTGTATGCTGGCATGTACATATGCTTTGAAGATTATCCGTTGTGATACCTGTACTTTCCACCATACCATTGAGAAATGTTTGATTGCTGAGCAATATATTGTTAGGTTCTTAGGGAATTAATGAGGCTTACACCACAACGCGCTTTTTATCGCTTGTATATATAACGGAACAATAGTTACCGAACCCTAAAGAAGTGGATGAGATGCGTCCAATTGGCTGCCGAGAGTCTTGCCACGTCACCACCACATCGCTCGCTTTTCCCTTTCTTTCAACACCCAAGCGACAGCTGCATGCGACAAACAAGGAGCTCCTACGACCAAATTGGCTGCGAGCTGTCAGTCGCATTGCAGGCTGAGTGAGCGACGCCGCACTTACTCCTCGTCGTTCAGAATATACCGGCGGTGTAGCAGTCCTCGCACCGCACGAGCCGCCATGGCGTGCGGGCTCCTGACCCCGTGCATTCCGATCCCTCGGGAACTCCTCGCGTCGCCCGCCGCCGCGTCGAGCCGAGGCCTGATCCGCCGATATGCGGGCTCCATGGCTCCCGCGCCCTTCACGCAGCGCACTCTCACCAGCTCTCGCACCGCATTCCCTGCCGCAGGCAATCGTTCCGACGGCGTAGCGAAATGCGCTCGAGTCGCGAGCCGTTTCAGGCAACCGTACGGATGTATGTCGTTGTCTTCGCCGTTCTGGCCGAAATCGTCCTCTGCTTCGATCTCGTCCGTCCGATTGTCATCTTTACGGTCCACATTCTCCCACGTAGCAAGCCAGCCCGCGCCGTGCCGCACGAGCAGGAACACCCGCATTCTTTGCTCCGCCGCCGCAAGCGACGGCAGCGGCAGCAGCAGCAGCACGGCAGTGGATACAGCAGTCGCTCCCGCAACAGCGCCGGCAACCGCCGGCGCGCCGCCAGCGCAGACGGGTAGCCGACAGTCGACCGCCTACCCGTTCACGGAGATCGAGGCGAAGTGGCAGGCGCAGTGGGAGGAGAAGGCGACGTTCCGCACGCCGGATGACGTGGACACGAGCAAACCCAAATACTACGTCCTCGACATGTTCCCCTACCCCAGGTACCCCCTACCCCAGGTGCGCCCTACCCCAGGTGCGACATATCCCCTACCCCAGGTACCCCCTACCCCAGGTGCGACATGTTCCCCTACTCCAGGTACCCCCTACCCCAGGTGCGACATGTCCCCTACCCGTGGTGGGATGATGGTACCCCTGGTGCGTTTAATTATTCATGTGAGACCTCTGGAAGCCCGTACTCCATATAAGGTTGATATGTTCTTCAACCCCAGGTGCTGCACTCGTAGACTCGACATATCCCGTACCCCATGCGGGCTTGAGAGTACTCTCAGACGTCTCCAGACTATGAAGCCCCACCCTTAACTACACCGGCGTGCATTGAGTTGAATTTTGAGGCGCCTCTAAATTCGTCTCCAGACTATGAAGCCCCACCCTTAAGTACACCAGCTGCGATCACTTTTTTCTGCAAACCCTTTCTCCCCCTCTCCCCTCAACCCCCTCCCCTCTTGCAAACACCCCACTCCACCTCTCCACCTTTGCAGCGGTGCAGGGCAGCACGTGGGGAACCCAGAGGGCTACACAGCAACGGACATAGTGGCGCGGTACCCTATCCCCTCCTCCCTCCACTCTCCCCCCAACCCCCTCCCTTCTCATACACACCCCTCTCCACCGCTCTCCACCCCGTTACCTTTGCAGCGGCGCAGGGCTGCACGTGGGGCATCCCGAGGGGTACACAGCAACGGACATAGTGGCGCGGTACAAGCGCATGCGGGGCTTTAACGTGCTGCACCCCATGGGGTGGGACGCCTTTGGTCTGCCCGCGGAGCAGTATGCGATCGAGGTAAGGGGGGCGGGGAATGGCAAGCAAGGCATGCATGCTGTGGAGTGGAGGCGGGGCAAATCCCTCCTTCAACGCACTGCAATGCGCCCCATAGGGCCTTCACTGAAGCACATCTCAGATGTGGAAAACGCATAAGCAACTGAAGGAACGTAGGTGAAAAACCCTTCCTGGAAAAATCGTTCGGTAATATTTGGAATCCCCTCCCTCCCCTCCCTCCCCTCCCTCCCCTCCCTCCCCTCCCTCACTCACTCCGCATGCCATCAGACCGGCACACATCCACGGGTGACAACGGAGCGCAACATTGGACGGTTCAGATCGCAGGTGAGACTTGAGAGTGCTGATGGGCGCAGGTGAGTCTTGAGAGTGCTGATGGGCGCAGGTGTGTGTGTGTGTGTGTGTGTGTGTGTGTGTGTGTGTGCGTGTGTGTGTGTGCTTGGCCCAAACATCGCATGGCTGACTCATCTGAACTGGCATGCATGCCACTTTAGCAATGCATGCATTGTGCTAAGGGTTTCCACCCTCCATTCCACAACCCCCTTTCGCTCCTCCGTTCACTCTTCTCACTCCTTTCACCACATCCCCGTTCGGCCCTCCTCCCCTTCCCCTCACACCAGCTGAAGGCGCTGGGGTTCTCATATGACTGGCAGAGGGAGGTGTCGACCACCGACCCCGACTACTACCGCTGGACGCAGTGGATCTTCCTGCAGATCCTCAACCGGGGACTCGCCTACCAGGTGCAGTGGGGTTGAGAGTCCACATGGCTGGGCTGGGTTGATCAGCATGTGAGCCTCACATCACGTGGGCTGGAGATGCTAATAGACAGTCTCAACCCGTAGACAGGAAGATCCACCGCTCCGACTGCTACCGCTGGACGCAGTGTGGAACTTCCTGTTGTTTGAGGTTGATTTTGAGGTTGTTTGAGAATTCCCAAAATCAACCTCAAATCCGACTGCTACCGCTGGACGCAGTGTGGAACGTCCTGCACGTCCTCAGCCGCGCCCTTGCGCACCAGGTGGGGTGGGGATGGGACTGGTTCGTTGCATGAGGCTTGAAAGGGCATCTCTTCTCCTCCGCCAGTATAGCTGGACGCAGGGGATCCTCACCTCAACCATGGCCTCGCCTACCAGGTGTGCTTCACGTTGGCGTCCCAGCCACCCTACTTCTCTCTGCCCCTCCCTCTCACTCCTGCCCCTCTTTTGAGAATTCTCAAGAGTCACGTTGGCGTCCCAGCCACCCTACTTCTCTCTGCCCCTCCCTCTCACTCCTGCCCCTCTTTTGAGAATTCTCAAGAGTCACGTTGGCGTCCCAGCCACCCTACTTCTCTCTGCCCCTCCCTCTCACTCCTGCCCCTCTTTTGAGAATTCTCAAGAGTCACGTTGGCGTCCCAGCCACCCTACTTCTCTCTGCCCCTCCCTCTCACTCCTGCCCCTCTTTTGAGAATTCTCAAGAGTCACGTTGGCGTCCCAGCCACCCTACTTCTCTCTGCCCCTCCCTCTCACTCCTGCCCCTCTTTTGAGAATTCTCAAGAGTCACGTTGGCGTCCCACCCACCCTACTTCTCTCTGCCCCTCCCTCTCACTCCTGCCCCTCTTTTGAGAATTCTCAAGAGTCACGTTGGCGTCCCAGCCACCCTACTTCTCTCTGCCCCTCCCTCTCACTCCTGCCCCTCTTTTGAGAATTCTCAAGAGTCACGTTGGCGTCCCAGCCACCCTACTTCTCTCTGCCCCTCCCTCTCACTCCTGCCCCTCTTTTGAGAATTCTCAAGAGTCACGTTGGCGTCCCAGCCACCCTACTTCTCTCTGCCCCTCCCTCTCACTCCTGCCCCTCTTTTGAGAATTCTCAAGAGTCACGTTGGCGTCCCAGCCACCCTACTTCTCTCTGCCCCTCCCTCTCACTCCTGCCCCTCTTTTGAGAATTCTCAAGAGTCACGTTGGCGTCCCAGCCACCCTACTTCTCTCTGCCCCTCCCTCTCACTCCTGCCCCTCTTTTGAGAATTCTCAAGAGTCACGTTGGCGTCCCAGCCAACCTACTTCTCTCTGCCCCTCCCTCTCACTCCTGCCCCTCTTTTGAGAATTCTCAAGAGTCACGTTGGCGTCCCAGCCACCCTACTTCTCTCTGCCCCTCCCTCTCACTCCAGCCCCTCTTTTGAGAATTCTCAAGAGTCACGTTGGCGTCCCAGCCACCCTACTTCTCTCTGCCCCTCCCTCTCACTCCTGCCCCTCTTTTGAGAATTCTCAAGAGTCACGTTGGCGTCCCAGCCACCCTACTTCTCTCTGCCCCTCCCTCTCACTCCAGCCCCTCTTTTGAGAATTCTCAAGAGTCACGTTGGCGTCCCAGCCACCCTACTTCTCTCTGCCCCTCCCTCTCACTCCTGCCCCTCTTTTGAGAATTCTCAAGAGTCACGTTGGCGTCCCAGCCACCCTACTTCTCTCTGCCCCTCCCTCTCACTCCTACCCTTTTTTTAGAATTCTCAAAAGTCACGTTGGCGTCCCAGCCACCCTACTTCTCTCTGCCCCTCCCTCTCACTCCTGCCCCTCTTTCCCCCATCCCACCAGGCGGACGTGGCAGTGAACTGGTGTCCGGCGCTAGGAACGGTGCTGGCGAATGAGGAGGTGGTGGACGGTCTCAGTGAGAGGGGCGGCCACCCCGTCATCCGCAAGGTGCGTGCGTGGGTGGGTGGGGATTCAGCTTTCGATGCTGAAGGTTCTTCATTCGGAAGGTGTGCTCTGGTTGAATTTGTGATTGTCACGAATATGACCCGTCAAGACAGAAATGGGAGGGGGGTGGTTGGGGGAACACCCCATTCCAATGCGAAGGTACAGGCACAGGGCATCCCTCTCTGCATCTATGATGCGAAAGACGCTTAGAGGACGTTGCGTCCTGCGTCTGGACGCAGCGTCTGGACGCTAGGACGCAAGACGCGCGTCCAGACGCAGGACGCAGATTTTTTTTCCAGATTACGAATTTCAATCTCGCGATTTCGACGCGACTGTCGAAATCGCGAAATTTTGACCCCCCATTGCCCAATTCGACATTGAAAAACAGCCCCCCCCCAACATTTCATAACCCCCCATGCAACAATTGAATTCCAAATACCGCTCAACCACTTCACATCTAGAAAACCCAACCAAGGTGCCTACCACCAAGCCCATTTAGCAATCTAACCAAGTCATTTCTCATTTCACCCACCCAACCAATTCTCTTTCGAAAACCCTAGAGGTTTTAGCCTACAAGCATAGCTTAGCTCCATTATGGCTTCCTCAAGCAACCCTACGTCATCTAACGCATCTAGGGATGTTCATGCCGAGGACGAGTCTCCCCCGCAGCGTTTCACTAGTGATGGGGTGGAGAAGAAACCGCAAAAGCCCAAACACCATATTTATAGGCATTTTTGGACATTCGAGGATCCGACGAAAAAGGGATTGCAGTGCAAGTGCCTTTGGTGCGAGAAATCGTTCGCCTTCAGTAGTAGCCGGTGCACTCAGCATCTCGCCGAATGGAACGACGCGAACGTGCGGCGCGATGGCGGTGTTGTTTGCGCGAAGGTTCCTAAGAGCATTTCAGACGCCATTCGCGGCGGGAAGGAGACAAAGATTACGGCGCGCAAGGATAAGGAGAGGGCTTTCGAGGCGGCGCTTACTGCGGTGAGCGGCCATGGCGGAGCGGAACCGAAGGCAAAGAAGGGGCGGATGGAGGATTGGTATGGCGAGGGGGGGAAGGCGGCGAAGCGTGCTGCCGACGATTCGATTTGCCTCTTCATCACGGGGACGCGCTTGGGGGAGACTATATGCCAGCACCCCCTCTTCCTCAACATGCTGCGCGCCGTGAACGCCGCCGGACCCGGCTATGTCCCCCCCAAGCGTGGTTACGTTGGAGGCGCCGGGCTGCTGGCGTGCAAGCAGCAGATTGAGAAGGGATTGACGCCCATTACGAAGACGTGGAAGGAGACTGGCATGACGATCGCAAGCGATATGATGAGGGACAAGAGCGGGCGTGCGCAGATGAACATCCTCTGCATCAACGCCAATGGAGCGATTTTCCAGGAGGCGGTTGACTGCAAGGCGGAGACCAAAAGCGGGGCGTTTATCGTGAGCGTCCTGCAGCCGGTCATCGAGAAGGTTGGACCGGAGCACGTCGTCGCGATTTGCACGGACGGCGGCAGCAACTACGTGTCCGCCGCTAAGCTGCTGCAGAAGAAGTACCCGCACATTGAGTTCGTCCCCTGCGCCACTCATGTGCTCGACTTGCTATTGGAGGACTTCGGCAGCATGGCTTGGGCGCAGGAGGTCGTGCCTGTGGCGACCGACATGATTTCGTTCATTCGCAGCCACACGTGGACGCGTGCCTTCCTGCGCTGTCCCGAGCTGCACGGGGAGGAGAAGTCGCTTCAGCCGCTGCAACCGGCGGGCACGCGCTTTGGGACGCAGTACATAGCGGTGTCTCGTCTGCGTGAGATTCGCCCTCAGCTGACGGCGATGGTGACGCACAAGGATTGGGAGGAGAAGGGGAGGAAGCAGCTGACTGGGAAAGACTTTGAGGCGTCGGTGTTGGATGTGGAGTGGTGGGCAAAGGTGGATACCTTCATGAAGGTAATGGCGCTGCCGTACAAGGTGATGAGGAAGACGGATGGGCCGGCGAAGGGGATGATGGGGGCAATGTACGACCTGATGCTGCAGCTGACGGAGGACTTGTCGGCGCTGTTGGAGAGTGCGGATTGTCCGCTCAGCGATGCGGATAAGGAGGGGTTGCTGGAGCACTTGAGGCGGCGTTGGGACGAGAGTTTGGCCTGTCCTCTTCACGTGGTAGGCCGGATTCTGAACCCGGTCAACCAGGAGGAGGGGATCTATCTCAAGGACATTGAGTGCACCAGGGTGATGAAGGCCTGGCTGTCGCGCTCGAGGGCCTTTGTCGACAAGTACTGGAAGAAGGATGGCGAGAGGACTGGAACGATGATGGCGCTGCAGGAGGGGATGCTGGCGTACATTGAGGGCAGGGGGTGCTTTGGGACGGAGGAGGCGATAGAGGGGCGTGCGCAGCTGAAGGCAGGGAAGGGGGACATGGCGACGTGGTGGAAGATGAATGGCTGGGAGTATGCCGATCTGACAGGCCTTGCAATCCGTGCGGTGTCACAGGCCGTTTCCGCTTCTCCGTGCGAGCGGGATGGGCTACGTGGGATGGGGTGCACACGGCGCGCAGGAACAGGTTGGGGTCGGAGAAGGTGCGCGACCTGGTGTTCGTGGCGCACAACTGGAAGGCTGTGCTCGGCCACCACGAGGGTGCAGTTGTTGCAGGGCCAAGTGGGGAAGTGAGGAAGGCGGGGGTAGTGCAGGGGAACATTCCCACCCCTCCCCTCCCCGAGGGGTACATGTTGGAGGAGGATGGGGAGAGGGAGGTGGACGAGGACGACATGATGGTCGATGAGTACAAGGACCAGGATGAGAAGGATAGCGAGGAGGACGGGGATGAGTGACTGGTTGCCTGCATGCAGTGCTGTGGTGGTAGTGTAATAGTATGCGTGTTCTTCAGTGATACGATGAACTGTGCATGTGACCTTGGGACATGTGTGTGACAATACGTGACTCACCTTAATCTTGAGATTTGGGGGAAAATTTGATGTTGGGGCCAAGTTTGCCTTGAAAGTGTGGAACGTCCCCCCCCCCCCTCATCCCATGCCCTATAACAAGTTTTTTTGCCTGCCCGGGGTTTTTTTTTACCTGCCCGGGACTGCGTCTTTTGGTGTGTCTTTCTGGTCCTGGTGAAGCGTCCTGCGTCCGGACGCATGCGTCCAGACGCATGCGTCCAGGACGCAGGACGCATCTTTCGCATCATAGCTCTGCATCTCCTGTAACGCATCATACTGCCGCAGAGGTAATGCAACTTACCTTCCACTGACTTCTGAGACTTCTCATTTGTTCACTTCACTGTGTCAGAGCTTCTGTGTGCTCCAACGCCCCTCTTCCCCACTCACCCTTACCCCTTCTCCCTTCCCCACTTACTGACCTCCCACTCTCCTCCATCCCCTTCCCACCTTTCCCCTCCCCTCGCCAGCCCAAGAGGCAGTGGATGCTGCGAATCACTGAGTACGCCGATTGCTTTCCCCTCTCAACTTTTGTCTTCCATGCCAACCCTTTCTTCCCTTACCCCTTACCCGCTCCCCCCCCCTTTACCACTCGTCAGCCCATGCGCCAGTGGATGCTGCGAATCACGGAGTACGCCGATCGCCTGCTGGACGATTTGGACGGCCTGGATTGGCCCGAGAGCGTCAAGGAGATGCAGCGCAACTGGATCGGACGGTCCGAGGGCGCTGAGGTGGAGTTCGCCATCGCTGACGTGGCAGACGGATCTGCCAGCGTGCGCGTGTTCACCACACGTCCCGACACCATCTGCGGCGCCACGTGGGTTCCTTTCATTGGTCTGGACTCTGAATCAAGTCCGTCTGCCTGCCTGGCCACCTAAAAATCCTCACATCGCTGGATTGCCTTTTTTAGTCGACTCAAAAGTCACCTGGCGAGTAGTAGTCTGTTATCATGGGTGCCTGAAAAGCCGCATACCGCTAGACTGTCTTGCTGCCATGTTTCTTTCCCTCCTCCCCCCCCATTCCCAACCCTCTCCCCCTTCTTCTCATCCTTTCCCCCCCTCCCCTCCGCCTTCACCACCAGCTACCTAGTGTTGGCACCAGAGCACCCGCTAGTCACCTCCATCACGTCGGAGCAGCAGAGGGCGGCAGTGGAGGCGTATGTGGTGGCGGCGGGGCAGAAGAGCGACCTGGAGCGCACGGACCTGGCCAAGGGCAAGACGGGCGTGCCCACGGGGGCAGAGGCCGTCAATCCCGTCACGGGAGAGCGCATCCCCGTGTGGGTCGCTGACTACGTGCTCGCCAGGTGGGTGCTGTGCTGTGCTGTGCGGTTCTGTGCATTGCCGTGCTGTGAAGAGCGATCTAAGGCGCACGGGCCTGGCCAAGAGCAAGACAGGGCATGCCATGGGGGCAGAGGCGGTCAACCCTGTCACGGGCGAGCGCATCCCCGTGTGGGTTGCCGACTATGTGCTCGCTAGGTGCGTGCTGTGCTAGTGGGGTGGTTAAGAAGACGCAGATTTATTAAATGCGCATGCTCTCACTCACCCCTGCGCTCCTCTCTCCATCTACTTGTGCTCTGTACTATTGCTCCTCTTCTTGCCCTGCCCTCCCCCTCCACTTCCTTTGCCTGCAGCTACGGCACTGGCGCCATCATTTGCCAGCTCCCACGCATGATGCACGTGACCTCACATGCTCTACTTTTGAGGCGCCTCGAAAGACACATGATGCACGTGACTTCACATGCTCTAACGCACCCCTCCTCCCCTCTCTCCCGCTGCCTGTCGTACCATGACCTCGCCTCTCCTTGCTACACGGCAGCTACGGCACGGGGGCCATCATGGCAGTGCCGGGACACGACTCGCGAGACCTCAAATCACTTTCCCTTCGCCCTGCCCCCTTCGCCCTCCTTGCCGGCAGCTACGGCACGGGGGTCATCATGGCAGTGCGGGGACACGACTCCTGAGGCGCGCCTCAAAGCACCTTCATTTACCCTTCTCTTCGCCCTGCCACATCCCTCCCATCCCATCTGCTGCAGCTACGGCACGGGGGCCATCATGGCCGTGCCGGCGCACGACTCGCGAGACCTCGAATTCGCCCAAACCTTCTCTCTGCCCGTGCGCCAAGTCGTGCGCCAAGCAGCGCAGCGCAGCGGTGGTGGTAAGGGGAAGAAAGCGTCAGGAGAAGCGGCAAGGGAAGAAGAAGAGGCAGCGATAGAGGAGGCGTATGCGGGGAGTGGAGTGATGGTGAATTCGGGGTATGAGAGGACGGGGGTGGACCTGAACGGGCTCGACAACACCGCTGCTGGGGATGCTGTTGTTGCCTGGCTGGAGGAGCGGGGACTGGGGAAGAAGCAGGTAAGGCACAGGGGGTTGCGGCTGGTGAGGCAGGGGTGCGAAGAAGCAGGTGAGTCAGTGAAGAGGCGATAACGGAGGCGTACGCAGGGAGTGGTGTGATGGTGAATCCGGCGTACGATGGTGTGATGGTATGAGAGCACGGGGGTGGACCTGAACGGGCTCGACAACACCGCTGCTAGGGACGCTGTTGTTGCCTGGCTGGAAGAGCGGGGGCTTGGGAAGAAGCAGGTGAGGCAGGGGTGGGGAAGAAGCAGGTGAGGCAGTAAAAAGACAGGGGGATAGTGGGTAATCATGTGAACAGAGGAACAGGGAGAGGCGAGCAGGTAGACTACACAGCAGTGGGTTCGGAACGTTCTCTGGGACAATCCCCTCCTTCTCCCCTTCAACCTCCCCCTTTCCCCCTCCTTACATATCCACTACAAGCTGAGGGACATGGTTATTCGCCCGGCAGCGCTACTGGGGCGAGCCGGTAACAGCAGCTTTTATAGCTCGTTCGGAGTGATACCAACCCTCCAACCACCCCCCTCATCCCCCCTCCTTGCAAATCAACTTCAAGCTGAGGGACATGGTTATTCACCTGGCAGCGCTACTGGGGGGAGTCGGAGCTCGCTCAAAGTGTCACCCCCGCCCCAACTCCCCCCTCCCCCCCTCCTTGCAGATTAACTACAAGCTGAGGGACTGGTCATTCGCCCGGCAGCACTACTGGGGTGGGGGGAGTCGGAGCTCGCTCAAAGTGCCACCCCCGCCCCAACTCCCCCCTCCCCCCCTCCTTGCAGATCAACTACAAGCTGAGGGACTGGTTATTCGCCCGGCAGCGCTACTGGGGCGAGCCGTTCCCAGTGGTGCTGGTGCCGGGGGAAGACGGGCGGGAGCGCGTGGTGGGCGTGCCGGAGTCACAGCTGCCGGTGGTGCTGCCTGAAATGGACGACTTCAACCCCACTGGCACGGGGGAACCACCGCTTGCCAAGGCCACTGACTGGGTAGGCTTGAGGAGGGGGGAAGCGTTGGTTTGTTAGTGGGCAGGGAAGGAGAGGGCGTGTGGGGTGGGCGTGCCGGAGTCACAGCTGTCGGTGGTGCTGCCTGAAATGGACGTTTTTAACCCCATGGGCACGGGGGAACAGCCCCTTGCCAAGGCCACTGACTGGGTAGGCTGAGATTGAGAGAAGAGGTGAGGGGAAGGGTGTGACATTGGCGGTGTGGGTACCGGAGTCACAGCTGCCGGTGGTGCTGCCTGAAATGGCCGACTTCAATCCCACCGGCACGGAGGAAGGAACCACCCCTTGCCAAGGCCACTGACTAGGTAGGCTTCTTGAAGGGGGCAGTGGGGAGGACACGGATTACGGGGATAGTGGGAAGAATAGAATTAGAAGGCTGAGAAAGAGCCACGGAAAATGGGTGGGGATGCAATGCAAGGGCGGGCAGCAGCAGGGAAGTGAAGTCAGGAGCCAGCCTTTTGGTATTTTCCCCCATCACCCCGCCCCGATCCTTACTCAAGTCGAGAGCCCATCACCCCGCCCCGATCCTTACTGACCTCTCTGCATCCTCCCCTCCTTCCCTCCCCGCTCCCTCAATTTTCGTGTTTCCTTCAGGTGAATACAACAGATCCAGCATCAGGACTACCCGCCAGGCGGGAGACCAACACCATGCCTCAATGGGCCGGTTCCTGCTGGTAACCCCATGCCTTGGCTCCTGCTGGTAACCCCATGCCTTGCCTGCTTGTAACCATGTCGTAATTCCTGCTTGTAACCATGCCTTGGCTCCTGCTGGTAACCACACCTTTGCTGCTGCTGGTAACCACATCTTTGCTGCTGCTGGTAACCACATGATTCCTAATAACAGGTGCCTATGCCGTTGCTGCTGTCCCCCTAGCGGTCTCTGCACGTGCTGGCAATTCAGCATTGTGGTGCTTGCATACCAAACTCGACCCACCGCGCCTGCTACTACTAGCCTGCATGCCATGCCATTCATTCACCCTCTGTGGCACGCTCTTACTCCTTATCTGGGTCTGTGTGTGCATGGCATGGCATGGCATGGCATGGCATGGCATGGCATGGCATGGCATGGCATGGCAGGTACTACCTGCGTTTCATGGACCCGGCCAACTCCAACGCCCTCGTGGACCCACAAAAGGAGAAGTGAGTCGCCACATGCGCAGAGGCACTGGGCAGTGCCGCGCTGCACTCCACTGCACCCCTCACGCAGCACATCACAGTCTTAATGTAGTAGCAGCACACACACTTCCCCACTCCCCCACTCCCAGCACTCTCCCCACCCTGCTCCGCTGCACCTCGCCGCAGCAAGGCTTTCTCTTCTTCCTAGGACCTAGCTAACCCAGCTCCGTCTTTTGAGGTGCCTCAGCTCAGATACTTCTTCCTAGGACCTAGCTAACCCAGCTCCGTCTTTTGAGGTGCCTCAGCTCAGATACTTCTTCCTAGGACCTAGCTAACCCAGCTCCGTCTTTTGAGGTGCCTCAGCTCAGATACTTCTTCCTAGGACCTAGCTAACCCAGCTCCGTCTTTTGAGGTGCCTCAGCTCAGATACTTCTTCCTAGGACCTAGCTAACCCAGCTCCGTCTTTTGAGGTGCCTCAGCTCAGATAATTCTTCCTAGGACCTAGCTAACCCAGCTCCGTCTTTTGAGGTGCCTCAGCTCAGATACTTCTTCCTGCAGCATACCTAACCCAGCTCCGTCCATCTGTCTTAATGCCTGCCCTCTCACACCGCCAGGTACTGGGGTGGGGCCCAGTGGATCTGTACGTGGGGGGGGGGGTGCTTTTGAGTCGACCCCATGCCTGTAGATATTGCTTGCAGTTAATACCACCACTGCCCCTCTGCCTGCCCTCTCACACTGCCTACCAACCAGGTACTGGGGCCCAGTGGATCTGTACGTGGGGGGAGCAGAGCACTCAGTGCTGCACCTGCTGTATGCACGCTTCTGGCACAAGGTGAGGGAGTGGTGGTGTAACGGGTGCAAGGCGTGGCGTGGCACTGGTGGTGGCGGTAGCGGTGCAAGGGGTGAGGTGAGTGAGGGGCTCATGTGGTGAACGGTACAAAAAGAGGTGAGGGGTGTGGTGTGGTGGTGGGTGGGTGTACACCACTACCTGCTGGAACTTCAAATTCACGTCGAGGCAAAGCAACACACGGCCACGCCAACCTTCCCTTCCTCACCAGGTGCTGTATGACATAGGAGCAAAGTCAACAAAGGAGCTCTTCCACTGTCTGGTCAACCAGGGCATGATTCTGGGCGAGGTGGAGTTCAACTTTAACCCTCTACCTCTCCCCCCCACAACCAACAGGTGCTGTACGACATAGGAGCAGTTTCAACGAAAGAGCCCTTCCAGTGTCTGGTCAACCAGGGAATGATTCTCGGGGAATTCGAGTTCACAGCCTACCGAGACACCGCCTCAGGAGCCCTCCTCTCCGCCGACGCCGCCGCCAAGCGCCCCGCGGGGGAGTGTGTGCCTGAGAGGGTGCCTGAGACGGCGGTGGAGAAGAGGAGTGGGAAGGGGCACGACTGCCACGTACGTGGAGTTCACCTTTACCCCTCCTTCCCCCCACTCCTCTATGGCAGGTGCTATACGACATAGGAGCAGTTTCAACGAAAGAGCCCTTCCAGTGTCTGGTCAACCAGGGAATGATTCTCGGGGAAGTCGAGTTCACAGCCTACCGAGACACCGCCTCAGGAGCCCTCCTCTCCGCCGACGCCGCCGCCAAGCGCCCCGCGGGGGAGGGTGTGCCTGAGAGGGTGCTTGAGAGGGGGCCTGAGACGGCGGTGGAGAAGAGGAGTGGGAAGGGGCACGACTGCCACGTACGTGGAGTTCACCTTTACCCCTCCTTCCCCCCACTCCTCTATGGCAGGTGCTATACGACATAGGAGCAGTTTCAACGAAAGAGCCCTTCCAGTGTCTGGTCAACCAGGGAATGATTCTCGGGGAAGTCGAGTTCACAGCCTACCGAGACACCGCCTCAGGAGCCCTCCTCTCCGCCGACGCTGCCGCCAAGCGCCCCGCGGGGGAGTGTGTGCCTGAGAGGGTGCCTGAAGAGGCGGTGGAGAAGAAGGGGGAGGGGTACGTGCTCAGGGCGGACCCGAGCGTGGGGGTGTCTGCGCGCGCACACAAGATGAGCAAGTCAAGGGGGAACGTTGTCAATCCCGACCACGTCGTGTTTGAGTTTGGGGCCGACTCACTGCGGCTGTACGAGATGTTCATGGGGCCGCTCAGGTGAGCCTAGGAGGGTGCGCCTTGGTTCCTCATGAGCGCACAAGATGAGCAAGTCGAGGGGGAACGTGGTGAACCCCGACCATGTGGTGTTTGAGTTTGGGGCCGATTCACTGCGCTTCTACAAGATGTTCATGGGGCCGCTCCGGTGAGCTCTCACGCGCTTTTGTTGTTTTTTTTTTTCTTGTGTGGGGCTGCCAGGTCTTGTTTGTTGTAAACGTTGGGGCAGCAAGGCGTGGTGGAGGGCATGCAATGGTTCCTCAGTGCACGTGGATTCTTTAGGCGCTTGAGAAAGACACTCCGCATGGGACATCACCCCACTTCCTCTTCCCTCCTCTTCCCTCCTCTTCCCTCCTCTTCCGTCTTCTTCCCTCCTCTTCCCTCCTCTTCCCTCCTCCTCCTACCCTGACGACTCCCCTGCTGTCCTCATCCCCCCTCCTCTTTGCAGGGAGACCAAGGTGTGGAGCACCAAGGGAGTGGAGGGAGTGCATCGGTTCCTGGCGCGCGTGTGGCGGCTGCTCGTGGGGCAGGCAGACCCCGCCACCGGGCAGTACCGCTCCCACGGGGTGGCGCCCTCTGTCGTGGACGACGCCCCTTCAGAGGAGCAGCTGAGAGCGCTGCACGCGTGCATTCATAAGGTGTGAGGGGGGGATGGGGGGTAGGGGTGCAGTGCAGTGCAGTGCAGTCAATTTGGTGCTCGTGGGGCAGGCAGACCCCGCCACGAGGCAGTACCGCGCTGCAGGGGTGGCGCCCTCTGTCGTGGACGACGCCCCTTCGGAGGAGCAGCTGAGAGCGCTGCACGCGTGCATTCTTAAGGTGTGAGGGGGGGATGGGAGGTAGGGGTGCAGTGCAGTGCAGTCAAGTTGGTGCTCGTGGGGCAGGCAGACCCCGCCACCGGGCAGTACCGCATTGCAGGGGTGGCGCCGTCTGTCGTGGATGATGATCTCTCGGAGGAACAGCTGAGAGCCCTGCACGCCTGCATCCACAAGGTGAGGAGGCGGGAAGGGGACACACACAGTCACGCTGGTGGGGCAGGCAGGCAGACCCTGTCACGGGGCAGTAACGTGCTGCAGGGGTGGCGCCGTCTGTGGTGGACAGCGCTCCCTCGGAGGAAGAGCTGAGAGGTGTGAGGGGGAGACGTACAGTCTCGCCTTTTGAGGCGCCTCAAAAGAGGGGGAGACGTACAGTCTCGCCTTTTGAGGCGCCTCAAAAGAGGGGGAGACGTACAGTCTCGCCTTTTGAGGCGCCTCAAAAGAGGGGGAGACGTACAGTCTCGCCTTTTGAGGCGCCTCAAAAGAGGGGGAGACGTACAGTCTCGCCTTTTGAGGCGCCTCAAAAGAGGGGGAGACGTACAGTCTCGCCTCACACTGGTGTATCCCGTCCACAGGGTGTGGCAGGGAGGGGCCGAGCAGGGGGGGGGCGAGCAGTGAGGGGGCGAGCAGTGAGGGGGCGAGCAGTCTTGCTGGTGGGGGAGGGAGGGGAGGCTTGCAGTGCGGCGCCTCACTCTCGCCCTGCTTGCACGCACCAGGTGGGACAGTTTTGAGGCACATCAGTGCACGTCTGTCTGTCTGCATGCATGCACAAGGTGGGTGGAATGGAAGAGGGGCACTCTCTCTTCTAGTTTTTAGAATTCTCAAAAACCAGGTTTGAGGCGCATCAGTGAACGTCTGTCTTTGTTGTGCATGCACAAGGTGGGTGGAATGGAAGAGGGGCACTCTCTCTTCTAGTGCTACTGCTTTCAGCCACGCACCTTCTCATTCTTGCACCCACCACCCACCCACCACCACCCACCACCCCACCACTCATCACCACCACCCACCCCTCCACCCACCATCACCACCAGGTGACGGAGGAGGTAGAGGCGATGCGGTTCAACACAGCCATAGCGGCCATGATGGAGTTCACCAACGCCGCCTACAAGTGGCCCAGCGTGCCGAAAGACGCCGCCCGCCCGCTCGTGCTGCTGCTGTCGCCCTTCGCCCCGCACGTTGCCGAGGAGCTCTGGCAGCGCCTGGGGGGCACCTCGTCGCTCGCCTACGAGCCGTGGCCGCAGGTGCGTTTCTTTGTTTAAGGGAGGGGGTGCCCTCTCTGTGGACACAAGAAACCCTCCCAGTCTGGCAGGGCGCTTCTGGCAGCCCGGGGGGGGAGGGTGCTCACACTTGCTGAAGCCGCGTGAAGGTGCGTGCTGTTGTTGAAAGGGGCGGGAGCTCTGGCCTTGAGGTGCGCTCCGTGATATGGATGCTCTGACCACGTGCCCTCCCTCCCGTTTCTCCCTTCCTCTTCCCCTACCAGGCCCTGCCCCGGTACCTGGTGGAGGACATGATAGCCCTGCCACTGCAGGTGAACGGCAGGGTGCGCACCACACTCCAGGTGCCAGGCTACCGCAATCCCCCTCACTCTACCTACTCTACCTTCCCTTGCCCCTTCCCCTCGCCCCTTCCCCTCCCCTCCCCACCAGGCCCTGCCCCAGTACCTGGTGGAGGACACGATAGCCCTGCCAGTGCAGGTGAACGGCAAGGTGCGCGCCACACTGCAGGTGGCGGTGGGCGTGGAGCAGGAAGCAGCCGTGGCGGCAGCGCTGGACCACCCCAACGTGGCCCGCCTGGTGGAGGGGAAGAGTGTACGCAAGACCATCTTTGTCAAGGGGAGGATTCTCAACCTGGTGGTGGGATGAGGTGGGGGAGGAGGAAGAGGAGAGGGGGGGTGGATGGGGGGGGAGGGAGATTTGTGTGTGAAGAAGAGCGTGCACAAGATCATCTTTGTCAAGGGGAGGATTCTCAACCTGGTGGTGGGGTGAGGTGGGGGAGGAGGAAGAGGAGAGGGGGGGGAGAGGGGGGGAGAGGGAGATTGTGTGGGAAGAGCGTGCGCGCGCAAGACCATGTTTGTCAAGGGGAGGACTCTCTCTCTCAACCTGGTGGTGGGGTGAGGATTGTTTTCAAGTGGGACTCTCAGTCAGCTGGAAGGAAATGCCTGTGATGTACGGTATCATCAGTCGGTGCAATGTGTGATCGTGTGCGCACGCACATCGTTACAAGGGTGCTTGACAGTGTGGCTTGTCCTGAAAGCAACCAAGCTGAGCTGACGGATATCATTCTATCCTCCCGTCCTGATCTGACGAACCGTGTCAGCAATGAACCCAGCTGGCAGCTGCTGCATTGTTTCCAATCCTTCAAAACAATGCTGATAGCTAGTACAGAAACATTTGCTGCTGCCTCATTCCAATCCTTGGAACAAATGTCATTGGCAATGAACGAGGTACCATAGCTGCTGCCTCGGTTGATTGATAGAAACTCCGAACCAAAGTGGTGGTGTCCCATTACCAGTAGCTCCACTGACAGACAGTCATTACACAAACCCACACACAGTGAAGGGAGACGGCACTGGTTGGAGGTTGGTTGCAGGCAGGGCTGACGCTATCAGAGTAAATAGTCTGATTAGTCTGACGGATCAGACCATCGAGTTTGTGAAAAATGGAATTCCAGAGTAGTCAAATTTTCATCATTGAGAGCCTCAGAGTTATTGTTTTATGGCCCCTGATTCAGTGTAATAGGCCTCAGTGTTAGTCATTTCTGGAGTCTGTCACTACAGAGTATGCGTTCTGTGGTCCCTGCATGCAAGTTTATCGGGAGGAAGCTTCCTCGAAATTTCCTTTCGATACACCCACCTCCGAGGTTCACTAGTGAGGGTCAAACTGGTGAGTCAAACCCGTCTTGACTGGTCACAGCACCAGCGTCATTAAAAATTCGCGTTGACAAAGCGAATTCGCGCCGTACGGAGCAACGAATTTGCCCAATCACAGCGAAATGGCCCTGACACAGCAGATTTGAGCTGTCAGAGCACAAAGGTCTTGACCAATCACAGTAAAATGTATCTGACATTGCACATTCGCCCTTTCACAGAACAGATTCGCCATCAAAGTTCAGTTTCGATAATGCACAGCGCGTTACTACACGTACCCTGATCGTGACTTCTCGACCCTGAACACTCAGACTGTATAACTTCCCAACACTGAGCAATCAGGGTGCTGCTTTTCTGGAAAATATGCCTTCAGGGTAAAATTTTTTTTTTTTGGTGGACATCAGGGTACCTAAATTTGAAACGTCAGCCCTGGTTGCAGGCCCTCATAAGTCAGAGAAATTTGTCTGATTTGCTTGAAAAAGTCTGAGATTTCAGATATTTTTGTAGGAGTGGTACTCTGAGAAATTCAGAATTATTTTGGCTTCAACTCTGTAAAATCATACCGGTACCGTATTTTTTGCTAGGCTGACTCTGATATTTCAGAGTTTCCCGTGAGTGTACTCTGAAGAATTCAGAGTACAAACGAGTACTGACTCTGATTGTAACTACCTGTGCACCGTCACCCAGGATTACCAATGGTACATTGTACCTGTTCAGTCAATCACGCGAAATCTGTGCCAACTGTCAAGTTCTGTAGGCGACGCCGCCCAGCGGCGCGGTGTTTCCCTTGTACAGCTGGATGATTCCCCCGCCCTGCGGCGCGATGTTTCCCACGGTGTAAGCTCCAGCACACACTCTGTTAGAGCATTGATTGGTCCGATGGGCAGCTTTTGACTGCCATCACGAACCCCACCACCACCAGTGTCCACAATGCTGCAGCAGTTGCCACCCACGTAAAGGTGATGGCAAGCAGATGTTGCCAAGAACACCAGTTAATTGGTCCCTTTGGCAGCATCGTGCACGGCAGACACGCCTCGTCGTTGCCGTGCATGCTAGGCAACCACCCACCAGAGGCATGGATGGCCCACAATCAGTTATAGGGCCATCCTCTACGAGCTAGGGTTTCATCCCCATCCCTCAGCTCAGCTTCAATTCACGGGGCCCCTCCACTGCCCAGTTCAGTAGCCTCAAAACCGCCTCTCTTAACTGCTCGGCAGGCTCTCTCAACTCTTCGCCATGGCTCAGCCAGACAATCCCGCTACCTCCGATGAAGACGACAATGATTCGCAGCCTCCGTTAACAGGCTTGGATTTTTTGCTCTGTCACCTAGCTCTCAAGAAGGCAGCACGCGCTGAGCCCGATTGTATCCCCACCTTGAAGGAACCTCCAGCACCCGTAATCTCAAGTCCCGACCCTGTGGCAGAGACACCTGCGGAACCAACTGATGTTTCGGCATCGCACCATCCCGCTCAGACCACGGCGCGATCCGTCCGGCTCAAGCAGGCGACATTGAGCTTCGCCAGGCCTTCATCCTTGACCGGCGACGTCAACAATTCTCCAGGCTCGTCTGAACGTCCGCGACCTCGCCTCACCATAAACCTGGCCGAGCTCGTCGAAGGGTTGTACGATGATGCCATTTACAAGTTCAAGAGTCAGTGGCAAGCGCGGTTTCCCTGGCTGCAAATCACCAAAACCACCTCCGGCTTGCCCGCCTTCAAGTGTACTGTGTGTGAAGCTTATGCTGGCGACGGAGGCAAATGCGGGAGACGCGGGAAAGGAGCCACGGACTTGCAGACCCAGTCGTTCCGTAAGCACGCGGGCACGGCTAAGCACAGGTGGCGATGGCGAGACAAATAGCTGTGCAGGAGTGTGGAGCGATTCAGCCACAGATCGACCAGCATCGCGCCACCATGGACGGAGAGCAGTCGCGCGTCGTCGTCCTTCTCGACTCCCTGCTGTTCATCAGCAGGTCCAATGCGCCGATGGGGATGTGGGTGAAGCTTTTGCGTTACCTGGCAGAGAAGGGCGTGCCTGGCTTCCCGAAGAAGGGCTATGGCACCTACTACACCACGTGAGTGCAATTGCCCGAAGTTATTTGATGCATTTTGTTGTGTCAGTGTTTAGTCCAAATGTTAATCTTACTGTTTCTTTATGCATGCAGGTACGGTTTCGGGGAGCTGATGCAAGCGATTGCGACATGGCTCCAGACAACCCAGCTGGAGCACGTGCTGGCGTCGCCCTTCGTCCGCATCGCTATTGACGAGAGCACGGATAGGTGCAGCGGGAAGCACCTGATCCTCTTCATCTCTTTCATCCGTGACAACAAGCTTGTGACGGAGTTCATGGCTCTTCTTACCGTGGAGAAGGCAGATGCAGCTTCCCTCCTCAGTGTTCTGTTGTCACACCTGTAGGCTGTCGAGGTCGACCTTCAGCGCATAGCGGGGATCAGCACCGACGGTGCCAACGTCATGATGGGCAGCAAGGCCGGCCTCACCACACGCCTCCGACTGCGCATCCCCCATCTGGTGTCATCTCACTGTATCGCGCACAGGTATGTATGTATGTATGTATGTATGTATATGTTTTTCATTTGTTATTTGTTTCGCGTCTTTACGATTGTTTGTTTTCCAGATGTACTAATGATGTTTGCATCTTGTGTACAGGGAGGCACTCGCGGCCAAAACGGCGACCGAAAGGGTTACGGTGTTCAATGTCATTGACTCGGTGATTCGCACCGTGGCAGAGCATCTTCGTACGCGGGGAGGGAGGGAGGGAGGCCACGTTGGGGGTGATGCACTAGGTACGACTCACTTCGCAAATCGGGGGGACAATTTTCGTCACGCGAAACTACTGTTCTAGCGAGGACGAAAGCAGTGACGATTTCGCCAACAAATTTGAAGCCCGTCCGAAACTGTGTGCAAACCAGTTATGATGTTGCATTCCAGATCTGGTTATTTTCGCGAAATTTTCTTCCTTTACGACCCCAGACCACCAATTTTGACACCACCCTGGCTCGCGAGCCAGTCACCTTTCTCTCCCCTTTCAACCTTCCTAACTTAGAAACTCTTGGACCTCCGGTTTTAATAACACCCTGAGGATTTTGGCGGGTCATCATTTACCCACCAACCTAACTCCAGCTAGGGCAGCCCGTGTGATCACATAGTGATAACTATTGCGCGCTTCGTTCTTTCACGATAACACCGCCATCCGTGTGATTGGAGCTCCCTCGCAGGAGCCTTTCTTCGTGCCGACGGAAGTGACGCGACGGGCCGGGAGCACGGATTTACAAGGCGTCGCGATGTCTGGAAATGAACAACGGAGTGCCGGCTGGAAGGACGTTTACGTCGAAGGGGGATCGACGAACGGCCCGCTTACTAAGGCCGATCGAGAGGTGCTCGACGACAAGAGATCTCTCACCGTTAACTGCTTCCAGCACGCCCTCATGTGAGGCTCTGAGACGGCTCTTAGCACTACTGTTATCACCCCAAGTGCTTCCAGCACGACCTCTTGTTATGCTCTGAGACGTCTCTAAAGACTACTGTTATCGCCCCAAGTGCTTCCAGCATGCCCTCTTGTTATGCTACGAGACGTCTCTAAAGACTACTGTTATCGCCCCAAGTGCTTCCAGCACGCCCTCTTGTTATGCTCCGAGACGTTTCGAAACACGACGCGGATAAGGCTCTCACCGTGATTGGCTTCCAGCACGCCCTCACGTGATGCTCCCAGGCACCCCACCCACCACCACGCTAACAGCCCATGTGCATGCTCCGTACCCGTCTCGCTCACACCCCTCAATGCCCTCCCTCACGGCGCTCGCAGGTTCATCGCGAAGCAGGCGCTGCTTCACTACGGAAAACGCGTAGCGATCTTGAACGGCGCGTTAATCCGAGAGCTCCAAACATCTGTACCGTCGGGATGGAAAGGACTGGAGGAACTTTTCGAGCAGGACATGTTGTGCTGGCCGCTAAACAGGTGAGCAGTGCCAGGGTGAGCAATACACGGGCGTGCATACTCCTGGCTGAATCTCAACCCCGCACTCACCGCAAGCCCGTTCCCGATGTGCATCCGTCCCTCTTCAGCAAGGGCACGGCCGGGCGAACCGGTCTGCACGCGAGCACCGTTGTGCTACACAACCCCGGTGACCTGTTTGCGAGCGGCGATGGGCCGTGCAAGACGCGCCTGGTCCACTTCGATCCCTTGCCGGAGCCCGGCCGCCACGCTGCCCAGGCGGGGGCTGCCTGCCGGTACGTTCCGCGCATCTCTGCGGGATGGCGGTTGGGGGGTGCGTGAAGGGGCCCTTCAAACGCGTCTACCCGCTTTCGCGCACTTACCCCCCCTCACATCGAGCAGTCACTGCGGCACAAACCACAAGCCTGGACATTGTTGGAGGCAGACGAACGGAGGGCCGGGCGGGTCAGAGGAAGGGGGGCAACGGCGCGCGTGGGCGAGCGCCTGAAATAGCTACGCCTCGAGCACGAGCACGCGGTGAGCACAGCGTCGCCGCTCGCCCGCTCATTGGCCTACGCCAGTGCCAGCGACGCCTTCCGCTGACGCCGCATCTTTCGTGCGTGGCAGGGTCCGAGCACGACGGAGGAGGAGGGGGAGGTGTGCGCGGGCACCAAGTGCGCGCTCAAGTTGTGGCGCCTCATCCAGGAGCGGGTCCAAGCCGAGGCGAGTGGGAACACTCGAGGCCCGGGGGAGGCCACGAGGGCTGCGGCACCGACCTTAGACGGCGGCTCCAGGAGGATGCGGATGCCCGCGCGACATCCGGCAAGGCGGCGCTGAATCGTCCCGAGCGTGGGCCGAGTGTCGGGGTCGTTATCGAGCCTGCGAGCGCACCTAGCGTTGCTCTGGCGGCAGACCACACGGATACCCTCGTCAGGTGAGTACGCCACGTCCACTGCCGAGTGGTCACGTCGGTACGCCGGTTTCACGCGCTGCCTGACCTCGTGTGCCTAACCGTGCTTCATACCTGCGCCGGCAGGCTTGTCATGGAGAGGGCGGCCGCGAAGCAGGCGAGCCCGAAGCGTACTAGGCTTATCATGGGAGGGACCGATGTGAGTTAGGAACTAGACGTCATGGACCGCAGACCAGAGGACAGAACGTATCCACCCGGCCTCCTCAATGACGATCTCATCATCCTCCTTCTCCCCCAGTAAGTCCCCTGCCCCTGCTGTCGTGCACACCACCGCACACACGGACGGATGCACTTCCGTCCTCAACGACTCACGCACCATACCCGTTGCCAACCTTCTCCCTTCCCACCCAGCTTGCACTGTCCCGAGGTGCCGGCCCACAGCAGCATTGTGGCCGTGATGAACCCCCGAGCACTCTTTGCGGAACCTGGCGACACCGCGAAGGAGGGAAGCGAGATCCGCGCGCGGGTGGTCCACGTCAACCCCCCCGCCGACCGGAGATGCGTCGGGGCCGTAAACCCCTGGCTCGTATGGATGTAAGCAGTGAGCCGTGCGCGTTGATTTTTGCGTGCAGCGCAAGGGCACCGGACTGACCCCCCCTCACTCGTGTTGCGTGCTCTGCAGCGTCGTGTCCATGTGGATCGAAGTGGAGTGGCGTGCGCTCAACCACGGCGTCGCGTTCCCCACTATCGCCGCCCTGCGCATGGCAGCTGTCCCATTCAATAGCGTGGTGAGTGTCTGATCCAGCGGCCCCATCCCAGCCCACTGCAACTCTCTCCTGCGTGGTATCTGTGCAACGACTAACCAACTCCCCTTGATGACGCGCGCCACGAATTCGAGGGGCCGCCCATCGAGGCTGATCATGACACGCTGTGCGCCCTTGCCGTTCACAGTATCCTGACACAGTTCCAGAAGATCCTTGCCCACCCGGAAGGTGGGGCGTTACGCTTGAAACCAGATATGTTTGGCTTGTTTGACCTTACCGGCTGCGTTCACGAACAAGCCGAAGAGGAAGGGGGGGAGTATGAGGGTTGCGATGGCGCGGAAGGGGACGGGGGTGCGGTGGAGGAGAAGCAGGGGGGGGGGGAGGAGGAGGGGGAGGAGGGGGAGGAGCGGGAGGAGGAGGAGGAGGCGGAGGAGGAGGAGGAGGAGTCGGGAGAGGAGGAGGTGGTGGTGGTGGTGAACGGGGAGAAGGATGGAGTGATGGATGAGGGCAGACAGCGGAGCGGGTCGTTTCGGTGGGGGGGGGGAGCATCGGAAGGGCAGCCGACCAGAGGAGGGGGGGGGAGGTAGCACCGAAGGAGGGAGATGATCACGGGCAGGTAAAGACAGGGAATGAGGGGCCAGGGGAGCAGGAGGCACCGACCTTGACAGCGGCGGGGGAGGGGGAAGAGGGGCTGCTGCTGGGGAGGGGGGAGCGGGAGGTGGGGGGCGAGGGTGGGGAGGAGGAGGAGGAGAAGGAGGAGGAGGAGGAGGAGGAGGAGGAGGAGGAGGAGGAGGAGGAGGAGGAGGAGGAGGAGGAGGAGGAGGAGGAGGAGGAGGGGAACGGGGAGAAGGATGGAGTGATGCATGAGGGCGCCCGGTGGAACGGGCCGTTTCTGTGGGGGGAAGAATCTTCGGAAGGGCAGGCGAATGAAGGGGGGGGTAGGGAGGTAGTGCCGAAGGAGGGAGGTGGGAATAAGCGGGTGGAGGCAGAGACCAAGGGGCCAAGGAAGCAGGAGGCGCCGACGTTGACAGCGGAGGGGGGAGGAGAGGAGGGACTGCTGCTGGGGAGGGAGACGTGGAGTCCGGAGGAGGAGGGGGGGGATCCGTGGCGGGTGGATGATACACCACAGCCTCGAGACGTGGATGCGCGAACCCTAGCCCCCCCTTGTGCGGGCTCGATCCGGGATGCCGATGCCCTTGCACTGATCCCCAAGGGGCATGCGGTAGGTGTTTGGGAGTCAGGGAGTGAAACGTGGCCTAAAGGTAGAGAGCGAGATCGCCTCATTCTCATCGAGTACCACAAGGCGTGCTTGCAGCGGCTGGACCGCCAGCGGGTGGGGGACGCTAAATTGTCGCCTGAAGACGAGGAGTGGGTTCATTCTATGATTCCAAACTCCGCCCCGACGCTCCGAGAAGGAAATGCGGCGATCCATCGCTTGAACGGGAGAGGATACGACGGAAAGAGGCGCCGTGCATCACGCCCTGCGCCTCCACAGAAAGGGAGGAGCACGAATCGCGAGAGCGAGCCGGTGGAGGAGCCGACGAACGGGCCAATGGGGAGGGAGGCGTCGCAACAGACGGAGAAGGCGGAGGTACGGGAGAAGCCGCGGGTGAGGGCGAGGCGGGGGGGAGGGGGGGTAGCGCAGCCGATCGAGGGGGCGGGGGAGAAGGTAGCGCCGAAGGTGGGGACGAAGGGGAATACGACGCGGCGTGCGCAGGGTCGGAAGGGTTTGCACGTGCCGCAGAGCCGGGGGGTCGGGGTGCAAAGGAAGAGGAAGAGGACCGATGAGGAGGGGGAGGAGGAGGTGAAGGAGGAAGTGAAGGGGGAGGGGGGTGAGGTGAGGGAGGGAGTGGAGGAGAAGGGGGCGAGGAAGAAGGAGTGCAAGGCCGGGAAGGCAGGTGAGGAATCGGAGGACGTGGTGGAGGTGGCGGCCCAGCTGCAGACGGACTCGCCGGCTGTCATGGAGGGCCTCAAGGCGGCCGTGCGGGGCCACGGCCGGCGGGGTGGGGTGAAGGAGGAGGTGAATGGGGCGGAGGATGAGGTGAATGAGGGAGTGAAGGAGAAGGAGGGCGAGGAGGATGATGTGGTGGAGGTCTCGGCGGCCCAGCTGCATGCGGACTCGCCGGCTGTCATGGAGGGCTGCGAGGCGACCGTGCTGGGCCACCGCTGGCAGGGGGGGGGGGGGGGGGCGGGAAGGCTGCCCCGGTCGATGAGGTGCCACTGGAAGGGAGGACTTTGAGGTCGTGTCGTACAGCCGTTGCGAAGGGAAAACGTGCCAGCTGTGCACGAGGGGGGGGGCGAAAAGCGAAGCCTAGGGGCACAGCGACTCCAAGGGTCGAGGGTGAGGAGGCGAGCAGGTGGCCCAGAGTATGTCGTGCCCGCACTAACGATGCTGCTCCGGGGGGGACGTCGCCCTCCGGAACCCCACGTGGACAAAAGCGAAAGCTAGAGGCCTCCGAGGGGAGAACAGCACAGCAGGAGAAAGTGCGTTCTAAGAGCGGTGGGGTGCGGCCATGCAAGAAGAGGAACGGCTACTTTATAGCGGAACCGTGGCTGGGCAAGAGGCGGTTCTGGTTCGCTCGGGTTCGGCACGCGGACGAAGCGAGGTACATCACCGCCGTGGCGCACATGGCCTTCTACAAGACAGTTAAGCGGGTGGAGATCGGAGCTGGAGAGGTGGCGGACTGGCAAGCGGAACTGGATATCGCCAGGCTAATCCCTCCAGGCATGTGGAGTGCCATGGTCGAACGCGGTCTCGCCTCGTCCGCTGATTGGTGAGCTGCGGGTTGATGGGGAGTCTCGGTGGGTATCAGGTGGCCAGTCCACTTGTTATACTCGCTTCAAGGCCATATGCGACAAACATCCCGCGTGTCAATCCCATCCCTGTGCGTGCAGGTGGTGGAAAATGTTCGAGTGGTTCCGAGAACACCGCTCCCGGCACGACTCGGCGTCCATCCACGCGTTGCTTGGCGCAATGGTGGGGGCACGGGCAGCGACTGCTGCAAAACGGGTCGTGCCGTCATACGATGTGGCAATAGCGTGCGGCTTTGCGGCGGTCAGCGCGTCTCTGGATGAGAAAATATTGAATGCAACCGACGAGGCCAAATTTGCGGCAACGATGTTGGGTGCGGACACTGCTACGGCTGATGTGTTCAGTGCCGTGGCCTATACTGCGGTGCAAGCTGTTGTTAATTTCAACAAGCAGCGTGAAGATGCCAACGCCTTGGTCGCGAGTGAGGAGGCATCGCTCATCGTTCGCCAGCTGAACGGCGAGGCTCTTGCCTCGTGTAGCAAACTCCAAGAAGACCATGGCAAGGACGTCGTCGAGCTGGTCGTGAAGGAAACCCTGGACACTAAATGTTTCTGGTTTCAATCGGACAAATTCGACGAACTCCAGCGCGAACGCTCGCTGTACCTGACGAAACCCGCAGGGCGCAGGAGACCGCGCGTCAGAGGGGGGTCGCGGGCGAGGAAAGGCACCAAAGTTGTCCCCGCAGCATCTGAGGGAACTGGCGTGGTCACGGAAATGTGAGGCGGCCGAATTCTAGGACGGACGCCGGCGACGGCGTCTGCAAGGCCGACGGGGGCGGGGGAGGGTGGAAGGAGGGGGGGGGGGAGCGGAGTGGGGGGGGTTGGGTGGGGGGAGAGAGAGGGTGGAGAGGGTGGGGGGTGCTATTTTCTGTTCTCACGCAGATGCAGATGTGCTTCAACCAAGATGCTTTCTGTTGAGTATCGCCTGTTGTCGCCTTCTGTGTAGTTTGCACTTTGGTGGGGGTGGAGGCAGAGGTGCATCAGTAGCGACGGAGGGTAATGGGATCTGGGACTTGGGTCGGAGCAAAGCAGTTTGTGAACCAAAACGTTCGCATTGCGACTCTCGTTCAACTCTTAGTCCATCTCTTATACTTACCACATCTAACCGCCGTGGCAGCGCATGCATTTTCAATAAACATTACCGTATCACCTTTTTACACACGAGGTGGTTATTTTCGATACTACGGTACATATCTCGCAAGCGCAGCTGCTTGTAACGCATGTTTTGGCATCGTACATGTGCGAGAAAACGCCTTCTCCACCCAGGTCTCTCCTTTTTCCCATCTGCTTGTACAACTCTCCCATCCCCTGCCCCCGCACCCGTGGACATCAGTGTGGTGTGGCCTCTACTACAACAAGAAAATCGATAGCTAGTACCCAGGATAGATAGCAGGTATCATGAATGATAGATAGTAATATGATTGAAATGAAATTGAAATGCGAGATTGATTGAGCGCATGTAAAATCAACTATAATCCGCTTTCGATATACCCTAAACCCTGTACCGCAAGGGCTGCTGCTAGCAAGTCTCTGAAGACTTGTTAGGCCACTGGTGTCAAAGGACGTCTCATTATATGAGAAATCATGCCTGTCACAAACGACCCCAATGCTCTACCAAGGAGAACCCGTCAGCTGTTGTCCATGTTTCAGCAGACACTTCCCACTAGGGAGGGCGGGGGCTGCCGGAATGATGTTAACCTAGAAACATGGCTCGGGGGCTGTACAGTACACTGTCGAGCATGTATTCCGGGAGAGGCTCCTGTACCAGAGTACACACGAGCCGTTGATTCTGGGGCGCATGGGTTGAGCACTCAGGGGAGATTCGTGCTGAACTGTCGGGTTCTGAAGCGCATGTGTTGAGCACTCAGGGGAGATCCCTGCTGGGTTCTGGGGCGCATTGGCTGAGCACTCAGGGGAAATCCCTTCTGGGTTCTGGGGCGCATGGGTTGAGCACTAAGGGGAGATTCGTGCTTAACTGTCGGGTTCTGAAGCACATGTGTTGAGCACTCGGGAGATCCCTGCTGGGTTCTGGGGCGCATTGGCTGAGCACTCAGGCGAGATCCCTGCTGGGTTCTGGGGCGCATGGGTTGAGCACTCAGGGGAGATCCGTGCTGCACTGTCCGGCGGAGTCCTCCGAGCCAGTACTCTGCCCGGATCTCGCACTTGCGTTTCATCTCGGCAGTTCGGGGCATATCGAAGCCGGTCTCCACCAAAGGACCTGCAGCGACGGTGCAAGCCGACCACATGCCGAGCGTGTCGGTCATCTCTTTCTTTCGCCACCACCTTGGCGTCGTCGCTCGTCGCCAGGCCTGGGCCGCCCAACGCTTGCTCGATTACCCACGCAACGTGCCCGTCCGGGTCGGACTTCGCCTCTTCTCTGCGCTCGTGAGATCTGTTACCCAAAGTGTTGAGGACCGCGGTGATCACGTCCTTGCAGTGCGCCAACTGCGACTGCTCTGCACCAACGGCTTTGGCCGCTGCTACGGCGCGGTCCACGGCGCAGTTGGTGCGGACTCCACGCCATATGCTCCACACCGCCGCGCAGGATGCAGCCAGTGCTGGAGCGAAAACCTTGGCGGTTGCGCCACTCCGCTTCTCGAAGTTGGCGGCGGCAGTCCCAATGGCCGCGCAGATGGCCAACTGCGCGCTCTCCTCGTCGCCCTCGTCGGCAGTGAAACCCTCCAGAACCGCGCGGTACCTGCAAGAGACAGAACACGGTCCGCCACGTCCCGTCAGCCGTGCGTTTAGCCAATGCATCATGGAAATGAGTGCAACGTAGTACACGACGGTGTGCACCACCCGGAACTCACCCGGCCATGATGCTCGCCAGCCCGTGTCCGTACATGACCGCCCAGAGGCCGGGAGAGATGAGGCGCGCCTTATTCCGGTCTGCTTCCCACGAGGCCTTGCTCGAGGTGATCCCCAGGCCCCCAATGTCGACCTGCTCGCCAAACACCGTTCGCGCCATCAACTGGACGTACAGAGCGCTCTCGCGTTTCCTGTGCTAGCCCATGAACCAATACTTGGCAGTCCACTCTTCCTTGCCCACTGGTAAGATGCCCTTCGCATCCGTGCTCTTCACCTCCTTTGCTTCCTCGCCCGCACACACAGCACGTTCCTCTGCTCCACCCGCCGATGCCATACCAGCATCGTCAGCGCGGCGGCCACCCGCCTGCGTTTCCACCTTGTTGCGCGCGTGTTCCTCGCCCACCGTGCACAGCCCGCCCTTCTCGACGGCCCGCGGAGTTCCTTCGTCCGACACACCCTTCTTCTCTGTGTCGCCTCCTGCCCTGCCGCCTGCCCCGGCCCCCGCTTCCGCGCCAGGGCCTTCGGTCTCGCACACGTCCTGCTGTGCGCCGCCCGCCTGCGTTTCCACCTCGTTGCGCGCGTGTTCCTCGCCCACCGTGCACAGCCCGCCCTTCTCGACGGCCCGCGGAGTTCCTTCGTCCGACACACCCTTCTTCTCTGTGTCGCCTCCTGCCCTGCCGCCTGCCCCGGCCCCCGCTTCCGCGCCAGGGCCTTCGGTCCCGCACACGTCTTGCTGTGCGCCGCCGCACGTGCTCCGTTCCAGTATCAGCTGCTGTGCTAGTGCGAGCGGAGGCATGCACTCCCGATCGAACCTCCCTCGTTTCAGAGACGCGGACGCTTGCGGCAACTCCCCGTCTGCCGGCGGGCACTTGGGGGGCGTTGGTGCGGACACCAAGCCAGCAGGTTTTCCCTCCCGGGATCGTGCTCTTTTCCGTTGGGGCGCGGTGAACGGGGGCAGCGTGGAGTCGGGATCGGTGCGCGTGGCCGGGACGTTTTTGTTAACGGGTGCTTTGCGACGGTGCGTGCGCGTTGCGGCCGAGTCACCTTGCGGCGTGCACGGGCTGTTGGTCGTCAGGGCTCTCGTCCGCGCCAGCTTCCGGTCGTTCGCGTGTTGGCCACCCCCGGGGTCTACCTCGTTGCGCACGTCTTTGCCGGCCTGCCTGCACAACCCAACATTTTCGTTGCCCTGGGACCCTGGATGAGGAGCTGTAGGATACGGGGGGGGGCGGGGGTGCTGCGATTTGAGGTCCTCTCCCAACCCGGAAAGCGTCTTCGCTACACTCTCTATGCATGCTATCACCATCGACTTCATCGCCTGATTCGTGACCTCCAAATTCCGGATTCTCTTCCCGTGATTCTGCAAGACCGTCAGAAGGCCCTGTTCCGTGTTGGCGAGGAGCTTCTGGGTGTTGATACGGCCTGCATCCCCTCCCCTCGTCTGCTCGACGGTGTCCTGCGGGGCAGACGAGGCGACCGCATGTTCCGGTTTCGCTCGTCCCGACCCCTTTTGGCGACGTGCCGCATTGGCCGCCACTCCCGCGACGTGGTCGGCGTTGCGCCCACCGGCCGCACCGGAAGCTCCGCCGCGTGTTGCGCGCACATCTACGCCGTTGTCAATTGCCGGCGCAGCCGCCTGGCCCCCTGAGCCGCCGACTGCCGCTCCCACCGCACGTCCTCCCGTACACCGCCAGTCTGCGGGCTCCTTCTTCACGCAAATACCAGGGCTCACTGACGGCCCCTCGTCCTCACAGCCGTCGCATGCGTCGATGGTGTTTGCGATCTTCCTAACGTGTTGGGTTCCATCTTTGTCCGTCCTTTCGAGCTTCAAGAATGGCTCACTGACATCGTCATCCCGATTCATGCGCGCCAGTACCTCGTGGAGCACGCGGACGCATCTTCCTCCTGTCCATTCCCAGTCTTCGTAAGTCGGCGGCAACTTCTGGACAGACCCACAACACATGGAACGCAGATGGGTTAAGCAAATGAGCTTCTGCGCGAAATGGGGTCGCTAACACGAAGCTTACCGGGAACATTGAAGTTGGAATTTGCCTGATGCGATCGACAATCTCTTCATGCGACGGGCCACCGTTACCGCGCTCTCTGAGTTTGCATAGGTACTTGCGGAACCATCTGTCGGCGGGCGGGGATGAAACCAAATACACGAGGTTAGACGGCCACGCATGTGGTTCGGCGAGGAATCACGCGACGCGATACTTACCCCGTCACCGACCGGACAAGAGTGGCGTGCAACCGGGGACCTGACGGGGGATTGACGAGGACCAGTCTCGTCCGGATATCATCCCGCCTGTCGTACGTTAGAATGTCGCCCGGGAACACTATGGCGACGAAGCTGCAGTGTACGAAGGGTGACACGTCGGGCCTGCCATCCCCACGTGGTTAGTGTTAGGGTTGAGGCTGATGCAAGCATCGAATACACGGACACTCTGCACGCAGGCAACTCACGCGGTCCGTATCGGGACAGCGATCGCGTCGCTCCTTGCAAACTCGTCGGGGAGGGCGATGGCGTCTATATTGACACCCTTCAAAAAATATCTCGGATCAAGGATGGAAAGCGTTAAGTCGCCGCGCTTGATTGTTCTGCACACGCGAGGGCGCCACGGTGTGACGGACAGTTAGTCGCGTGTGCGATGATAGCAGTTAGGACGTGCTAGCGACGTCATACGCGATGGCACACCTGGAAGTCACGTTCATCAAATCGGCGGGGGTGTCTACCCCTCCTTCGAACTTCCGAAGGCGCCGATCGAAGTTGGAGAACAGGAAAACGTCGCCGTCAACCTTCCGCTTAGGCGAGTACTTCTTCCTGGGCGGCTCCCCTTCCATGGCTCTCTGCGGCTCCTTCGTTTAGGGCTAACAAAAATACTGAGACGATGGTAAGACGATGGTGGTCAGGACGCCGTCGCTTTTGCTTTCTCCAACCTAGCGTGATGTCATTAAACCCTGGCATCCAAAAAGATGGACTACGAACTCGTCGCTGTATACGTCCTTCATGCAGCATGTATGCACCGTGAACTGGATTTCATCCGTTGTGACAGTTTGTTAAGGGTGCGTTTCAGGACGCGGTGCTTTTGAATCGAAGTTCAGAAAACAGGTCGAGCTTGAGCTGGTTACTGAGTTCTTGAATGTCGTGATAGTCTTCGCAAGAAACCAGGTTAATGTTCGAATACTGACTCGTAAGTCAAGTAACCAGACAGTCAGTCGACCGCGTGTTCAACGGGCATTCGAGCCGTGCTTACGAACGTGGTCATTTTAGCAGCTTCACGAACACGACGAAACTTGACGACATCTACAGTTGATACACGGACAAAGACGTTAGAGCCACGTAGGTTAATCGGGTAACTTAAATTGATTATTGCGGCTCGACGAGTGTCGATTCTCATTTTTCGATCCTCGCTGGTCACATTCTGACCTACCAGAAATCGGCCCCGTGGCTCGAACCTCGTGAAATCAACTTTTCGACCAATCAATCGAGCTTAAAAAAATATTAAATCAAATCAAAAAGCAAACTTCGGGATTTGCGCCAAATGCACCGCGCCCTTAGTGACCGAGCGAGGATTACACGACCGAGGCAAACTATGCATTTAGCGAAACCATGCGCGAATTGTCAAGATTAGCTTAGAACCTAGGAAACTAGGTGAGGGTGTCGAGAGTAGCGAGAGGGAAGAGGGGTTCAATAAAGAGCAAAGGTACGAAGATATAGGGTAATGAGGTGCACCACCAAACGGGAAACATAACTACACTAACACTACAGACAATTATATAAATATGAATAACATATTTCGACACACCCACATAATTGTTTGCAGGTGTGAGTGTAGTAACGCCCCCTAAAGAGGGTACACCATGCAGAGTGCAGCGGAAGTAGCAGCAGTAGGCAGGAGCAGTGACAACCAGTGCAGTGGTAGCAGATTCAGCTGTAGCAACCCTGAGCCAAAGCAGAAACACAAAGCAGAAAAAGTAGCAAATGTAGGGGCGGCAGGTCGCCTGAGGAGCAGGCTCTGTGGCTGCAACGTGCAGCAGGACAGCAGCGGCTCGACGGCAGCACCTGCAGGCCCCAGCAGCAGAAAACAAAAAAACAGGGCAGGTGGCGACAGGGGCGACAGCTGGAGGTGCCACAGTAGCAGCGGGCGGCAGCAGCAGATGCCTGGCTGCAGGAGGAGGAGCCGAGAGAACGCAAAAAACATAGAACAGAAGGGAGAGAGGAGGAATGAGGAGGCGGCTGCGGCTGGTGCTGAAGCCACGCTCCCACCACCCCCTCACCCTTCCCCCCCACAGCGATTGGCGCTGCAGGGAGAGAGCAGAGGAGGTGGGCAGCGGCTAGCGCTGCAGAGTCCCTCCCGCCACGCCTTCACCCTCCCCCCCACAGCAGGACGCACGGCCCAGCAGCAAAGAGCAGGAGCGGCGCGGGCACTGCTGCAGATCCCGCCCACCATCCACCCCCGCCATCTCCCCCAACAGTAGTTTCCGCGGCAGGGCGTGCGACGAGCCCGCAGATGCGGCGGAGAATAGGGAGGGACGGTCGAGCGGGGGCAGGGCGCTGGCGGTTACTGCAGCCTGGCCGCCAGACCCTTCCCCCCTTCTTCCCCCTCACAGTGACCGACGCTGCCAACGTGCAGGGCCGCGACGGGGGGGAAAATTTTAGGGGGGCCGGACGAGGGTGCGACGAATCCGCAGCGGTTGCAATCGAGGCCGCAAACGCTCTCGCGCAGCTCGCCGCCGAGATCGTTTCGACGGTCGCGACCGTTGTAACCGTCGTAACAACGGTCGCAACGGGGGGCGTGACGAGCGCCGTGAGGGGGGGGATACGTGGTGGGCCCATGGGGAAAATGAAATTAGGTCTTAGGACGACCTAGCTCTTAATACCATGTCAAGATTAGCTTAGAACCTAGGAAACTAGGTGAGGGTGTCGAGAGTAGCGAGAGCGAAGAGGGGTTCAATTAAGAGCAAAGGTACAAAGATATAGGCAAGAACTAGGGTAATAAGGTGCACCACCAAACGGGAAACATAACTACACTAACACTACATACAAATATATAAACATGAATAACATATTTCTGTCAGTAGAGCTACACTGTGAGATCCCCGATCGATCCTAGGGGGGGTTACAGGCGCGTTTGCCTGGGGGGTTATGGGCGCACTGACCCGCTACTGAAACAAGCCCTTTTATCCCAATGGTCTAGTGGTTGGGATTCTGACATGGTATCAGAGCGGTCTCGGGTTCGAATCCCGGTGTATGCACATGTAGGCCGGTGCCGCTGTGCTTAGTCCTGGGCCTCCCAGTGTAGGGGGGTGTCAGTAGATCTGCACTGTGGATGCCCGATCGATCCTGGAGAGGGTTACAGGCGCGTTCGCCTGGGGGGTTATGGGCGCACTGACCCGCTACGGAAACAAGCCCTTTTATCCCAATGGTCTAGTGGTTGGGATTCTGACAATTTCGACACGAATTAATATATCTTCGAAACAGGATGGTAACAGTAACGGTGAACCGTAGGGGTGCTATACGGCGTTGCAGCGTCGAGTCCGTACCTCATTCAGTCACACCTAGTTACACTTTGCAGTACGCTGTAAGGGGGTTTTTATAGAAGCACGAGTGGTACGACATGCACTTCGGTTCCGTTTACTTTAAAGCCTTCGTGCATGGTACAAACATATTTGCTGATATACCTGTCTGTTGTGTAGGTGTTTGTCTGGGTGCGAGGCTAATAGGAACAGTGATGTACATACGCGGTGGACGCAATGTAACTATAAGTTGTAAACCATACACTGTTTGCTAAAATGTAATATTCCCCTTTCCAATTAAGCACGGAGTTCGCGGAGGTGATTGTTCACCAGCTCGAGCATCGGCTAGGCAACCTGGATGGGATGTCCGGGGTGAAGCTGTTCCTGCCAGACGAGTACCCGTTGGATCGAGCTGAGAGGAAACGGCGGTGCCTTCAGTGGCTATAGTCGCTAATCACCTTGTTCAAGGCCGACCTGACAAAGGAGATCGTGCCAGGTAAGCCTTATCATCCTGCTTCGTTGCTCTGCTTGTGTACTGTGCGATGCTTCTATCTATGTGTTTAATTAATCATTCAAATACCGTATGTTTTATCGTTGTTTGTGTTTGTTTACTCATTCCAATCTGTTTACCCAATCCCGCCAGGAGTCAACAAGCACCGTGCAGAGAAGGAGCTTCACATGTTTACCTCGGTGCTTGCAGCCTCTACCAAGGGCGAGCGCAGCTTCCACACGGGACTCACAGCCATGCTCAAGACGCCGGACTGGCGGGACAAGTATCACAACCTTGTTCATCTATGGGTGGCAGTAGCTGTCCTGCCGCTGAGCACCGTGGAGTGCGAGCGTGGGTTTTCGAGGCAGAACATTATCAAGTCGTGGAAGAGAGGCTCGCTGAAGGATGCACGACTGGGCGACCTCATGTGCATGAGCCTCATGGACTACGAGCCCAACTGTGACAATCTGGAGGGCCTACAAGAAGCGCAAGCCCCACAGCAACGCTCCTCTCCCGCCTGCAGGAAAGCAACAGAACAGGTCCAAGGAGACAGAGGAGGTGATGGAAGTAGAAGACATAGAGCAGGATGATGATGATGCATCCGATGGTGATGATGATGGATTTGATGAGTAGACTAGAGTAGATATGATAGGATATATATAGCTACAAGCTAGGTAGTAGTACGGTACCGTATGGCCCCGGATAGTAGCGCATATGCGCTTATAATAAAATCGTTTTTTTTAGGGGTGGCGCTAGTAATTGAGGAACGGCCATAAGCGCCGGCGCTTTTATAACGACAAAAATTATTTTCGAATTCAAATGAACCAAATTGAAGCTATCAATAAGGCGAATACAATGATGTGACGTGCGCATGGGATCGTGCATGGAATCACGGCGAAACTTGCCGCGATTCGAATTCCCACCACACAAAACCTGTCTAGGAGCAACGCACCTGCCAGCGCTGACGCGTAACCTGTCGTGCGGCCCAATGAGGTCGTCATGCGCTGCCAGGCAGGAGCATCTCGACCGAACCCTCTAGAAAGGGGGTAGAAGATGCCCTGCCAGCGCAGCATGGATGGTTCCATGAACCCTCCTCTGCGGGTTCAGGCAGAGGGGCAACCCTCGTTCATTGACGAGGGCCCCGAGGCGCCATGCCGAAGGGGTCCCCTTCATTCTTTCATTTCTTGCATCTTTCATCCAGTTTTTCATTCAGTTTCTCGTTCTTTCCCGCCAGGCTACGGAAGCCATGGCGGAATTCACCGGCACCCATTTCTTGTTTAAGAAGAAGCCTTCTGCTAGGCCCGCGTTTAGAGTTGACGCTGACGGGTGGTATTCCCGTATCCCACCAGAGCCACCACAACCTCCTGCGCCTCCTGCGCCGCCTGCTCCTCCTGCGCCTCCTGCGCCTCCTGCTCCTCCTGCTCCTCCCGTTCCTCCGTCTCCTGCATATCCCGTGCATCCTGTGTTCACGGGCAATCAGCCCGTGCTCACGCTCCTTCTCCCTTCGGCGTTCGATGAGTACCTCTCTGAACCGGACTGCGACAAGCGCCAAGATGAGTTACCGTGATGCTCGCGTGCACGGCGGACGGGGTGAAGCTCAAGCCCTGGGTGTTTTTCAAGCGGAAGACCGTGCCGAAGGGCGATTTCCCGGCGGGTAAGTCATGGTTTATATTACAGTGTCGTGTTCTGTATCTTCTCTTTAATCGACTGACATCTTGTTCATCTACGCCTGTGCAGATGTGGTCGTGGCGTGCCACGAGAACGGGTGGATGGACGCGGAGGGCGTCATCCGATGGCTTGAGGAGTGTGTCAAGCCTTTCTTGAAGCCCCGATTCGGCAGGTGTGCGAAGAGCTCCATGCTGGTGCTGGACAACTACCGTGGCCACCTCACCGAGGGGGTGAAGGAGAAGTTCCGCGAGCTCAACTGCGTGCCGGCGGTCATCCCGTCTGAGTGCACGGCGGAGGTGCAGCCCCTCGATGTCTCTATCAACAAAAGCTTCAAAGCTTCAATCCGCCAGTAGTATCAAAAGTGGTTTCAAGAAGAGGGGCAGGAGCAGCTGACAGCAGCAGGTACGTTGTAAGCTACGGTAGATGCATATGCTTGTTTATCCACTCCTCCTCCCCTTTGCAACGCTAACTCTGTTCGTGGTGTTATTGTCCGTGTAGGGAATCTCAAGAAGCCCCCCCCAGCAGTGGTCCTGCGATGGGTCTCTCGGGCATGGAAGGCCGTGCCCGCCGACCTCATCAAGCGCGCCTTCCTCGCTTGTGGCATTAGCAACACGCTTGACGGCAGCGAGGACGGCCTCGCGATGGCACACAGGCGGACCCAGCTGACCGCGGAAGTGGATGTCGACGACGACATCATCGCTGATGGCTTCTTTGGCAACAACTGCCAGGAGCCTGAGTCTGACGAGGAGGAGTAAGAACGGTAGTTGGTTCATTGGTGGGAAGGCTTGTATAAAGGTCTGTTCATTGAGTTAGAAGTATCGTAGATGGATGTAATTGTTGGTGCTAGACTTATAATGAATTTTTTTGTGATGTTAGTAGTTAGTTTCTTAAATTGAAAAAAAGAAATGCATTAAAGTAGGCGCTTATAATAAGTACGGGTACAAAATGGTCTGCGCTTATAATCGAGGAACGGCCATAAGCGCCATGCTCCAGATAGAGGCGCCGGCGCCTTTAATCGGACGGCGCCTATATCCGGGGCCATACGGTATGACTCTTAACTGTTATGTGCTAGGGTGTATGTTCTAGGCCAGCCTTATGTAGTTGAATAACACCTTAAATACACCAGCACTTAATCAGACTTATCATTGGGGTGAACTCTGATTGCTTCAGACTTTTCTTTAAAGACACTCGGAAGTTTCAGCCTTTGTTTCAAACCTAGTCTGATCAAATCAGACTAACACAGTGTATTAAGTCTGACAAATCAGACAGGCAAAAAACGAATCTGAGGGCCTGGTTGGTTGCCATAGCACTGGTACCGTAAATGAAAGCAACGAACACTAACGTATGTTAGTAGGCAAGAGAAATGTACGGTACCGTATGAATGAATATAATCCTGTACTAGGGGAATCAATGTGGGGTGGGGGATCAATGACAGCCATCCATCCATGATCCATGATTCTTCTGTTTCTCCACACAAACGCCGGCACACGTTGAGTTTGCTATCATAATCTCTCCACAACTCCTCTCCCCTTTCCCTAACACCACACCTCTTCACCCCACCTCACATCACGCCTCCTCCTCGTCCTCCTCCCCATCCACCACCACAACCCCCACCTCCTCCTCTGCCGCCCAGTGCTCCTCCCACCAATGGGGCTGCAGCACCGCCCGCGCCTCCTCCAGCTGCTGCCGGATCCCCGCCAGCTGGCGCCCGTCTGGCATCGCCACATCAGCGGGTGCCACATCAGCGCCAAACAGCTTTGCCGCCCGTGCGACGTACTGTGAGACTGCTGTTTGCTGCTCGGGTGTGAGAGTGGTGGATGAGGTAGAGGAGGAGGAGGAGGAGGAGGACGAGGCGGAGGAGAGAAGGGAGGAGCCGGTGACACGTGGCAGCATCTGATTGGTGTGCAGCAGCATGAGAGGCGCCATCAGAGCATCCACGCATGGCTGAGTGGGCGGCCAGTCCCAGACAGGCGCTGCCGCCCGCTCCCTCCTCTCTATCACCTGCAGCAGGGCGGCACAGTGCGGCATGTCCCGCCACCCGCTGCGACAATCCAGAACCAAATCTTCATAAATAGCCAAGGAAACCAGCAGCAGCAGAGGGAGGCGCTTGGGTTTCGTCCCCACAAAACCTTCAAAAGTAGGCAGGTCAAAGTGGCTGGAACCCCACTGCACCACTCTGAACACCACATCCACCTTCACCTGCATTGGCAGCGCTGCCAGCACCCCCATCACACTCGCGCCATACACCGAGTCTTCGCCGCCCAGCGGAATCAGCCTCGGGACCTTGCCGAAGCTGCTTCCGAGCATGCTTGTCTGGTTCGGGCTCACAACTGGTGGGGCCTGAATGGATAGCTGCTGCGGCGATCTCTGCTGCTGCTGAGATTGCTGCTGCTGAGAATGCTGCTGCTGAGAATGCTGCTGCTGAGAATGCTGCTGCTGCAATTGCCGTTGGGCTTGCTGCTGCTGCTTCTGCTGCTGGTACTGGTCCGGGTGGTGGTGGTGCCGCGACTGGTGGGAAGGTCTCGACGAGTCGGTGTGCGTGCGAGCGATGGTAGGCTGTTCATTACCCGAGTCCGACCGACCGTGCCCGAACGCCTGCAGCAGAGAGCCAGGGAGGCTCATAGACATCATCTTCTGCATCATCTCAGGGGTGGTACTGTTCATGTGGGCGGTACTGTTCATGGGAAAGTTCCTGTTCATACTGCCTGCCACCCCCCCAGCTGTGTCTGGGGCCATACCCGAACCGCCACCGTACCCAGAGCCCTC
Source organism: Closterium sp. NIES-65 (assembly GCA_948144175.1). NCBI lineage: Eukaryota > Viridiplantae > Streptophyta > Zygnematophyceae > Desmidiales > Closteriaceae > Closterium > Closterium sp. NIES-65. The sequence goes on along the minus strand of CANXME010002290.1, from coordinate 13,878 downwards.
TTCTCCCTCCATTCCCCCATCGCCCCATGCTTGACCTCCCCCTCCCCCACTCCCACCTCCTCCCCCTCCCCCCCCCTCCTCCCCCTCCCCCCACCCCCTGCATCCCCGCCCATGCCACCGGCCCGGCCCATCCAGGCACGTCTGTTGCCGTGCCTCCTGCCTCGTGACAGCAACGGCCCACTCAGCACCTTCTTCCCCTTCACCCGCCCTCTTGCCTGCCCCGCCTGCCCTCCCCCTCCGCCCCCACCACCCCTTCCGCCATCACCACCATAACCACCACCACCAACAGCAGCAGCAGGAGCAGGGGCAGCGTCAGCGGCAGCCGCAGAATCGAGTCCCCTGCCTCCGCTGCCCCAAAAGCTGTCCCCGCTGCTGCCTCCCGAACCAGAGTGCCCAGGGTCGGCAGGCCAGGCACGGGGATGGTGCGGGAGAGAGTTGGTGGTGCGGAGCTGGAACTGGGAGTCCGAGGCCTCTGACTCGTCATAGCTGCCTGGTATCCACACAGAGGATGCGGACGGGTGGGCCTGGGCGGGTGCAGCTGCGGATTGCATGTGCTGCTGCTGCTGGGACTGCATCTGCTGCTGTTGCATCCTCTGCTGCTGCTGGTACTGCTGCTGCTGCATCTGCTGATGCTGCTGCAGCAGCTCTGGTTCATGCTGCCAAGGCTGCGAGTGCTGGAAAACAGGGCCTGACGCACACGAGGAGTCAGAGGACAACCGGGGGCCCGAGGATTGCACCTGGTTAAAGCCCGCCTGCTGTGTCCCCATTGGCAGCTGCTGCACCTGGTGCTGTTGCGACTGCCATGGCTGTGAGTGCGAGTGTGGGTGTGGGAGGGTTAGCGAGGTGCGAGGAGAGAGTGGGGGCAGACCTGCCTGCTGCTTCTGCTGCTTCCGTTGTTGCGGTGCCAGTTGCTGCTGCTGCATGTGCTGCTGCATCTGCATATGCTCCTGCTGTGCCCACTGACCCTCCCCACTCTGTCCACCCAGCCGCCCCAGATCACCCTTCCCCAGGCGCAGCCTATCCGACACGTCAGTCAGCGCCTTCCTGGACAGCATCCCACCCACTCCCACCATCCCCTCTCCCGCTCCTGCGCCCGCCCCCAGCCTCTGACTCCTCGGCATATCAGACCAAGACTTGGGAACATTCAACCCACTGCCTGTGTTCATGCTCAGCGTTCTGCTGGCAATGCTTAGCGTTCTACTTGCCCCTGCCCCTGCCCCTGCCCCTACCCCTACACCTGCCCCCCCTGCTCCTGCGCCGCCTCCTGCCCCCTTCCCCTTAGCATGGCCGAACGGCATTGAGTAAAACAGCCGGTTACCCGGCCTCACCCTCCCCTTCCCCCCAGCGTCCCCCTCCCCCTGCTGCTGCATCAGCCCCTGCCCTTGATCTAGCCCTTGCTCAAAGCCCAGTCCCAAGCCTAACCCCTGCCCCTGGCCTAGCTCCTGCCCTTGAATCCAGGATCGGTAACAGTTGGGAGGGATGGCAACGCCTCTGGGGCTTACAAGTGCTGCTGCTACTGGCGCTGCTGGTGATGCTGCTGCTGCTGCTGCTGCGACTGATGCTTGTACGGAAGGTGATACTAGGCCGCCGTTGTTATAAGAACTCAACACCCCATACTCCATCTCCTCCTCCTCTTCCTCCTCATTCATTAAATAATTCCCGCCCACCCCGGGCCTCCCGCCGGACCTCCGCCGAACCAGGCTGAGTTCCGGAGGCTCGGAAGACACGGAGAAGCGGGGAAGCTGGGTGAGGCTAGGGGGGGAGGAGGAGGGAAAGGAGGGGAGGGAGTGGGAGGTGATGGGCTGGGCAGTGGTCGGCAGGGGGGCGGCGAGGGTATCGGAAGTGGGCGGCAGAGTGATGTCAGCGGCGAGGGGGAGGGCGTGCAGGCGGAAGAGAGAAGGCAGGTGGCCCCGGGCGACGCGCACTCGAGCCATGCTGCCCCCCCCTTCCCCCTGCTTCTCCTGCTGCTCCTTCTGATGCTTCTTCTGCTGCTTCTGCTGTTTCTTTTGGGTCTGCGTCTGTGGTTGCAGCTGCTGCTGCTGCTGCTGTTGCTGGTCCGAGGGCAGATGGATCTCCACAAAGTGTCGATACTCGGGAAACTCGCTTCGCAGATCAGCCTGGGGCAGGACAGGAGGGAGAGCGGGGATGGGCATTGGATAAGAGGGGCGGGAATGAGGGAGTGGCATGAGTTCCACGCTCCAGTGGAGCGATCCAATATGAAAACGAGGAGGAAAGACAGGAGAGGGGAGGAGGGGGAGTAAGAGGAAGGGGAGCAGGAAGCTCACCCTGAGCTTCTGAGCCTGTGCAGTGGCAGCTAGCGCCACACCATTCCCACTGCCGCCGCCGCTCCCACCGCCCCCTCTCGGACTCCTCTGCCCAAACGGCAGAAAGCACGACATCACCCCCCCACCCGCCACCCCCCCTCCTCCTCCACCTGGGGTCAACTCCTTCAGGTGCTGCCTCAGGTGCTTCAGGTGCTTCAGGTGTTTCACGCTCAGGTTCAGGGGAACCTCAAGGGTCCTGACAGTCTGTGCCAGCTCCAGCATGTGGTTTGCCAGCTGGGCGGCAGAGACCCCCCCTATAAGCACACCCACGGTTTCGGCCCCATACACGCCTCCCCTGGTTGCGACCATCTGGGGCAGCACGCGCAGCAGAAGGGGGGGGAGCTTGGAGGTGGGGGGGGCGTGGGGCAGGACGACGAGGGCGTGTCGGGATAGCCACCCGGGAGGGTTGTTGTCGCCGCCAGTGCCGGTGCCGGTACTGGTGGCAGAAATACGCGGCGATTTGGGGTTTGATGTGCTGGGCGCGTTGGGGCTCGCCCTCCCTCCTGCTGGAGCTGCCGCCGCCGCCGCTGCTGCTGCTGCTGCTGCTGCTGCTGCTGCTGCTGCGGTGGGTGTTGTGGCGTCGGGTGCGAGCAGACCTTTCTGCAACCGAATGTCCCACACCGCGTGCTGCAGCCTGGTGGAAGGAGTAGTGGTTTGAAACGATGGGTGAGGGATTTGGGTTGAAAAGTAGGAAGAGATGAGGGCCAGTCCCTCCATTGGACCATTGGCTGGGTCGAAAAGAAAGAAAGAAAAAAACAACAAAAAGCGACGCTTGTTCATCAATGATAGCTACTAATATTATTTTTTATATTGAAATGGTTACCACTATAATGTATTATCAGTGCCTTCATTTTTCACAAAATTAATCATTTAATAATAATCATTGTTATATTGGTTACTCTCAACACTCGCTGGGTGACTCACCCGAGGAGACAGCAGACGGAGCGCCACGCGCCATACTGCGTGGAGGAGAATTGTTCATCTGTCCAGGTGACTTTTGAGTCGACTCAAAAGTCATCTGTCAGCAGCAGCACCCCCGTTTGCTTAGCACTCAAGGAGTTTCCTTTCTACAGGTGGAGGGGAGAACGGTCTAGACGCACAGCCAGGCACTCACCCGAGCAGGCAACAGATGGAGCGCCACGCGCCATATGGCTGAAGGCACTCACCCGAGCAGGCAACAGATGGAGCGCCACGCGCCATATGGCTGAAGGCACTCACCCGAGCAGGCAACAGATGGAACGCCACGCGCCATATGGCTGAAGGCACTCACCCGAGCAGGCAACAGATGGAGCGCCACGCGCCATATGGCTGAAGGCACTCACCCGAGCAGGCAACAGATGGAGCGCCACGCGCCATATGGCTGAAGGCACTCACCCGAGCAGGCAACAGATGGAGCGCCACGCGCCATATGGCTGAAGGCACTCACCCGAGCAGGCAACAGATGGAGCGCCACGCGCCATATGGCTGAAGGCACTCACCCGAGCAGGCAACAGATGGAGCGCCACGCGCCATATGGCTGAAGGCACTCACCCGAGCAGGCAACAGATGGAGCGCCACGCGCCATATTGCGTTGAGGTGAAGCGCTCATCTGTCAGCAACAGCACCTCCGCCCACTGCTGCTGCCCCACGCCCCCCGCGGCACTCATTACCCATTGCCCCGTGGGGCTTCCTGCGCTAGCCGTGGTCGGCATGTACCCTGGCACCAGCCGCACCTGCTTGCGCCTGAGAGGTGTGGGATTGGGGTGGGGTGGGGTGGAGGTGGGGATGATGGGTGAACATGTGGGTCAGGCAGGATGGGGGGTTTGGAAGGGAGGGGCTGTGTGGCGAGCAAGGCCGCATTGGTACGTGGATGGAACGTACCCCGACACCAGCTGCACCTGCTGAGTCAATATAATGAGCTGCCCAACTCACCGCTTGTGAGAGCGCTGTCCGTTTGCCACGAGCTCGGCCGACACCGACGCGAGGGAGAAGGGCGCCGGCAGCGACGAATCGTCAAGCGCCAGCTGGACGTCGATGGTCACGCTCTCGTGGGCGGCGAGGGGCGGCAGGAACTCCCGCTTCTCCCGCCGCTGCCTCCTGCCTGCTGACCTCTCGCCCCCCCGCTTGAGCGAGCCGGGCGTGAGAGCCCCTCGCGCGCTGTCCCTCTCACTGTCACTCTCGCTTGCCCACTCCACTGCTGCCACCACCTCCACCTCGCCTTGCAGGCTGGGAGGGGAGGGGGGAAGGAAAGAGAGGAGGGAGGTGTGGGAGGAGCAGGAAAGATTAGGAAGAGAAGACTCTTGTGGGGTGTGGTGCGGGGGGCAGTAGAAAACTCGCACCGCTTCTCCCGCCGCTGCCTCCTGCCTGCGGACCTCTCGCCTCCCCTCTTTAGTGAGCCGGATGTGAGAGCCCCTCTGGCGTTGTCCCTCTCGCTGTCAGTCTCACTCGCCCACTCCACTGCTGCCACCACCTCCACCTCTCCTTGCAGCCTGGGAGAGGAGGGGAGGAAGAGAGAGTGTGAGAGAGAAAAATGGGAGGAACAGGAGAGATTGGGAAGAGAAGACTCCCCTGCTGCCACCACCTCCACCCCGCCTTGCAGCCTGGGAGGGGAGGGGAGGAAGAGAGAGTGTGAGAGAGAAAAATGGGAGGAACAGGAGAGATTGGGAAGAGAAGACTCCCCTGCTGCCACCACCTCCACCCCGCCTTGCAGCCTGGGAGGGGAGGGGAGGAAGAGAGAGTGTGAGAGAGAAAAATGGGAGGAACAGGAGAGATTGGGAAGAGAAGACTCCCCTGCTGCCACCACCTCCACCCCGCCTTGCAGCCTGGGAGGGGAGGGGAGGAAGAGAGAGTGTGAGAGAGAAAAATGGGAGGAACAGGAGAGATTGGGAAGTGAAGACTCCCCTGCTGCCACCACCTCCACCCCGCCTTGCAGCCTGGGAGGGGAGGGGAGGAAGAGAGGGAGTGGGAGGGAGATGAGGGATGGAAGGAAGAGAGAGTGGGAGGGCGGTGCTGGAAGGAGCAGGAGCAGGAGAGATCAGGACAGAGCAAGGCATGAAGAGAAGGGAAGGAGCAAGTAGCACGTACGGGAGGGGGGGAGTTGTTGGTGAGAGTGAATCGGATGGCCAGCTCATCCCCAATGCGCATCTCGTTGGGAATCTGCACCGCGTCGCACGACACATCGGGCGGCACACACGGCGCATCGGACGGCAAGGAGCGTCCGCTAGTGGACTCGTATGCTGCCACCGCAAGGGATCCACCTTCACTCCCATCCTCAACCTCTCCTTCATCCTCTCCTCCCCCTCTACCGTCATCTCTCTGCCTGTACACCCGTTGCTCATCTCCGCTTCCCCGGCCCCACTGCTCCCCTAAACCCTCTCCTCCCAGCACCAAGCTCTGCCCACGCGGCCTACGCATCTCCTCTGCTGCGTCTCCCACCATCTCAGCTCCCTCACCCAGCCACTGCCGCTGCTCATGCTCATGCTCATGCTGATGCGTCTGCTGCTGAAGCGGCGACCACCCCGGCCCTTTCTTGAGCGGCAAGTACTCATCTTCAAGACTGGCACCCCCGCCGTCTCCACCTGGGCTCAGATACTCTCCGCCACCTCCACCTGGGCTCAGATACGCGTCTCCACGATTCACACATCCAAGCCGCACTGCCTCTGCCTCTGCCTCACTACTCTCACTCCATCGTCCATCCTTCCACCCCCTCTCTCCCCCGCTACCTGTCCCCCTGCCCCCTTCGCTATGGCGTCGTACGCCGCCCCTCCCATCCCCGCCCCTCCCATCCCCGTCCCTCCCATCCCCGCTATAGTGCTCCTCACTGCTTGCCCAAGGCCGCCGCAGCCTCGCCCTGTCCTCTGTCTCCCGGGCAAACACTTCCCCCTCCCGTGAAAACGCCTCTCCCTCCATTCCCTCCATTCCCTCCGAAATCTCCATTCTATCCGCATGTGAACCACCGGAGTAAGGCCCTTCAGCCCACGGCCGTGCAGCAGCGGCAGCAGCAGCCTCCACATCGGACAGTTCAGAGGGAGTAGGCTCGGAGAGGTGGGAGAGCGAGGCGTGGGAGAGAGAGCCTTGGGAGCGGTGCGACTGGAACATCTCCTCCTGGAACCGGTCGAAACTGCGCCGCTCACTTCTCATCGACCCACCGGTGCGTGGCCGACTCAACAACCCCTGCTGCTGCTGCTTCTGTGCCTGCTGCTGCTCCTGCTGCTGCTCCTGCTGCAGCTGAAACAGGCCGCTGCGGCCCGCGTAACCCTCTTCTCTTCCATCCTCCTCGCCTTCCCCTTGCCCCTCCCCCTCCCTCTCCTCCCCCTCGCCCTCCCCCTCGCCCTCCCCCTCAGCAGCCTCCTCTATCACAATACCCAGGAACCGTCCGGAGAGGGAGCGAGGGGACAGGGGGTAGTCTAAGGAGCCCTCCTCCTCCTCCGCGCTTCCACACCCGCCCATGCTTCCCCCTCTACTTCCTCCGCCCAAACTCCCACCAATGCTCTCTACAATGCTTCCCCTGAAACTTCCTCCGACGCTGCTTCCCCCCATGCTTCCCCCCATGCTTCCCCCCATACTCCCCCCCATGCCCCCCCCGATGCTGCTCCTGCTCCCACTCTCCCCTCTCCCGCCACCGCCCCTGCGCCTCCTCTCGCGCCTCTTCCTCCCGCCACTCCCCCGGGCAAGGCCACCACCCACATTACCATCCGCACCCCCACACTTGATATTATCCCCATCCGCATGCCCATAGCTATGGCGGTCGCCGCCATCCACGCTGCTGTCCGTGTCATTGAAAAACAACACTTGCTGCCCCTCCTCTCTCTCGCTCTCCCCCTCCTCCTCCTCACTCATCTCCTCCTCCTCTCCAAACTCCTCCTCCTCCGCCTCCTCCTCCTCGTCCTCCTCCCCTCCTTCCTCCTCCCGCACCTCCTCTCTCTGCGCTTCCTCTTCCCTCTCCACTTCGCCTGTCGCCCTTTCGTCGTCTCCTCCTCTTCCTTCCACTCCCCTTTCGCGCCCACCCGCCTCCCTTCTCCACACTACCCCCATCTCCCTTATCAATTCCCCAGCCCCCTCCTCCTCCCCATCCTCCTCCCCCTCCCCTTTTCCCCTTCCCCTTTCTCCCCCAATACCCTTCCGCGGACCCCGTTTCCGCCAGGCTCCCGCTGCTGCGCGACCGGTGAAACCGCCCAGACGAGCCTCTTGCGCTCCCACCAAAGCTATACCCGTCATAAGCATCCTCGTCTTGGTGCAACCCATTATAATCTTCCTGATCTGCACCTGAGAGCCGAACCTGCCCATGCTTCTGCCGCCGCCGCCGCCGTCCCTGCTGCTGCTGCTGCTGCGGTTGCTGCCGTCCCCTGGCTTGCCCTTCCCCACTCCACCCGTCCTGCCTGTTCGAAACCTGCACTGAACTGCTTTTTGCGACAGCAATAACACTGGTTACCCTATTCGTCCGTTCGCTACTGCTTCTATAGAAATCCATTCCATCCGCCGCCCCGCTCCCCTCTCCCTGCTCCGCCTCCCCCTCCTCCCCCTCCGCGCTTTCCCACTCCTCGAACATCTCCCTGCTCTCGTCTATTTTCCCAAACCACCGCGACGGCAGCGACTGCATACGAGACGGCGGCTGCAGCGGCGGAGGCTGTAGCAGCGACTGCCGCTGCTGCTGTAGCGACTGTAAAGGCTGACGCGGCTGTAGCGCAGGCTGCTGCAGCGGCTGCTGGCGCGACAGCGATTGTAACCGCGACAGCGACTGTAGCCGCGACAGGGTCTGTAGCTCGGGAGGATCCGCGCCAGCACTCCGTTCGGTGTTGTAACTATGCGAATGTCGCAAACGACGCACACTGCCACCACCACCGGGACCACAAGTACTGTTGCTGCTGCTGCCGCCGGCAATGCCTCCGCCAGCGTCCGTAGTAGCAGCAACGCCGGTCGCCACGCCTATCCCGGCGCCCCTGGCACTGCCCCAACTGCCTCCCCCCGCGCTGCCGCTTCCGCCTCCGCTTCCGCTTCCGCTTCCGAATCCGCTTCCGCTGGCGCTGCTTCCAGCGCTGATTTTTTCCTTCCTCGATTTTGGCGCCGCGCTGTAGACTTCTTCCAGGGGCGGCGCAGGGGCAGCTCCCGCCTCGTCCCAGCCCGCCGCCAGCGGCGGAGCTTCTTGCGCCCATCTGCGCGGTATTTGCGCGTTTTGCGCGTTGGGCCCGCGGGTAACAGCAGCAGCGGAGCTGGTAACCTTACTAGCGTTACCAGGACTGCTGCTGGCAACAGTTTTACGAATGCCCGTAGAAACGCCCGTGACATAGCTGGGATTGACGGTCACAACTGACGGTGTATTCGTTAAAGCGCTGCTAGGGCTAGTATTGCTAGTAGTAAAGCTCTGCCACCGAAGCGCGGAGGAATCTGAGGTCGTGTTGCTCGGGGACCAAGAGGCGCCGCCCGCGGGGTAACCGCCGCTACCAGTACCGTTATAATCCCCGATAAGCGCGGCCTCGCTCTGAACACCGCCACGGTGCGGCGACATCGCGCCGCCATGGTGCGGCAGCGCGGGGAGAGCCATGATAACGCTGCTGTCGTCTTCCCTGGAAGACGCTACGGGCGACAGAATCATCTCTCCGTCAAACCTCGGGCTCTGATGAGCATAAAAAACGTCATATCCGTTGCCGCCGCTGTCGCCTGACAGTGCCACGTCAGCCTCCGCCTTCGGCTGCAGCCAACCCGCTGGCGAGTTGCCAGCGGCGGAGGCGGCGGCGGCAGCGGCGGCGGAGGCGGAAGAAGCTGTCGTATCGACGGCGCCGCGGAGTAGCGAACCGAAAGCGCCAATGGTGGCGCCGCTGCCGCTGCGAGCAGCGGTTCCTTTCGCGTTGCTACTAGCAGCAGTCGTGGTGCTACTGCGATGATACTGTAAAGCCGCATTATTGCTCTTATCATCATCCCAGGAAACGCGACTAGAAGCCTTTGTTAACGAATCAGAGTCGTTAGATTTGTCGCGCGAGCTGCCGACGGCGCCAGAGGCCGTCGGCCTGGACTGAGGCGTGCTTTCGCGGGACGACCAATCGACGGACGGGACGACGTCGCTGGCGTTACGGGGCGTCCCGCGTGGGCCGAGGTTCATTCCTTGGGCTCGTCGCACGAGCCCGTCGCCGCCCGAGGCTTGTCGCGGCACGAGTCCGTCGCGCGATGGTCGCAACATGATTAGTGCGCGCAACGTCGGGTCGTTAGTACTCCGGCGCGACACTTCCATAGTAGTTGCGCCTTTGCATCGAATCGAGGACTAATAGCTCTCCGTTGCTGCCATTCCAGATGTGTCAGCACTGTCGGATGCGTACATAATGGTTTCCGGTACTTCTAGAATTGCCAGTGTAACTCTCACATTCTGTACAGTATTATCGGTCCGTGCAATGAGTGGGTGTATTACTGAAAATGGATCAACAATCAGGTGCCAAGACCTGTTACCTCTCATTCACTCGTGAGCGTGCTTCCAGCTATTGCTCAGAGCAGGATGATTTGGAGGAGGAGGTTTCGATCCCTAATGCTCCAGTGCGGCTAGAATTGTAAATGTCCCATGTGGTGGCGTGGACAGTGGCCTTGTTCGGCAGTAGCTACAGTCACGACTGGAAAAGTGGTTCTCATACACCCAGTATGACAGCTTGTTTCGCTGCTCACAATTCTCTACGAAAAATAGAGGGTGGCTGATCAGGAAATCTTTGAGGTATAGGGGAGAGATATAAGGACGGGAAACACTTTTGTCAATAGTCTGTCAGAGTAATCTCCCCTTGTTAGAAGACAAAACCGTAGTGATTATCCGGGTAAGACTGTGTTCGAAAAAGTGAGACTGTAACTCATATCTGCTGTAAACTCAAGACAGGCAATCTTGGCCTATCCAAACACAAGCGCCAAGAATTGGAAGTCTCGAGTCCAAGTTGCTTTCTTTCAGTTCTGTGCACAGAGAGGGCAAGTTGGAGGAGGCCCAGGAGTCAAGGACGACGAGGATTTATGGCCGGGGCAGGAAACCGCGTTATGACGTAAATAAAACGCGGATTACGGATGTACATTAAACATTTCAGCGAATAATAATCATATTACTAAGATTCTGTCATAAGTGGTGGACTGTGTATGTGGAAACTTCTGGCTCTGGTTCCGCAAAACCTTGCCTTACGTTCACCGACTCCACGGTTTTATGGATTTGCAGCCAGCTTTGGATTCGATTGTGGGAGGGACGCTGAGGAAGAAAATCACTGTACCAACCAGCTCAGCTCAAGTGCGTGCACTTCCTTTCTGTCGTGCACCTGCCACCTCACACCTTCGCTCAAGCCTGAACACCTCAAACCTCAATTTACCGGCCTCCATCCTCTCTAATACAGTTTCGATTTCAAACGATAGGACACGGGCAAGGAAACCCACACCAACCCAACCCAACCACCCAACAGCACACACCGCCGAACCGACCCCAACAAAAGGTGCCGTTGGCAAACCCGCCACTTACCTGAAAGGCGGTCCGCGTGGTCCGAAAATGCTGCACCATGTCTCAGAAATGTCCAAACTAAGAGTCAGTACCAGACAACTTGCACTTGGATGAAATGTCTGGCCAAGTGACTCAAATGACGCCTCAATCTGCAGTGCCTGCAAGCTGCTGAACATTCAAGAACCACCACCATGAAGCGCACACCCTCTCCATAAGGTTTAAGCTTAGAATTTTCAGCTTTATAAACTTGTAAGGAATTTTCTCGGCATTCCTTACGGAGCCGACTACATCGCGGTACAGCAAAACAGCCGATTGTTCGCCCGTTACTACTAACGGAACTTCGCCGGCTTCGCGCGCACTGTTTTTGCCAAACCTCGCACTGCTGGCATGGCCGCATCGGCCTACGCTTCGGGACTAGCCCGAGCCTCGCTCCAGCGTAGCACTAGCCAGCTCGCACGCACCGCGTTACCGTTTTGCATGTTTCGCGTATAAATGTTCGCTCATGCCTTCGCTTCACATTTTGTACTCGTTTGACACCTTAGTGCAATTCTCGCTACCTCGATTCATTGCACCCGTAACACTTGGTTATCAGAGCCCCTTTTCTTTCGGACCGCGCATCTCCGCACACCAGGAAATCAACTTTTGATTTTTCATTCGAAGGGACTCACGCACCTTAGCCCCTAGGAGCCGCTGTCCTCGCGTTCTCTCGTAAACGCGTGCAGCCACGACTGCGCCTAGACTAAGACGAGCCGACGCCCTTCGTCATGGCCGAAAACATCGACGTCACCACTCTCACGCAGGAGCGTTTGAACGATCTGCTGCGACAACTGCACGAAAGCTCCGAGGAAATCGCGGGCATTGACGGCAGAACGCTCATCACTGCAAAATGACCTCCTGAGAGCACAATCTCAAACACCTGGCACTCCGATTCAACCAGCACCCTCAACATCACAACACGGGAGTGTGGGGCAACCCGCTGAGCGCGCGGCCAGTGATGGCGGTCGTCCGCCCCGACGGAGACGACGACCACGGCACGACACACCCCAGAGCGACGCCTGCGGCCCCAAGTCAGCCTCGCGTCACGATTTCGGCACCAACCCACGATTCGGGACTGCCGTCACCGATGCCGCTGAAGCCACAGCGCCCGCCATGCTTTGACCCGAGTCAACGGGGTGGTCCTACCGTCCAGGCGTGGCTGTTCACAATGAATGTTTTCTTCGACGCCAACTACGTCTCGGAGGACTCGGCGAAGATTCGATACGCCGTGTCGCTGCTGCGAGGACCCGCCATGGACTGGTGGCGCGTCATCGTCACGAAGCCGATCGACTACGCGACACTACAGACACGGGAAGGACAAACCGGACCCTGGGCGCCGTCGTATTTCGTGGAGGTGCCCCAGTATCGCACGTGGGACGCGTGGTGCGCAGGTCTGCGCGCTTGATTTGAGCCAATCGCGGCCTCGATCTCGGCGCGACAGAAGCTCCGCACTTGGCGCCAACTCGGTTCCGTCCAGGATTACACGAGCGGATTTCTGGCGCTATGCGAGCAGGTGGGCTACATGCATGAGAGCGAACGCATCGACCGCTACATCGGCGGCCTGAAACAGGACATCGCTCAGGAAATCCAGCTTCGCGGCGTCACCGAATTTCAGGAAATTCTCGCTATGGCGGAGAAGCTCGACTTCTTTCGCCGACCGAGACCGGGGTCCTACGGAAACAACAACCGGGGACATCGGCCTCGTGGGACGAACGAAAGCGCCACGATACGCGCCGTCGCCGCAAATGCCGCTGCCGCACCGTTCAAAGGGCGCTGCTTTGCGTGCAATCGGCCGGGACATCGCAAGAGCGAATGCCCGGAAAAACGCTAAGGGAAAGGGGGAAGCTGAGCAGCAGACACAGACCAAGCAGCAGGGAAACGCTGGAAGTCAAGTAGCAGACGGGCCCTCTACTGACAGGTCACGCCGCTCGCCCGACCCAACCGACCCTCACCGAGTGATTGTGCGGTTCACGCAATCGACCACACCCGGCCGAATAAGGAGGGTACCACGGTAAACAGCCCTATACTGCTCAGTGGGAAAATTGGGACGGACTTAGTTAAAAATCTTCGTAGACGGGGGAGCCAGCCATAGCCTCATTAACACTGCTACAGCACGAAAACTGCGACTGCCACTGGACAGATGCTACCTGAGATCGACGCACGACTGGTAGACGGCACGCCGCTGGCAATACGGGAACGCGTAGACCGAGTCCGGATTCGATGCGGGGGTAACTTCACGTTTAGTCAGGGAATGCTCGCAACGACCCTCGACGGAACCGACATTTTACTCGGGCGTGATTGGCTGCGACGACACAATCCGCGAATTGACTGGACGACGGGGTGACTGCACCGTGCGAGTAAACTGGTAACACATCGCCTTACCTCGCTGGGGCTCGCCTGAGTCTTCGCGGTGCGTGTCAATGCGATCACGATGAAACGCGCTGTAGCGGCCGGAGCTGACGTGTACGCGATGTTGACATTCGGGAAGCCGAGGCAGCGGACGACAAGGGTGGAGGCGATTTACAGAAACTGCTGACCGACGTTACCGAGTGACCTGGCGGCACTGTTTAAAACAGTACAGTGACATTTTCCCGGACGACCTGCCGACGGGACTGCCACCTCAGCGACCACACGATCACAGGATAGAACTGGAACCGGGGGCACAGCCAACAGTACAGCGACAGTTCCGACTGACCCAACCCGAACTAGACGAACTGAGGAAGCAGCTCGATTACCTGCTCGAGAAGGAATTCATTCGCCCTAGTTCGTCGCCCTTCGCCGCACCCATACTGTTCACACCGAAAAAAGACGGGGGTTTCGCATGTGTATCGACTACAGGGCACTGAACAGGGTTACCATTAAATCCCGTTACCCCATCCCACGAGCCGACGAACTGATCGACCAACTGCGCACAGCCCGGGTTTTCTCGAAAATTGACCTCGGGGAGGCTACACCAAATCCGCGTTAATCCACCGACTGCCCTAAAACCGCATTCCGAACACGGCTACGGATCCTTCGAAACACCGTCATGCCATTCGGATGACCAACGCCCCCGCCACCTTCCAAATGACCATGAACGAAGCATTCTGCCCG